>CM023450.1:174997067-175466140 GCA_013339765.2 Haemaphysalis longicornis
GTCATTTGTAGATCGCCCGCCCTGAAGCCTGCCTGGCAGCCCTCGAGAAGACCGTTGTACTCAAGAAGTACACAAGTCCTGTTTATCATCTTCTCGAGAGCTTGCACAGGCAGCTTGTAAGGGCGATGGGCCGTAGCTAGCGTGAGAGGAAGGGTCCTTCCCTTCCTTCAGGAAAGCCACTACTATGGCCTCCCTCCAAGAGCGAGGAATGTGCCCCGAAAGCCATATGTTGTTGTATAGATCTTTGCCGATCTTTGCCGATCTTTGTTCGAATTCACCAGAGGTGATGAGGATATTAGCATTCCGTAATGGTGCTTACAAATCTCATCCGCACAGTCGACAGCATTGGTTTCTGTCTTCATAGACGAAAACACGCTCACATAACCTCTTCAAGACGTACGCTACTATTCTCAATACGCGTACACATTCAAGGAGCACAAAGGGCGGGCGAACGAAAATTTATAAAAAACCATAGGCCACCAAAGTACTCCTACGAATGTCGAGTTTCGCTCCAAAGACAGTTGCCTTGAGTCAATGTGAGGCTTCGCAACCCAGATAGTCAATTTCGAACAGTTTGCAGGCATGGTATGAACCATTTATTCACTATACTCTCATACTACATACACATAATTAATCTGGTCCGCCTTGGTCCTCATGTGGCCTGCTGCTGCGCAACAAAGCTACGTATGCCAACCACGGTAAACAATATTGACCTTTGTAAATGTTGTATCGATGCTTGAAGTTAAAAAGTTAGGTTTATATGTGTCATGTTCTCAGATGCGTATAAAAAAATAAAGTGACGCTGAAAGCCCTCCAGCAAGTTTCGCCTCGCTTATTATTTGTACAGCCGCAGCCGAAAGTCGATGCCGGCACAATTGTGGGCGGCGCCGTGGCATCCAGGGCCGAGAAGCTGCACTCGGTGGGCCGCTTCCTGTGGGAAAACCCGGAGACCAGGTTCGAGGAGCACAAGGCGCACGATGTGCTCTGCGATTTTCTTTGAGGTTCAGCATCGCTACGTCCTCCCGACTGCCTTCCGAGCAGAATACGGAGGTAAGCACCCAGGGTGTGTGGATGAGTGGAAGATTACAGCTGTCTTAATAGTTTAGAAACATGGTTACGATTATAATTTTCTTGACGGCCTACGCACCATAACCCCTTCGCGGATAGTACACAGCCAACCTTCAACACCTGTACAACTGCCGCACTCGGCAAGATTACAAGGGCCTGTTCTGATTGGGCATGTTACACTAAATCTCACGTGGCTTTAAGAAGTAAGTAACATCATTCCAATGTAGTCGCCCATGAAGTAGACACAGTCAAACTCCATAAAATAAAAAAAACAGCTATTCACTCAGAAGCAGTTCACTACAAGTGGAAGAAATGCTGGGTCGGCACTGTATCCCTTAGTATCACTCGTAACACACACAAAAAAAAAATCGGGGAAGCTTGCACTCACGCGCAAGACTTAAATGGCGGAACTGTTGCAGGTGACATTGTGCGACACAGAGTTAAGTTTCAGTATCATTGTTTATTTGCATGGCTACGGTGCCAGTAGTAGCCGTCATGTGCATCCAAGAGGTCGTCGTCTTCTTCCGGCGAGTTGTGGATGCAAAGTCATCCTCAGCATTGTAGACTTCCCCCAGCTCTTCGTGATCGACTCAGGAAGAATATGCACACTCGTAGCCATGTATCAATCATCAAGAATGTCTTCTAGAGAATGCGGCTGCCGCGATGACCTCTACCTCTCAGAACGTCTTTTCATATGTAGCATTAGCGCTGGAGTTGTTTTTTTACATGCGCGGTAGCGTGTGCGACAGCGCTTTAGTTTTTCTTTTTTTTCCCAAGGCCATTGCGCGAGACGGGGACTCGGCGGTCGCTGTGAGGCACGCGCTCATGAGTGCTGGGAATTTTTCTCGCATCTCAAGCTTTCTACCAGTTTCGTTTTGAAATTTTTGGGGGCGTGCCGAGGACGCTGGGCGGTCGCCGCGGAGCACGCGCTCACGGAGCACTCGGATTTTCCTCTTGCTGTTCTTTACCCCGGGGAACGTACGGCTTGTACAACAGTTCCGATGTTAAAACCAACTCTTCACAGGCTGGGTGATGGATTGACAGTTCACCTCCTACTTCCTTGCTTGCATTGCGGCTTTAGTAACGTACGGGATGCGTGACCAAACAGACGCCGCCGTTGTACCGCGAACGAGTGAGTGAGTGAGTGCTTTATTAATACAGAGAGTGAAGAAAAAGTGGACTGGAAGTCCGGTGGAAGAGAGGGAAGGAAAAAAAAAAGATACAAAAAGAAACCCAACAGAGGGGGCGAGAACAAAGGGGAGAGAGCGAAAGAGGGAGATAGAGAAAGAAAGAGTAAGCAGTGCGTAAGACTGGCTGCAGGCATTGGCCTACAGGTGTTGTATGAGGTTCGTCTCCTAGAGGAAGGCCAGGAGAAGTCGGAATGCTTCTTGCCGGATGGAGCTGGGCCCCGTCCGAAAAAGCTGGTCCATCAGTGTGCGGCTGAGCAGCCCGAGACGCTGGAGTGCGACCCGAAGGGCTTCTCGCGGGGCGATGCGAGGAGCAAAAGAGGAAGAGGGAAGCAAACGGGACTGATACAAAGCTGGGCGGCCGAGTTCCAGGCACGTGAAGTAGGTACGTTTGGCTTGGGTCCCTGGCCATACGGACATCAGAAGGATCCAGCTAGCGGATTATTTAGCTGATCTCGCTGTTACAGCTCCCATTCAGTTCGGCATACCTAATCTGGCTCTTTTTGCATGTTCAAGATTACGACGTTATTGGTATTTAGACTCTACTCTTTCAGACGCACTCCTATCATTTCAAAAGTAACAACATTTAAATTTCGCTTTGAATGTTCAGTTTCGTAGTTCCCGGCAATGGGAAGTGACCTTCACCGAGCTGCGCTGCAGGATTCGGCGACTAAATATCTTTTTTTGTAGAACAGGATTTTAACCTACGGAGCAATGTGTGCGGTGCCATCTCCCGGACACAATCGAACGTTTTTTTCTCCCCTGTCGCCGCTTCTCGGCAGCTAGTTAGCTGCTTTTGGGATATATATATATATATATATATATATATATATATATATATATATATATAGATATATATATTATATATATATCTATATATATATATATATATACAGCAATACCTGGTTAACTCGAAGTCGTAAAAACCACGCAGAATTTCGACATAAACGGATTTTCGAGATAAGCAAGGTTGCGCTAATCGCCGGGAAAAATGAGCGCACTTCAGAAAATCACTACTACTTACGCTCTTCAGCGGCAGTTTCTAATCTTTCTTCTCGTGCAGGTTTAAAAAGAAAAAAATAACATATAAGAGAGTTTAACCGGCTGGGTTTTGCCGCACTGCCATTTTTTTTAGGAGAGAAAATCTGCCTAATGCTCGTCTGCTTTGCGGTCGTACTGATTGATTGATTGATAGGGTTTAACGCGCCGACGTAACGCAGGCGATGAGGCGCGCCGTAGTGGAGGGCTCCGGATTAATTTTGACCACCTGGGGATCTTTATCGTGCGCCGAAATCTCGTACACACGGCGTTTTTGCTTTTCGCCTCCATCAGAAAAGCGGCCGCCACGGCCGGGAATCGAACCCGCGACCTTGTGCTCAGCAGCGCAACGCCTTAGCCACTGAGCCACCGCGGCGGGTACGGTCGTACTCGGGCCTAGGAAGGCGTCCTCCAGCTGCTTGACGCATCGCATCAGTGGATCTTCCCCGCCGCTGCACTCGACCTTATTTCGAAGCAAGCGCACCAAATTTCTCGTCTCAGAAGATGTCGGCACCTCTCGAGGTGGTTCGTCATCGCCGTCATCTCCGCCGTCGCCTACGTTAGTGGCCGTTTGAACGATTTTGGCGTCATGAGCACTGCAATCATATGCACTGCATCATGGGCACTGCACATGATTCATGTGCACTGCACAAAGCGAACGAGACAAACTACGCCAAGCGTGGGCAGAGAGCTTCCCTGCTCAGCGCATGTGTCACATGACGTGCCACAGGGTTGCTTGACAAAATTGATATGTCGCTTGGCTGAGACTTCGCGCACTTCGCGTTCGCGGAAAGCATCGACGTATGGCAGGCGCGGCTAAATAAGAAAAAAAATCGACGGACTTCGGGCGTGGCAGCATCGCGCAAATCTAGTGAAATGGTCCGGCGGCGGAATTTTCGTTCAACTCCCAGTCAAGATTTCGAGTTATCCGCAATCCGACACAAAATTACTTCCAGATAAAGGGAAAAATATACATGGGACGTATAGGAAATGTTCGGTGCCGCGGAAAATTTCGACTTAGCCGATTTTTCGAGATATGCGAGTTCGTGTTAACAAAGTATTACTGTATATATATATACAAATATATATATTATATATATATATATATTATATATATATTATAATGTATCATTATAAACATATATATGTTAATCAAGCTTCTCTTCCAGCTTCAGGTCGCTTGAAGTGCCGAAGGGTAAGAAGTAATGGGTAATTCTGGTTTCCATAATAACGAAGTTTCATTTTACGGCCTCGCTCTTTCCGGTAACGAATTAGTATTTCGTGGTCCTCGCGAATTTCAGCAATTGATTTAGCCCTGGCCAATCACCCCTTGTGGGTACGTGTCAAAAGCTTTGAGGGTATCATCATCATCATCGACCAAGTGCAGTGACAAGCGATCTGCTTCGCGCAGAAAAGGGTGCCTTCAAGTGCATGAGGCAGCAATGTGTGGAAATCTGTAGCTGTCTGCGCCCTTACCGGTAGTACTTTTTTTGTTTTAGGACGCCTTAAGGCGGGGGAAGCGCGACGCCTGCATCTTTGCAGCTTTTGGATGCGTCACCGCTTGCAGTCGTCCGTGTGTAGCGTAAAATGGAGTGTGAAACGAGTGCAGAAGACAGTTGGCAGAAACGTAGCATAAAATACGAATGACAGCAAAAGAACGAAAAACTGTGCAAACTACGAGGGGGGCGGCCGGCCGCAAATGACGCCGTGAAACAAGGCTAGAACGATGCAAATATGCGTCTTGTTAGCGCAGCGCGAGATCCTCAGCTGCGATCTTCTGAGGCTGCAGCAGAGCGTGCACGTCCCGACGATTCTCAAGTCCGGGAGGGAGAAGAAGGCGATGTGAACGCATTCCTAACTACCCACCAACAGGCACGTTGCACCGCACAGAGGCCGCTGTGAGCGCAGCACTTTTCCTACTAAAGTTGTCTCCAGCGCACGCTAGGGCATCGATAAAGGAGCGGAGATTTCTCGAGCAGTTATCACCCACTGCCTGCTGCATGCCGTACCAACAATCTAGGGGGTTGACACTTAGACACGGTGTAAACAAAGACGGCCGTGATGATTGCATCGTTTCCTCCCGGCCATTTGTATTTTTGCCTGCGCGACTTAAGCTGTTTGTTCTTCTCCGCCTTGTTATCATGACGTTACCTTAGATGCATTCTTTGTGTCGGCGCCCGGGCGTGACTCGTGATTATCCCGGGTGTCGGCGTCTGGGACAGGGCGCCGACACTTACGTAATATGAAGGCTACGAGCCCAGCCCGTGATATGCGTGGCATCGTTCACAACAGGATATAGAAAACGGCGCTGCTGCTTGCGAAATGACCCCCCAAGTAATTTTTTACCCCTAACCACCAGCCCCCATCTATTGTGGGTCCTTTTTGTCGGGTTATAGAATACTACTCTACTAAAACGGCGCTGCTGCTTGCAAATGATGGAGTGAGGCAAGCATGCGCGCTCAGCGCAACGTGCCCATGAGCGCAGCCCCAAATCGTTCCGTTCGACCTGCAACTGGCCTTCTTTGTAAGGCCCGTTCTGTTTTTTACCCCTATTCCCCACTCGTACTGCCTGCTCGGCCAGTGTGATAAGCGAATAAAAAAAATGAGCCGTTCTGCTTTGCCCCAATGGCCGCCGCAGCTGATTGTGGGTCCTTTTTGTCGGGCCTTAGGGGCGCCAAATCCCCCTCGGCCCGTCGAAAGCAGGCGCGGGGATGAATAGTGGCCGCCGCTGCTACTCTACCGTTTGTGGGCTACTCCACAAATGGGGTGTGTTTACTGACCATGTACACCGACCCACTCCCGGAACCGCGTTTTTGTCAGTAGCCGTGTCTCCGTCACGGGAGCGTAGACCGATCGGTTGATGAGCGCCAAATGATGATCACCACCATTTACAAGAGTGTGTGTTTTTCGGGTGACAAGGCAATCAGGAGTCGTCTTGTCGATGCCGCGCCCGCAGACCTTCATCTGCTACATATATCCTTGCCGCATGCGCGCTAAGCACTGGTACAACCGAAACTGCGGCCTTATCACATACCACACTCTTCCAGCCCTAGTATGCTATTCGTTCCGCCGGCTCTAGAAAAAACAAGGAAAGTCCGAGAATTTATAGATTACTAAAACGGATTTGCGCCGCCGCTGAGCGCCCCCCCCCCCCCTCCCAGCCCCAAATCGTTCCGTTCGCTTATCACACTGTTTTTTTTTTTTTTTTGTTCCGTGCTATTTTTTTTCTTTGCATTTCTTTTTCTGTGGTTTACTGGCCGTAACGACACACAGGCTTTGTTCTCGGAAAGGCATAAGTTATTGTCCGTTCTGAAAACATATCTTTTCTTAACTTAGCAAATCCGCCGCTCTTGTTCGCCAATAACGCATTTTGTGGTCTATTTGACACCAGGAACAACACGAGATTTGAAATAAATAAAAACATGTGGAATGCTCACGCTGCTGTTGTCAGTAACTTTCGTAGGAAGGAGCCTTGCCGATAATAAAATGCTTTGCACTCAGAAAACCCGGCCTGCTCGGCAGGCAGTTTTTATTTTTTGTGATAACCGTTGTTTGTTCCCGGTGCGAATAAAAAATCAGGAAAATTTTAAATGTTGGTCCCAACAACTGGCAGCGTTCTGCCAACCCTCTCTCTTGGAACAGCCTAGCTGATGTTTTTGGAGATGATGCCCCGCCGCAGACGCCCGGAAGAGCGGCCGCCGCAGCAATTGCTTAGTTCGGATGCGGCTACTCTCGCCAAGTGCGCGGAAAGGCAAAGAAGCGAAATAGAACCAAACACCGCACGGCCTTGTCACTCAACGCCGCGGAGAAGCGGCGGCAGGCGGCCAGGCGACATTATACGGCGCGGGTCACCATGAATCGTCGATGCTGCCGTGATGTTGATAAAAAATTGGGCCGGTGTACATTCTCATCCTAACCCGCTCCCACTGCGACAATTCCGCGTTGAATTAAGGCCAATGGCAGCAAAGTCAAAGTTAACGAAGCATGTGTTAGTTCTCTCTGGCGCAGCATGCGTAGAATATTCCCATATGAGCTTAATGGTCCTTGAACGGTCACGTAAATAGGCGCATACCACGAAACAAGGCCCAAGTTTGGTTAGGGTACAGCAGAATTGAAGTGACGTTCTATTGTATTGACCACATTACCGGGTTCGCCTGGTTTGCGATCCGGCCTTCTCGTCCGATTGCAGCCGGCTTTCCTGTGGTTTATTCCATGAAAGCAACACAAACATATTGGTATACAGACGAGGGTCCCAGAGTCAGAAGACTGAAAGGGGACCCTCAATTTTGAGTACATACGATAATTGCATGAAAGCAGCAAATGGGCACAAGAGCGCATCGGTTAAGTACGCGGTGTAAAATGATACATACGAAAATACATACGAAAATACAAACTAAAATACATACACTGCTCTGCGAATGACACTGCTCTGCGAATATGACACCCTTCCCGGGCTTGGCCATGCGTGCGGGCACAACCTAATCGCCGAAAGTGCGCTGGCTGCAGCGGTTGCCGTACAAGAGCTCATGAACTCCCACGAACGGCAGCTACCTGGGTCTTCTCTGCACGGAAAAGTGAGTATAGTCTTGGCGAGCCCTTGAGGTGCCGTGTGTACGATAAAGAAATGTTTGCCAGTTCTTTACTTCGCTTAAGAATGTCGCTCTATGGCGGAATTGGCCGCTACAAAGCTCCGGTTATGGCGGAGTGATTGAGTGCGCGTATTGGGAGCTTCGCATTTAGTCCGAATACCGAGGCCCGACCAAAACGTCCTAGCTGCGGGAATTGCATACAGGCCGTATTGAGGCCGCACTGATGTTTTCAAGCGCCAGCCTATCTACGACGCCCACTGCAGGGCAAAGGCCTCTCCATTCTTCTCCAATTATCAACTGTGACCAATTCATCCCGCAACTTCTTGATCTCATCACTTTTCTGCCGCTTCTGCACGCTTGCCGTCCATCCACTCTGTTACCCTTAAAGGGACCCCACTTACCATCGACTACCATTGGCAAATCACAATTAACGAAGCTACGCGCGATGAGAAATCGCGCATAATCGTTCCCTCTCAACTGGAGCGCGGGACAAGGCGACGAAAGCTGCGCGCTCTCTCCCGGAGACTCTCGGCCTTCGATATATGACATGCCGGGGTACTTCGCAAGGGGCCTATTTTCGGTCTGTGCATGGGTGCCTGCTCGCAGCGCGCGCTGCTGGTAGGGATTTTTTTAACATCGAGTGGTCCCGTTGAAAGGGAAGTATTGAGCTCATCACTCTCCGCGCGCACTCTGTGCCACAGGTTCTGTACACAGCGATGACGATCTACTGGGAGAAACTTTGACCTGACAGCCGATCGGGCAGCCTGGCCACGTCCCTTAGGCCATGCGCTTCCGCGTCTTTCACATCGATTTGCGCGCTCACCGCTCACGTAGGATCCACTCTGTTACCCTTAATGTCCCTTAATGACCAACGGTTATCTTGCCTTCGCATTACATGCCCTGCCCACGTCCATTGCTTCTTCTTAATTTCTACTAATATGTCTTAACAAAATCTTAACAAGGCACAAAGCTATGAAACAGAAATATTTCAGTGATTGTCTGGATCGTCTGGTCTGGTCAAGTGCAGATCGACGTAAACCGTTGCGCGCGTCCTGGAGGTGTCAGGCGCACAAGCAGACAAAACCAGGCGCGTATCCGCTCACATTGCTGAAAATGTCGTTGAAAGAAGCCTTCTGGCGTCTTTCTCTGCCAGGCAAATGTCTCTCTTTTCTCTCCCGTCCACCCCTCGGTCTCTTCCCCTCCGGTGTCGCCCCTCCCACAATAAACACGGAGGAGGTTCACTACAGTCAATTCAATTTTCCCGTGTTCCACTGCTCACACCAATCTACTCGATACCTCGGTTAATGCTGAATTTGGAACACTGCCACGAGGTCGAGGCTCGCGCGTGCCTTTGTTTTTGTAGTTTTGAGTGAAACTATTGTTTTCAAAGCACGTTTTAGGGGCGAAGCTCCTTAGGGCGTGGGTCTGTCCATCCTCGACGTATGTATGTAGCCACCTCTAGTTTAGTTCTTGGATTGTTTACTAGATGGCGTGGCTACCTCTAGTTTAGTTCTTGGATTGTTTACTAGATGGCGGTACTTGTATATGATGAAAAGATGCGCTTGAATTGTTTACTAGATGGCGTGGCTACCTCGAGTTTAGTTCTTGGATTGTTTACTAGATGCCCGGAAGCGTTGTAATAAAATCCGTTCGCTGTTGGCGCGCGCTCGGAGTCGCCCGATGGATAAGGCTGCAGATGTGCGAGCCCGCGAGGCAGAAGCGCTCCGTGAAGCTGCGCGACGCCGCCGCCAAGATCCTGCCGTACGAGAGCGGGAGGCCGAAGCGTGTCGTCTGGCTGCGCGACGACGCCGCCAAGATCCCAGCGTTCGAGAACGAGAGGCCCAAGCGTCACGGCAACGGCGCGAGGACCCTGCCGTACGCGAAGCGGCACGGCTGCGGCGCGAAGAGGATCTCCAAAACGTCAGAGAACGGAAAGCGACGAGAAAGCGCGCGTATCGGCAGGCAGACCCCGATGCAGTGAGAGCTCGTGAGGCGTCTGCAAAACGCATCAGGCGAGCTCAGCCCCAAGGTGCCGACGCGCGGTTTAAGCGAGACTTTCTAGACGTTACGTTCAGACACAGATGTAGTGGGCGAACTTTCACTGAAGTGTCACGGTTTTATCCGATGATTTCCCCTCAGGAGCTTCGCCCACTCATCATCATTCACCCCGTGGTAATGCTGTGAATTTTTTTATTCACTCATTTATTCCTTAATTAAAAAACACTGCGAGTACCAGTTGTGCATTGATGTTATAGCTCAAGTGTGTACAAAGTACGTTTCCAGATTTAGAGGTGCGGAAAGGTTTTGGCTATTTAAACCGCTCGTTCAAAAATACTTGGAACTTTAGAAGTTGGCCGGATTGCTGTATCGGGCAGAACAAGGGGCAGACCAAAAGTTTCCGTTTAAGCAGTCCACGAACAATTTATCGTGTTTGAAAACTGCTGGTCATTGTAATCGAGTGCCTCAACATGGATTATGTAACTTTCAAAGCTATTCGCAGGCCGCGGCTTTCACGACCACCTCAGCAGTAGGCGCCAGCGGCCTTAGTTTATTATCAATAAATACAGGCGTCACTAAGACCTTCATGAATAAATGAAATGGTCATGTTTTCATGTCAACCAGACTTTTTTGTTACATACTCAAAACCAGATGCCAACCGCTTTTTCGCATTTCAATATTTCCCCCTCGCTTCCGTCCTACTTCATTCTGTGGGGGCGTAAAACTCTCCGTTTGGGGCATGGCGGCGCTGACGACGCCCCTTTCTTACCGGGGCCAGAGCTCTCCGATGTAGGCAGTTGAGAAACTCCGCCTCAAAAAACAGCCCGCACCTGGACCCCCCCCCCTCCCCCAATTTTTGTGTGATGATCATTGATGATCGCTATTAGTTTCTCATTTGTAGCGGGGTGATGATGTGTCATCTTACCAGAAACAACTAATATACCTATGGTTATTACTTTGGTGTACAAGTAGTTCTGCTTTGGGAAGGCACAAAAAACTTATTAGGCACAAAATACTTGTTTTTCCTGTTACCCGTGGTAACTGTCCTAGGCAATTTTCCCCTCTCTGCTTTTCGTCCACCAGCATTCTAATTTTCTTTCCGTCGCCTCAACAGCCTCGAAGTTAACTTTCTCTGTGCTACCCTTCTTCTGGAAGCTTAACATTTCCCTCGTGTAGATTGGCATGGATACCCTCGCATTCTAACACTGCGTGCCGCATAGGTTTCTCTTTCTTTTCTGCAGACCACGCATACCATATAATTTTGTGAATACACTAGCGCCTAAGTGTCCACCGTATGCATCATCCGAAAAACACATTAATTATTCAACTGACAACCTAATGTTATAACTTTATTTTAAAGGTGCATAACTCTTTAATTTCGTGCTTTCATAACTTCTTCATTGCTTTCCCAACTCCGGTTATTACGTTTGCGACTGTTTTGGCGCCTGCACAACTTCCCCTACCAATTGCCGCTTGCGCGGTCATTCGTGCCCAAAATAGGTCCTACCTGAAGTACTTGTAGGAAGCAGGCGTGAAGTGGATGCGGCTCCCACATTTTTTAGTTCGCGCAGGCCCAGCCAGAACGAGCGGCCACCCAGCTGCTGAATCACGTTCCAACTGTCCGTGGCGCGTGGCACCGCTGATGATGCCGAGCAAGCACCACTGATGGCGATTGTGGCGCTCATGATGACGATGGCGATGGTTTCGCTACATACTAAATTTGCCGTTGTCGCTCGGCCTACAGCACACTGTATACGCCAAAACTAATCCATTAGCTGATGAAGCGGCTCTAAAAAATCCTTTCAGGCTTGCTTTAAGCCGTCGAGGAGAAATTTTAATCCTTTTTGCCGCAGTAAGACCGCCGATTACACACCGCATACGACAATGAGCAAAGCGACGACGCATCTCGATGACCACACGGTCGCGTTTTCCCCCTACTCTTGCTTCGAATGCATATAAAACACTTGCATGGTTGAACCCAATTGGCCTACTTCAGTACAAAATTTCCGTAAGCACCCGAATTACCATTTTTTGCCCAGTTAGTCGAGCGGCGAAGCACGTTGTACAGTTTATGTTGTCACGAACAGATGGCGGCACTCTACAGAAAACCCACTACAGTGAACCAATCGAAAGGACGTTTTTTGATGCATCGGCCCTAGGGGAGTTTTGCAACTCCTATATCATGTCACTCTGACTGGGGAGAGGGAATCCTCGCGCGCCTCCCTCCTCTCTCTACTAGGGTACCTCGCGGCACCTCTCCCAGCTGGGTAGCATTCGGTATGTCATACAATCTCTGCTACCCATCCTCACAACGCAGTATGTTGGCGAACAGTGACCGCCTGACGTCTTTGCTTTCTTTAAATGAGCCCCGCAACACTCTTTTGAACTTTTTGTGAAATTCCTAGTGCTTGCAGAACGCAGTCACCCAGCACCCGGGGGTCGCAAAGTACCTGAGCCAAAAGGTATTGCTCTATACTCATCAGACAACTTGTAAACTCACTCAAAAAGGTTTTCCCTCTTCCCTAGTCTTGACTTTGTTCGACGGCCCGGATCACGTCACTAATTCTATGTAGCGGCTGTTGGCCGGTTTTCATTCAGTTACATCAATGAACGCTTTTCGATTAGCAACTTAAAGTAAACCCACAAAAATAAAGCAGAAATGGAAGCCGTATGAGGTGCGACGAGCAAATCACGCAGTGCCGCTCAGTGGGTACGATAACTATAGCTTCCGAAGTGGTTCCAGATGCGAAGGAAATACTAGTGAAAGCGCTTCTCGAAAGTGGTACAGGTTGCCTTTAATAAAGAGTTCTCTCCCTCTCAAACGGCCGTCAAACTCCTTATCCCAACTCTAACACAGATTTATAAATGACGCCTGGTAGCAGACCAGACGCTTTAAAAGAGATATTAGCAACATTGTGGTTATAAGCTTCATACCGAAAAGTAATGAATTAGCGACGGACGAGACATGAGCCGAAAGGCGAATACTAGTTCTGAGAAGGTGAACCCACAGTTTGGAGGGCGTAGTAGAGGAAGCGGTTTCCCTTTCCGGCCATGAGTCTCCATCGTCACCTGTGCGAAACTGGAAAGCGGTCATGAATTTTCGTTGAGGAAACGGTTCACGATTCCCCTACCAAATCGATACAAGAAAGTGTCCTTTTACTTGAGTGCGTATACTCATCCAGGGGTGTATCTTACGAAGAACAATATCATGCACCGGCCTCTTTTTTTTTCTGGAAACGTGACATAATGCGGCACTCTCGGGTCACACACCAGGCTACTGAAGATTGATTCATTGATTGATTGTAGCGTTTAGTGCGCCGACGCTTCACAGGCGATGAGGCCCGGCGTAGTGGTGGGCCCCGGATTAAATTTGACCACTTGGAGATCTTTAATGTGCGCCGAAATGTCGGACACGCGGGCGTTTTTGCTTTTCGCTTTCATCAAAAAAGCGGCCGCAGCGGCCGCGAACCGACCCGCGTCCTTGTGCTCAGCAGCACAACGCCATAGCCACTGAGCCACCGCGGCGGGTCCAAGCCACTGAGGAGCGCGTTTCGAAAGTATACTGCCGATAATTAAACGCTGTCCCTAGCACGCCCGACGAACGTTTTCTCGGATCTAACAAAGACCGTTTAAAAGAACTATGTCGTCAGATATCAGCGAATGTCAAAGACCTCCAGGTAGCCGAAATTATTCCAAGGACATGCACTGCACAGAGCCTGATAAGCCCAGGTGCAGCTTTGCTGCGTAAAGCACCCAACTGAGCAGGCTTCATAGAAGACTTAAAAATAGTAATTGGCGAAACGGCCTTTTGTGACGGTACCGGTCATCGTTACTGGCCACTGCGCCTGAGTGGGTTTGTTGTTGTGCCTACGTCAAACATCAACATGACGTTACCACAATGTTTCGCCCAACGACATGTCAGTAATTGTAAAGCTTCTACGTCGACCTGTGCGTACCGGGTTGTCGATGTTTCTGATTCGACGTCCACAACTCACGCACTAGGTGCACATTTCTGAAGCTAAATCAGTGCTATCGCGAGCTAGCAGGGATGCTAGCTCGATTAGCATTTCTGAGGCCATAGTCTTACTTGTAACCAGACCCGAATTTACTCTGTTTTCTTTTCGTCTCATTACTCCTTATTCTGCTTGCGTCGTCGGCAATTTTATGCGCCGTTTTGATGCAACAGACGGCGATGGCCCACGCTGGCTTTTTTAATAGGCCGCCTAATGTTCTCGCACTATTATAACAAAATGGAGCGACAACTGGGGAGGGAAAAATGCCTATTACTTATTTCGAGTTTGCCCAGCACGTGAGAACTAGATAATGCTCAACCGCGACCAATCTCGTGTCAGGCACCACGACGAGCGCTGAGATAGCATCTCTCGCCGAGTGATATCTGTCGACAGAATTCTACTAAGTTAATAAATATAGCCCTGAGCGGGGTGTGGTAGATGAATCGCGACGGCTCCTTGGAAATCGTTCATGACCGAAGTACTTCTTTCGAGAGCTATGTTCAGGCTCTGATAACACTATGGAATGAATCGAGGAGACGCTGTAGATAAGACTTCACAGCGTTCGAGAGAGAAGAAATCGATAGAGATAAGCAGTGTCCTGAGCATTTTAACCCAGCAATTAAACCTGTATACAAGCGGTTTCAGCGCAATCAGTCCGGGTATCTGTGTTGTATATAATCACTTCGAGTATTCGTGTTCCATATCTGACCGCCTGTCATTCCGTGATGATTTGAAGCAGTTGCCAGATGTGTGTGCGCCTGTGTTTACGGCAACTTTTCCACAAGTGCATCGCAAGTGGATCGCCCGCATGATTCGTATTGAAGGGCAGCTTTATGTAATGGGCGTTTAAGGGAACAATTTTAGGTCATGAAAAAAAAGGATTGACGTAAAATTGTTTTTCTTGCGCGAAGTGATCAAGGGTCATGGCAAGCGCTATGAAACGGGTTTCAAATGTTGATGATGACAATAATTACCTACAATTTGTTAATTACCTTTTCATAGGTTTGTTGGACTCCGTCAAGCTGCTTATGCAGCTTTTTCCCAAGAAACCACCCACTTTTGTCTGAAAATAAAAATTGATTTAATTGGAATAATTATTGCAGGTAGGTATCTTGTACTGTGGTGATTGTAGAGAATCATCAGTCAAACCGATAAGCGTCATTAAATTTACGAGCATGTAATTGTCTCTAGAATTGGGGGCCCACAGCTACAGCCACCCGGAAGCGCTAAACTGGAGCCCGGCGGCTGTCAAGCACTGCAAAGCCATGCCAACGCTTTGGTGTCAATGACAGCCGTACACGTCACGCGCATGCAGCGCTTTATCTTCCGTTAGAGCGGAAAGCGTAGCGCCGTTTCCGCCGTTTGTGGCCGCCGTTGGCGAGCGGCGGCCATGCCGCATGCGCAAATAAAACAAAACTTCACTTTAGCCGCAGTCTGTATGCTGAACGACACTCTGGTCGTTACGTGCCCTCACTTCCTACATTCCAAGCAGTGTACCGCTGTGGTACGACCGGTGCGGTACATCCTCAAACAAGACGTTGCCATACAAAAAGAGCGGGTTGTGTGTGACGCGCCAAGCTCCGAGGGACGTCAGCACGCGGGCGTGGCTTTGTGGCGCGTAGTTGTAACACGCAGCCTGTTGCGCGCGTCAGGACAGACGGACGGACAGACGGACGGACGGACGGATGGGCGGACAGACGGGCCCCAATATTTTGGTTTAGGAAGCCCAAACAGAAGTGCCGTCTTTAAAACGCACAGCTTAAGATCGGCACGCTCACGGCATCAGTATGTATACTGGTGGGGACGACCAAACGGATGAACAGAGTTACCCTTCTGGTGTGTTACTAAGACATCGCTGTTCGTTTCAATTCTGCGAACGTTCAGGGCCAAGGTCAACGCATTGCGGGCCCATGGTGCAGCAGCTCATTCTTCCTTTGATGGTTCGTAAGGGACGCTAGCTGAGCACAAGAAAATAACAGCACAGTAAATGAGCAATAAAAAAGGACATTCACGTTAAGTAGCATACATGCTACAAGTTGACTTTGGTTCCAACTCCAGTGTTCTGCCTTACTGCAACAATAAATGTTTGGAATAGACCACGACAGGAGCTTTCCTGTTAATGGTTGAGTCTTTATAAACACTTGCGACTTCAGCAAAAAGATTGGCGACACCTTGGAGTGAAGGAAGGTGGGTTTTATATGTTAGATTTTTATTTCTTGCTGTTTGCAGGTCGTTGTGCTGGGAACCCCGTGTGAAGAAGGTGGAATGGGGAAGGAGCTCCTCTTACGTGCCGGAGCTTTCAATGACGTAGAAGCGGCGCCCATGGTCCAACCGGAAAACAGGACCGTTCTGCGCCTTGGTTTGTCGGCAAGATGCACGGTCGGTGGCAGAGCACAAGCGGCGTTGCAGAAACGACTTTTTCTATATCATTTTGACAAATGTAGCAATAGGACCCTGGAAAAATAACAATAGCGAAATGTTTACCCTCGCAGAGCTGGGTAACCAGCTTTTCTAAAACCAACTTGTGTAACTACCATTGTCACCGTAATGTGCAACGTATGCGGGATTTGAATCAGTGTTTCGAAGTATGCCAATAAAATTCGAGCAGTCATACCTTTATGGGAATCAAATCCGCAACAGAGCTACACCACTCCCCTGTTCTGCAGTGTGACGTGGCCGAAGGTGAACAGATGCGGGGTCCTTAGAACGGCTCATAATGCCCCTATACGCCTCTCAAGGCGCAATAGAAGTTACCGCCTTCGGTGCTGGAGGATAGCCACCGGCAGTGCCACAGCGAGTGGTTGTGAGTCCGGATTCAGAAGTGCGGTGGGGCCATGGCACGGCACTCTGAACTTACTGAGCACTTCATTTTTTAATCCCTGCGCGATCCCGTCCACGCAGACGATCACTCGCGCAGACGAAATACAATCTTGTGTTGGCTACTGCTGCTCGATTTTAACAGCGCAGCTGTTGTCGGTCGAAGCTTTTCGTCCGGCGGCTGTAGGTCGTGCGTCACGCATGGGTAGGAGAAGGCTCCCAGACCAAACGGTGGACTCTTCCGGTGAGTCTGAAAAACGCCTCGCCGGCGATTCCAAAACCCACCGATAGAGGGCTCAGTGGTCTCGCAAAGGCAAGTTCCTCTCCGTCCCACTAGGAAAGGGGGATAGGGGGAGCTTCCCACCGCTCACGTTTGGCTGCCGCTCCCTACCGCAAGGGAAGTGGTAGCGTAGAATTTGCACGGCGATGGAGCTGCCGTTGTCGGGTGAGCGCCCGTTGATGTTCGGGCAGACACAAGAGAAACCGCATCTCTGCTGTTTCAGCAGATTTTACAATGGCTGGAACTGGGCTTAAGGTTCTATGCCTACTGTGTCAAAGGTGAAGCTATTCGTGAACTATTTCTGCTTTTTGCGCACAGGTTGAAGTTGTCTTCGATGCACCCGATAAAGATGCAGGCAAGGTACCGAGTGCAATGAACGCCGCCGTTCTGGCTTGCCCCAACCTTTCTCTGTTGAGAGCACGCCTTGATCAAGAATCTCGAATGCATGGTAAGGGTGCTTCTAATAGCTTCCGGTTTCTGTTTAGTTAGCAACTTGTAACTGTAACCCGGTTTTCCTAGTGGTAGCAGTTTGAGTTTGGGTTGTCGGCTTTTTAAAAGAAGAGGGAGTATTTTAGAAGAATGGCTTGTGCGTGGATTGTACAGTAGACTCCCGATAAAAGGAACTTCAAGGGACCGAAAAATTTTGTTCCAATTAGCAGGAATTCCGTTTACTGAGACAGATGTGCAAAAGTGCAAATTTATGTGCGCACACACTCTTAGTACAATTTCATGAAACCCTACGCACTAGAAGGTGAATGTACAGTATAGTTTTTCACAAAGAAGAATATAACATCAGGTTTAGGCGCAGTATTCGCAAAGTTTACTTAGCCCCAATTAGTCAGTGTGCACTCAAATGGAGCAAATATTTTTTTGTTTGTCTTCTTCCAACTGCATCTTCAAGATCGTTTTTCCACGGCCGGTAAACTGTGGACCAGGTTTTAGATCCTTGTTCCTACCGAAAAAAATGTCTTAACTACTACACAGCTGACTGTCCCCTCAGGTGTGGTATGTTCTAGGATAGCTATCTCTTCATATCCACTTTCCGGCTCATCCTCCTCATACGCCTCTTCATCACACACGCTTTTTGGGCCCGAATCACAAAGTTTCAGAAGCCATCCCGTAGCTGGCCGCGGCGGCCGTTTTTTTCTGATAGAGGCGAAAAAAAAAACCCCGTTTGTACGAGATTTCGGAGCCCCTTAAAGATCCCCAGATGGTCAAAATAATTCGGAGCTCTCCACTACGACGCGCCTCATCGCCTGCGTTGCGTCGGAGCGTTGAACGCTACACTCAATAATCAATCAATCAATCAATCACAATCATCAATTCAATCAATCAATCAATCAATCATTCATAAATCCAATCAATCAATCAATCAATGATCAAATTAGTTCGGAGCCCTCCCAACTACGGCGTGCCTTATCGCCTGCGTTGCGTAGGCGCGTTGAACACTGCATCAATCAATCACATCAATCAATCAATCAATCAATCAATCAATCAATCAATCAATCAATCAATCAATCAATCATCCGTAGCTTCTCTTTGCCGTTCGGGATCCTCGTGAGCTGCTTTTCGGAACACCCTGCGTCGTCGCGAGTGTCGTCGTTGTGTAAGAGCCATTCTTATGTAAAGAATGGCGCCGGTCTTGTTTATAACGTAAGCGCATGATGTGCACGCTTCTGTGCCGCCACTTAAGCTGAGGCTAGGGGCCTCAACTTCGCGAGTGCTGACGAACCACCGATTCAGAAGACGGAATCACTGTAATGAAGCACAAATAGTAACCACGAGTGCAATGAAACGAGGCGACATGAGGTATGGCCCTGCGACTAATCGAGATCGAACGGCAAGAACAAGAACTGCGATGGTCGCACTCGCCGCGGCTAACACTGCTGCCTACTACGCGACAAGGTTTACGAGGTCAATTGGGCTAAAAAACAACGAAACAGCCGAAACCGAAAAAATCTGATACTTATGCAAAGGGTATGACAAGAAGTTTCATCTTAGGTTTCGTTTACAACGGAGAACGCAGAAATTTTAGTCCGGATAACTCAAATGTTTTTTACGGTTATCTGAATACAACCCAACCAACTTACAGGCTGGCTGCTCCGCTGAAACGGCAATTCTGTTTAAGCAGTTTACGTTTATCTAGATTCTACCTATAGCGTATTACAAGATATTTCTAATCTATGTAAAGGGAGCATATATAGAACCTGACCTTGTTTTGTAGAGGTCGGAAGATGAGGAAAAATATTTGTATTTTGCGGCCGAATCGGCAAGTACTACAGTGAATCCACAGTTGTTCGTGGAAGCGTGTAGGGCTGTTTTATTCCTGAAGATTTTGACATAAAAGCACGCAATTTTGATTTTTTTATGGACGCGTTTAAAATGCGCGTCACCATGCATTGCATTTCCTCTTTGCGATTAGAAGATTGCCGCCACTACGACGACGTCAGTTAATGAACAGTAAAAACGGCGTGACAACAGAAAACATCAGAGGACATCTAAGCACTTCTGATGGGTCGTGAATGCGAAAGTATGAATGTCCAGCGGAACGCCCTCTGTCGCCTCGCATTGTTGACGGGCTTCTGAATCTTGCCGCTGAATATATGCTTTGGCTCGCGATCCGCCTTAACACTTCGAATGAGCGCTACTACTCACCTGCCTTGGCATGGTTGGAGCAACCCGATCCCCGAGGACCCGCGCCCCTCCTTATATGAAATGCGGTCACCATGCACTTCTTTGCATCCCGCTTCCTCGCGCTTTGTCCGCCCAACATAACCGTTGAGGATGACGGCTGCTATCCGCAGCCTACCTTGCTCGCCATACCATTGTAAAACGCTCTCATTTTCGCGCCGTTGTCTAATTTTTTGTCTCTCGCTTGCAAAACAAATTGGAAACCCGGCGTTGTTTTTCCTCTCCATAAAAATGCGTCGGTGCCTGGGAACTATCGACCAATATCTCTCCTTTGAGTTTTCGAAAAAGTAGTAACATCTCTTGAAAATTCATAGTAATCACGGACCTGCCCGGTCCGTCGATCATCTAAGCACTTCTTTCACGTCAACAAATGGGCCATCTACTTCGACTGCAGCAAGGCCTTGCGTAAACCATGATTTGCTCCTTATGCTTATGGCTTGGCTCCTGCTTTCTGCGAGTGGTTTGCAACCTACCTCAAACAGAGAACAAACTTTGTTCAGTACGCTGGTGCTAAGTCTCGCGCTTCACTGTACCTCCGGGGTTCCCCAGGGCTCTATTCTCGGTCCTTTATTGTTTAACTTATTTGTGAATGATGTGCAGTTAATTATAAAGCATTCATCTCTATTGCAGTTTGCAGACGACATGAAACTCTATCGCGCAGTGGGATCACAGGCGGACTGCGCCCAGCTTCAACGCGACGTACAAGCAATCTCCCTCTGGTGCAAAACTAACTACTTAGATTTGAATCCATCGAAGACCGTTACAATTACATACACTCGAAAAACCTCTCCTTTAACCGTGCGTGCTTACGTGTGTGTGAGTGCGTGTGCGTGCCTGCGAGCACGCGCGTGTGCGATAGTACTATGTACTTTGTGACCCCTGCACTTCATAACCAGTCTCCATGTTTTACCGTTTGTTTATCTGTGTGTCGCCCTGTCCTTTTTGTGTGCACCACCAAGAAGGCCTAGTGCTGTTGGTGGGCACCACCCAATAAACAACAATAAACAATAAAACCTGTCCCTTTCTTCAGGCCATATGCCTTCTTTGGGGGTAGACCAGTAATCGGCCCAGCAATTAGCATTGAGGGTATAAAGCGTCCCCTCTAAAGAAATTCACTTATACATAACGTGGAAAAGCAAAAGCTTAGAAGGATAGTGCGGGCCGCGTTACACCTAGACGTGGTGGGACGCGAGTAGAAAAGTGCACACGGGCGGCGCAGATCCCTGAAGCTGGGGAAGCTCTGGGGTGTGCCAGTCTGCTTGATGACGTAATTCGCGCCGCAAGACGAAGACCCGAAAGCGAAGAAACAGGAGAAACGCGGTGTAGAAGAAAACTAGCTGGCAGCAATTTGCGCCAAAATATGAAGAAACGAAAGCGAAGAAAGATGAAAATACGATGTTAGCGGTGAACAAGTCGCGAATAAGTATCGACAGGCTTTCTCCTTCATTGCAAAACACCTAAGTAGACTTGTGTGCCCTAAGGAATATCTTTTTGGTAATAGTACACGTTATGCTCGACGCGTTCCTTACATTGCGCATTTAGAAGTGTAAAAATAATTTGCAACAAGTCGCCGCTATTAGAACGGACCTTGCAGCGAGCCTTTCAGGATTGTAGTGTGGTTCCGATTTTGCATTCACCAACTAACTATACAAAACCAGCGCACTAGAACTCTCACTAGTGGTTACACTTTACGTGATGGCACAAACACACTGCTGTTCATCCTCTGGGGGTTGAGTTGCAGGTCCACCTTGGCGCAACCAAAGTAATAAATGTTGAACGCGTGCACCTCACACTCTTTGTGGAGGAGTCATAATGCGAACGGAAGCGCTAATGAACTGGAGGTTGTGCGCAGCGGGCTTCAGTTCAGGCGTGCGGTCGTCGAGCACCAAGCGGCTGTTGAACATTCGCCGTGACCTAGAGGCCTGCATAGAGGCGGCAGCAAGGGCTACGGGATGCCAGGTCAGCGTGACTGATCGTGGCTCCATCTGCAAGCACATGAATCTGAACGAACCTCTGATCAGGCTTTATCAACGACACGCCAAGACGTACGGTAAGTATTTAAGGAGCTCGGAAGGAGGGAGGGCGCGAGATCTTGCGGGACGGTATTGTGAGCAGGCAGTGCTACGCAAATTTTAATTATTGTATGAAACGCCAAAAAAACAAGAATAAAGATATCGGCGGTACAGAAATCACTTGTTTATATTTCAAAAGGCAGAATTGGGTGCTGCGTTCTGTTTGAAGTTCTTTGTGTTAGGGCGGGAGCCTCAACTGCCCCACTCTGCAAAAAACCGCCGTTGTTTTCAAGCAAAGCTTTCTACCTCTACCCCCCAACGGTTCTTTCGCTACCGTTGGTGTCACCAGAAAACTCCAGCGAACAAATAAAATAATTTCCTGGCACCCCCGGGAATCGAACTTGGAACTAATAGACTAACAAAGCGAGTGCCCGTTGTCTTACCGATTAAGCTACGAGTCCACGCGAACACGAGAAGACAAATGGTGTACTCAACAAGCACATCTACGGGTTTACCCCCTGCCTTCTCGCTGAATGCCACGTGAAAGGGTCACACGACCACTCACGCCCGTCTAGCGGCCCTGTGCGCACCTTGCTTATGTGCTAAGAGTTACAAAAATTAAAGGAAGCTCACACCAATTCATGGAAGCTCACTTTTAGTACGCCAATGTGCTAAAGCCTGTGGCCTCCAGTGTTCACGCAAAAAACACAGCTCCTTGTCGTCCACCCTAACGCCAAATAAAGGAATACATTCAAATACTCCTTGATGACCGGGCCATCACTCCAAACCCTAGCATCAAGATCCTGGGCCTACATCTCGAGGCTAACACCAAGAGTGACGTCTCCTTGCAGCGCCTCAAAAACAGCATTAATCCAATCGTACACATGATCAGGCAAGTTGCCACCAAGAAGCGAGGCCTAAAAGAATCCGGTACCTTTCGATTAATTGAAGCTTTTGTCCTCTCGAGAGTTACTTACGACAAACCCCTATCTTCTTCTCGACGAGGAAGACATAGAGATGCTTTATATAATGATTAGAAAGGCGGTTGAGCAGGCCATTGGTCTTCTCATGAGTGCGTCCACACAGAGGCTGCTTAGCACGGGTTCCACAACACCGTGGAAAAGCTGATAGAAGCCCATCTTTCTAACCAGAAGGTCCGACTCAGAACTGCGGTGGGTAACCGCATGCTTCACCAGATTGGCTGGGCAGCCCAGAATGTCACTCCGCTTGACGTACTCCCAGTATCTTGGCGACTAAAACTAAAGATGCTTCTTGTGCTTAGAAATATGAACCCCTCACATGACGAGGGTCAACGATAAGCACGGGCTCAAGCGCTAAACACCACCCTCGGTGGGGATCATGCAGTTATCTACACAGATTTCTCCTAACATCGAGGGCAGAAACACGCCATCATCGTGGCTACCTCCAGAACCAACCTCCTTGCGTGTACCTCGCTTAGGACCCAACAAATGACGGCAGTAGAAGAGGCAGCCATCACCTTGGCTCTCACTCAACCAGGGGTTCGGAGGGTAGTCACGGATTCCCAGCAAGCCTAATGGAATTACCAGTCGGGTTGGGTGTTCTGACCTGCACTGTGCGTGCTAAAAAACCACTCCCCAAACGGTTCCATTCACCTCATCTGGACACCGCCTCACGCTTCAATGGAGGGCAACAAATACGCCCACACAACAAGCCTGCGCTTTTACCTCCCGTGCTATGGAGCTGCACGAGGACAGTCACCCGTTTGTCACGTCCAGGGAGATAATCCAGCATTATCGCCTTCTGAGACACACCGTACCTTCGCCTTACCCTGACCTTTCCAGAGAACAACAAACTACCCTACGGCTCATACAATCCGGGCTCCTTCCCACAGCCTACGCGTCTTCACGTAATGCATCCGAATCGCTACGACGCTGAATGTAAATTTTTCTCAGAAGTAGGAATACTCCGCCCCGTAATCGGGTGTGCGACTTTAGCCCTGAGCACCCTCCTCTCTTTCCGTAGACTACCCAACCAGAGCAATGGGAGATGCTGCTGTCCAGGCTCTCTCTACCTACCCAGCTTCAGCAGGTGGACAGAACACAGGCCGCGCGGACTGCATATGGGCCCCACAGAAGAAGGAATCACTCCCAAGGCTGCACTCTGGGCCGTTCAGAAATCTGAACAGAAGTGTTTCTACCTCCTCCTTCTCAGCCGCAAGTCTCGTCGCCTCCGTCCGCGGCGCAGAGACGGAGAAGTCAGATCGGCTAACACCGGTTTAGAGCTTACTTTGATTTTATAAAAAAAAAGTTTCCACTCTTGTTACACCAATACAACTCAACCAAACACCGTTCATGCATCATGCATTGATTTAACCTTACCAAGAATATCTCTTTGAAGTAATAAATGGTGTGGTTAAGTGCATTCCACTTCTCTCTGGTTTTACTATTTGTAGAGCGATGTGAGTGATTTTAAGTGACGTCGCATGAGTAATCGTTATGGGTGCCGTTTACAGCTTTGCTTTCCAACCACATTCACGGGGTGGATTGGCGCGATTTTTTTCCAATGGACGCTGCGGTAAAGAGCATACAAATTAAAAACAGATGTGTGATCCCATGAGATTTGAACCCATGTCTTCGCAGTAGCGTGACACGTCAGCGTGACGCCACATCAGCAGAAGAAAAGAGGCTGGTCGATGTAATTTCCTTTAAAAGAGACAGAAACGATAGCGATGAAAGAAAAAGACAGCAATACGTTGTACCGGTAAAACAAGTTGTCAACCAGCAAAAGTTGGGAGCTCTCAAAGCACAAATGCAGTCTTAAATGCTTGGTTGAAATGGTGCGAAACTGTAGGTATACTTACTCAGAGCTATGCATATCGTGCAGGAATGACATTTGATGACGCTGAAAGCGCACGTACGGTGCTCACGGGATCCTCCTCGGACGTGGGAAATGTGTCTCACCGGCTGCCGACCCTCCACCCGACATTCCGCATCGAGTCCACCGTTATGAACCACACGGAGGAGTTTTGCCGCGTCGCTGTTACCAGGGAATCCTAGGAGACTGCTTTGGACGTGGGAAAGGCACTGGCCCTGACTGCGTACGACCTACTGCGCGATCGAAGACTGCTGGAAGCAGCCTGGGGACTACTTTGAAGGCTGCTCTGTCGGTGTTTCCTTTGTGCGAACACACCCAACGCGGCGATAAAGGAGTGAACACTGTCTGACATGGAAATACAAGCTCGTTTGAGTAGCGGTGTGTCATAAATCTGCCACTACAGCGTCCTCATTGCCATCACAAAATAAAATGTTGGCGGGCCTCCGGGTTAAAGTTATTTCTACTTGTCACGCTTTGATGTCACCATCCTGAGGACTCTTTGCTAAAGTGAATAACGAATTAAGTGAAGGTCACAATTTACCCCCCTAACACAATGAAGGGCTGCGCCAAACGCTAGTGGGAAGCTGCATGACGGCAGGGCATTCCCGTGGATAATTACACGCAGTGGTGGATAAGAGCACAGATAGAGTAGAGCCATAACCGCTGATCCTCCTGAGTAAGAAAATCACGGTCCACATTCTCATGAGGGACAAAAATGGGTTGCGAAAGCCTCAGCCACTGGTCATGCAACTTTAGTCGTAAACTACGTCCCTCAAAGAAACATCAATTCTCAATTTTGTGGATGTGTAAATACGGCTTTCCACATCCGGACACAACATTTGACTAGTGATGAACGCGGCCCGCGACGGGCCCCACCTTCAAAAATACTGGCAGGCGAAGGGACACCCTAAACACTGCGCATTGCACTTCTCTTATGCCGAACTACGAGAAATATGCTACGACCTTCTACACAAAAAGAACAAAAAAGGCATTTGAAGGCGAAGGCGCGGTTTAGTAATTGTGCGATAGGAACTTAATCCTAACCTAAATGTGACCGTGAATAGTTACGAGCTTGCAAAGACAGCTCAATATAAGGGACAGGAAAATGTAATAAGGTTGACACATCTGAAATCCGCACTTAAGAGTCTGTGTAGATACAGTACAACGCCAGGAATAAAGATATGCCGGTTCCCAGTAGAAGCTTGCAAACGTTTGCAGAAAATTGAAAAGTCTGTGAAGGGGCACTACACGACGCTATGTATTCCATTTCTACGACCAGAAATGTCGCACATTCTAGAAGGTGGAAAACAAACTGGGAAGATTGTACAAATTTTTGTTCTGAGAAGACAGGGTAAATAAGCGCTGTAGAAACGTTGCAGCGGAACGTAAGCTTTTTCTTAAGATGTCAGAGTGGGTGCGTGGGTGGCAGCTGTGTCAGCGTACGGACAACCACGTCATTCAGTGACGCGTCACCGGAAGCAAGCCTGCATCGGCGCCACCCCCTACGAGCCTGTAATAAAAGCCCAGCGACCATCAGAGGGACGGGTCATTCGCCTGCTGTGACAGCGTACCGACGGCCACCTGAACCAGTGTCTCTCGCATCGCAGGTAGCTGTATGAAATTGCCTTGTTTTCGCAAGTAATTAGCTTTGTTCCGCGCTGTCGCAGTTGCCAAAACAATGTTTTGTGTTTTTTTCCTTATATTTCTTGATACAAGATGTACAAAAACCAGCGTGTAAGTGACAGGGAGTCTCAAAATTAAATTCGTGAACTCCGAACGAAACTAAAAGACATAAAGGAAAGCATGGATTTTTTCAACAAGGCTTTTGAAGACATGAAGAAGTTCAGTATTGCCCACGAAGAGTAAATGCTTCTTCGTTTGCGTGATCGCCACGCAGGCACACGGGTCCGTTGAAATACCTCTCAATCATTATATATCTCATCGGAATATTGTCCACTGGACTGGAGCAAGTGCCGGATCATCTCCGAAGGCCGTCTACCAATTTGGAGTGACCTCGGATCATTTTTCGGATTTACGGCCAAAAGTCGTCTTTCAGCCTGGGAGACTGACCTAGGCATAGCGCCAAATTCTACCTTTTCGGCCAGCGCCGGCCCCGTTGAAGACCCTACTATGCGATACCAACTGAAGGAAGATGAGTAAAGTCTCCCGGTACAACAACGCAATCAAGGTGAGCCAGAGAAACGTATTTTCCGAGCGGGTGGATGTCTCCAACTCAGTCAAGTAGTACCTCTGGCTTTACACCGACTACTAAGCTAAACAGGATAATATCACACCGGAAGGAAGAAGCAGGCATGATGGCGACGATCGAGCCTTTCAAGGATATCCTTGCATTACTAGCGACAACACTAACGCCATCAGAAGCTACCTAATATCATTCAACTAAGCTTCAAGCAAGTGAACCACACCGTCACATGTATGCCCTAGGCCGCTCGTGAAACGCCCAATTGGTCATCCACTGTGTAGAAAAAGGGAGCCCTAGAGCAGCTCCTCATAGGGCCGCAAAGATATAACATACTCAGGAACCTATGAGCTTCGGTGGTGCAGTCCACAGCTGTACACCGCACCACCCCAAATCTCAGATCTGCTATACATGCCTAACACTAGAAGAAGAGCAAATGTGTGTACCTGCTCAACCCTCACCAGGTGTCCCAATTGCGGCCATTCCAACAAGGACGAGGTTCATACGTGCATCATCAAGTGTGTCACCATCTTCGGACCACACCGATAGGATGACGCCACATGCCACAAGAAACTCGTAGCAGACGCTGTTGTAAGTAAACAAGCCTATCTGAAGCGTCTCAACATCGGCGAGCACGCTCTGGGAACACTGGAACGGGCTACCCACAGAGAATACCTGGCGCCACTGGACAAATATGTACCGAGCCCCAGGAAACATGAAAACGCACCACAGATAACCCAAAAACAACTTGAAGACCCATTCCCCACACTTCGGCGAGAAACTACACCGCCACCGCACAAGGAATCAAAGCTAAAGGAACCCTAACTACCGAAGAAAGTGAGTCAGCCACTCTCTCACAACATTCACCGTACATACAGGGACGCCCTTACTCCACGTACAAGTCCCACAATCCCAATATATATAACTCGCGAGCATACCTGCAAACGTAGAATCACAACCGGCACGTCCCCCTAGCGCTCAACCCATGGAAAGTACTTCTACGGATACATCATCCGAGGATACAGAAGATACCGGCCCTAAAACAAGCGAAGTCGTACAGAGAACGAACAAACACAATTTCCCTCCGAAGAGGTGACTCGCACCTTCCAGGTAGTGAATAAATATGTTACGAAATGCAGCTTATGAAACAACAAATAACAGATACCAATCACACTGTGGAATGAAGAATAGATACTGATGCAAAAAAAACTCTTCCAACTTATCTAACAGCAAATGCAGGCACTGAAGTTCGAACTTCATGCCATCATGCAGGAACCTACAGTAACAATACAATGTCTGTACTAAATGAAACTGCACAGGTTTCAGACAAAAACAACAATTTCATTCTTGTACAGGAAAGCTACAAAACCGCCCAGACACAATCGCCCTTCAAGAGCCAGGGAGGAACCCAAAACTGTATGGCTACCCTACACACCAAGTAAGTCCCACAACAGCCTTTCGTACGCTAATGGAATTAGCATCAACTTAACGATAGGAACTGGAAAAGAGTGTTTATACGTTACAAATGTCTATAGTCCCCAAAAGACGACCTTAGCGTGATCGCTACCTGTCTGCCCCACCTCAACTAGAAGCGAAAACACATTATCATAGGCAACTTAATGCACCATATACAGCGTGGGGATACACAAAGAACACCAGAAACGGTCAGCGCCTGCTGTCGATAATTCAAGACCGCCAGTATATTCTCCATAATGCCCTGAAAGAACCCACACGACTATGTAACTCGGTGGAGAGAGATACAACCCCAGATTTTATGTTCTGCTCAAAGGCATAGGCATACAATGGTACACACTCAAGAGTACCTTAAGACCAGTAACACCAATTATCAGCCTAATAACCTGAGACGCCCACCGTTCCCTCATTCGCCACGAGGCATACCAAAGGGTGCAGCACTATCTCCATCCCTGTTCAACCTTGGAGCCCTTAAAATTCACGGGCGCTAAAACAGGTGGAAAGACGTACATCACCTCATGTACGCAAGTCGACATCTCCATATAAATTAAGACAGGCTCCCCCTGGACATATTCAAAACCAACTACAAGAGGCACCAATAAAACCCAAGAATAAGCCGAAACAATTGGCCTGACATGCTCCACGGAAAAACGGAAACTACTCTGATCACCAACAAAAGATTTAATCCACCCCCCCATTACCTTACACTAGAAGGCACAGTCATCCCTACCCCGTCAACCTATCAAGATACTTGGCCAACACTTCCAGATGATGGTGGGTGCCACACCACAGTAAACTGGGTTCTAAAACAAGAACAATTACCCCAGCTTATGAAACGTGCCTCCAATAGCAGAGCGGACTTAAAGAAAAAGACCTACTCCTACTTAAAGCAGATATCATCACATCTCGCAGAAGATATTTTAATCCTTATACAACGTCAGCAAGACCCACCTGCAGAAATTGAATACTGTATTAGGATAAGCCGCAAGAATACTTGGGACTAGAGATAACCACCTGTAATAAGGCCACCGAGGACATGGGCATCACAGCCACGTTAGAGAAAATTGTGTCAATCCACAACTACCACCAACATAGGAGACTGAGGCCAAGCAAGGCCGGGATACCACTCCTGCAATCGATGGCTACGATTCGCAGACAACGGTGGACGAGTACTGCAAGTTAGAGCCTATAGACAGGGCAGCAGTTATATATAGCACACATTCCCCGGTAATATGGACCCCGCTAGGCGCGCAGAACCAAGAGCCATCAGGGGTAAATACTTCAACAAGAAAACCGGAAAGGGTACCCCAGCAAATGCATTTATACATGGACCGGCGGGAAAAAGCACCTCGTTGGGCTGTCCCTACAGGACTGGACTCAGCAGAAACCTACACAGAAGGCACAAACAGTCCAACGCAGCAGAAGAATCAGAACTAAACGCAATTGGCAAGCTCTTATCCACCTCTCCCAACCAGCCCCATCCTCTCAATATCTATACCCGACAACAACGGGGCAAGTCGACTGTTAGACTCCCGTCATACATCCCGCTCGGCGGCACACGTATGCAAACAATTAAATAAACAGTGAAGGAGGTGTACTGGATTTCTGGTGGACTCCGCGGTACTGGGAAAAGGGAAGGCTAATCAGCTTGCCCGTGACGCCATTAGAAGCGACGAGATAGAAGCCTGTCACCATGGTGCCTACTCGAGAAGCTGGAAAAAAGCACTGTGGTCGTGCAGTTCAAAAGCACGTAAAAAAGAGACGCTGATCTTGAGGTGGCACGAAAAAAGCGCGTGAAAAATAGCCAGGTTTGAAATTGAATCAACCAACCTGGTCTGCATTAAATCGGAAAATGACCTCGAGAGATTTGTCTTTACGCGTCGCAGTTTCTTTACAGCTTCTTGACCGGTAGCATTCATTATCAGGAATACTGCTCGCCTTCAGACGCCATAGCAACCGGAACCACCCTTGAAGACTTCATCTTCCATTCATATTCATAACTGCCACTCACCCGCTAACCCCTCTCTTAAGGAAGACCAAATCAAAATATTTTAGACGAATTCAAGCTTCTTAACGACCAAGCTGGACTTTTGCGTCCACCGATAGACAGGTTACAAGATTTCAAGGATCGTTCTTACGTCGTCCACATAGATTGACCAGAGCATTGATGGTAACAGTGCCTTCCTAAGGGAATTCATTTTCACATGAACAGGGTGCAGCTCGAAACTCTACCTTGCGGCACGCCATTTTCCTACCCGTGAACCTAGAGAGTGCAGTTCCACCTCTTACGCGAACGTTTCTCTCCGCCATGTAACTGGCAAGCGTGTTTATCATGTTACCCGACATGCCAAACGTTTTCAGATCGTTGAGGATGCCATACCGCCAAGCAGTATCTTACGATTTTTTAAGATCAAATATCGATATACAGTACTGGTTGTAGAGGAAAGTATCTCTGATATATGACTCTAATGCTACGAGTTGATCATTGGTAGATCGCCGTGCCCTGAAGCCTGCCTGGCAGCTTTCGAGAAGACCATTGTACTCTAAGAAGTACACAAGTCTCCTGTTTATCATCTTCTCGAGGGGCTTGCACAGCCAGCTTGTGAGGGCGATGGGTCAATAACTGGCAGGATAAGTTGTGTCCTCCCCCTCCTTCAGGGAAGCCACTACTGTGGCCTCCCTCCAAGACCTTAGAACGTGGCTTAAAAGCCATATTTGTTGTAGAGGTGTATGTGTTTCAAGTGTGTGCGTGCAAGTGTCGTATCATAGCGTATGTAATGTCTCCACCTGGAGCTGAAGGCTTACAGGTTGTGAGAGCCATCTTGAACTTATAAATTAAATACGGGGAGTTATACGGGGTGTCGGACTTGTTATTAACCCGCAAGTACTTCTTTTGATCGTATGTTTTGTGTTCAATAAAAGTGTTTGTGTAGTGTACAGAACTAGAACTGGAAGTGTTGTGCAAGTATGTGGCGTAGTGTTCGAGTGTTTCCCCAGTTGTGCTGATTAGGGGCACGCTGCGTATCTTTACCTTTCAGTTCGCGTAGCGTACAGATTGTCAGGTTCGGCGGAATTCTTTAAACGATACTTGCTTTATACACCCAAAACCCAAACAAACTACACACAATGAACGAAATAACGGGGAACTAATAAACAATGGGGAACCGCAACAAAGCAATATAGGAAACGGTCAACAGTTCGAACAACCGCGAAAGAGTCAAAGTCGGGAAATGAAAAAAAGTCACACTACGTGTTCGCTGCACGGGCTTGCCCCACACGCTCTAGAAGCACATGTTGTTACGGTGTTGCAAGGTCCACGTGACGTGTCATGGCCCCAGTTAGAGTGCGCTACGAGGTAGCGAGTGGCGGAAGCTGTCCTGTGGCTTTGCTGTTTTCTACCCATGTCCAACGATCCGGACATGTTGCCGAGGAGATGTCCTGGAGGTTGCGTTGTGGATTACCTCGTGGGGCACAGTATGGGTCTGTACGCACGACCACCGTGCGGCCCCTGTTACGACTCTCCATCCCCCAACTCCGTGTTCTTCTTCATGGGGTCGCTTCTCTTTCGGCAAAACCGCGGCCCACCATCGTCAACTAACTGTTCGTTGGGTGGTTGTACCCTTCAATAATGGCCATACCACGCGGGGATTGCCCAGAAGCTGCCTGTAATGATTAGCTGTGATACTCTACGGAGCGCGTAAACAAGCTGCAGCCTTGCATTCGTCGGACCCGCAGAATCGACATGAACGCCTTCACAGCTCGATCTAGAGCGGACGTTCTTCGGTCAGTCATGCTCCTCGTCTTCGCCGAAGTCAAGAGACATTGCTACACAGGCTGTGTCTTGGAGTAGCATTGACTCGGAAGTATCTTCACACAATCGGCCGAGAGGAGGATAGCCCAGACTGCCTTCTGTGCGGTTGTCCTGAGACTATCGAACATTTGCTTAGTGCTTGTCCAAAGTACTCGAGTGAGCGAATGAAACCTTGAGACAGCTTTACTACGCTTGGACACTCGCCCTCTGTCCAGAACAAAGATTTTGGGCACGTGGGCTGACAACAGGAAGCAAAGCCTAGCCGTTAAAGCCCTGCTTACATTTCTTGGTGACTCCTCTTTGGATTCTCGCCTCTAGGTTGCGACAAAATTGAACAGACTGCGAAATAATGTCTGAGCAGTTTCTTTTTTTTTCATGGATGATAGTCATGTGCTTAAAAGTGAACTGCAGTCATCTGATTCAGCGCCCCGTTGTACGTGAGACGTTTATGGTTTGCTGCTTCTACATAGTTCATTTGTTGCTTTCATTGTCATTCCCCTTACCTTCCATATTCATTCCTTTCTCTTTCTGTCCCCAGTACCCTCCCCCCAGAGGGAAGTAGCAGGCCCAAGATCAATTTCTCAGGCCGACCTCTTCTCATTTCTCAATAAACATTTACTCTCTCCTCTCCTTGGAGAGACAGAAAAAGAGAGTAAGTAACAGAAAAAGATTGAGAGAGGAAAAACAATCATTATTATAAACATATCGTCAGGGAAAAAAACCTTCGAATGAAATCATAGCTCTCCAGCAGGGTATCCGGCCTGTCGCCGCAACAAAGCAGTGAAAGGTGATCACGGCATCTCAGTGGCACACTCCTAAGACGGAAGTACCAGGAAAAGAACCACGGTGGAAGATAACGGGAGATTAATCCGATTAAACGTGTTTTCAAGGTGCGTGCGTCGCATCGAGGAAGAGCTGCGGCAATTTAACAGAAAGTGTTGTATAGTTTCGAGGTCCTCGCAGAAACGGCATTGAGGGGATAAAGTCTAAGCAGCTTTGTGTCGATAAAAATTGCTCCCAAATAAATCTGTTTCTTCTTCTACCGTGCTGGCACCTTGCGATTAGCCGGCTCGTGAGTGAGGGGTAGGTGACCTCGCTAGACGACGATGATTATGGTGCTCTCTTGGTGTCTGGAATGTTCCCCGTAGCGCGCGTCTTGGTTATCGTGGTCGTCTTCTTTTTTCACTTTACTTCACGTGAGGATGTGAGGCAGGCGCGCCAACTATCTCGTTTTTGCCTCACAGCGGACGCGCTTCCGGAGTGTTTTGGCCCTTCTGAAACATATATTCTTATGAGGCTTCGGTACCGGCGAAGGACACCTCACGCCTTGTTCTGGGCCTCTCGCGATCGCTTGCAGTCCTCATTCCGCCAGGGCTTCCTTTGGTTGCGGGGAGCACCAGAGACCTGGGGAATAGACTTTTCGGTGGCGTCGAAGATGTCAGCCGTTTGGAGTTGGACAGCCCTCTTCAACGTGTAAATGTTTTATAGACGTTTGGTGAAGTTTTAGATGTGTGTGTAAATGTATTCCAGTTTGCTCTTTCCTCATAGAATCTTTTATGGAAGGGGAACTATTTATGCTTTTGCCTATGTGCGTTAAAGCGGTAATGAAAGTGGTCACTACTATGTGGGTTCGTGTCCACGCTCCACTGGAGAGATTGAGAAAGAACTGCAGACCCAACAACCAAGACAAGGTGTGAATAAGTGTTGTGTCCAATGCTATGGCATACAGGCTGTTTTCTGTTCGACAGGATGCTCCTGGGGATGTTAGCATCTTTTCAATAAGGACGACCTCAGGAATTTGTGAGGGAGGAGCCCCAAAGAGAGTTATGCGCATTAAGGTAGGCTATGAGAATGAAGGTTTTGGGTAGGTGATCCACCGGCCCGTCGAACTCAGAACTCAATAGCGGGAAGTCAGGAGGTAGTGTAGAGAGAGCATACAGTTATTAACATAATAAATATTATAGTGCGAATTGCTACAGCCTCAAGGACGGTGTTCAAAGTGATGGTACTACAGTAAAAGCTGGTAATTCCCCACTGCATAATTTGAATTTTTGGATATTTCCAACAAAGTGTCGTTGTCTGGCCATGCTTCCTAAAGCCCCATGTATTAAAAATCTCATATATTTGAAATCCAATTCATTCCGCCGCGGATAACTAGAACTGCGCGGCGCCATAACTATCTTGCAGTCGCTGTCTATGGATGGCGCCGGGTTGGTAAAAACTGGATTCGAACGCCACTTCAGTCCGCTGCGGATAATTCGAACTGCGCGCGGCCATAACTAGCTTGCAGCCCTGTCGAAAAATGGCGTTGGGTCAAGAAAAATCGCGAATTGTTTCCGTCACTGCGCCTTTCATGGCGGTAATGCTGCGACACGGAGATTGGTGAAGTTGTGGAGGAGGCTCCCGTTCATGTGCGTCCGGTGCTCGGGGATACCGACTTCGGCGACTACGTGAATGTCGGAAACTGCGCCGCTGTCTGCGGGGCAGTCAAAGATGACGAAAATATCGCCAAAGTCTTCGCCGAAGGCGAACCTGCCATGGACGTTGGCGACCCGAGTGATGATGATGAGGCGCAGGTAAGACCTTAATTGTCAACAATGCACCTCCTTGATTATCAGTCCCGATCGTCCGCGGACTGCCAGAGACGCGATTCGGTGATCGAGTTTCCAGTGCATTCCTATTGGACTTCAGGACTGGTAAATCGAGAAGGCCCAATAATTGAAGGACTCAGTCACGCCCGACTGCTCTTCAGCTTCAAATGAGACAAAAAGCAAAGAACCATAAACCGATTCCTTTTATAAATAAGGTAGCACATGGAGGTGCTCCTGATTTTCTTTTTCGTCAACTGTTGCCGTTTTTAAGCCCATTTCGTTAGTTCTAATTTCGGGTAATTTGAAATCGTTTGATGCCCCCGTGAAATTCAAATTGAACAGATTTTGCTGCATTTGTGAATAATTTCTGGGTGAGAATGGCCACACCGCCGGAGGAGTGTGTGCAGCCATCCCTATTCTTTCTGAAAAACACGTCACTATTTAAGAAGTCTGTCTGTTTGATATTAAGATGTGTTTCTTGGAGCGACATCACACTTGGCTGCTTAGAGCGGAAAATCTCATAAGCATCATCGAGATTTTTAAGAATTTCTTCTACAATTCCATTGAAGGATATTTTCCTCCTCATTGTTTAGTCTGGAGGAACCGCGGTATGTGAATGTTTATGTGTCGTCTTTCGGGGCTAGGACTCTCGGAGGGACTTTTCTTACCTTCTATACTGACCTCAGCGCTGCAGCCCGTTTCCTTCGATGTGATTCAGCCCGGAACGGCTCGACGTCCATGTCGTCCGAGGTCCTGGGGGTGCCTCACGGATCGGGCCCCCTGGACTTGGCAAACATTATGGTGTGCTTTGCCTGCGCTGCCACTGCCGAGGGCGTCGAGAGCGCCAGAGATGTCAGATGCAGTGTGGCGGGGGTGGGAGCGCTGCGGATTTCCTCCACGTCCATCGTCTCAGCACCCTTCCATGTTTTGGGGGCCGGGAAGCAGAGACGGGTGATGCGGTCTCTTCGTGCTTGTTGGCCACCGCAACCGCTGCGGGCTTGCCCTGTGGTGTGGTGGCGAGTTCGGCTGCCAGAGACAACAACCCAGCGGAGGGCAGGGTGGGGTCAGGTCGTCTCGCTAGCTTGAGTCTCCGCCAGAATCAGACGCAGCTCCGGCCACCGGCGAGCTGCATCTGCGTACCCTCCCAAAGGGAAAGAGCAGATCTTCTTCGCGCCTCTGGGAACTAAATTTTTCAGTGATGTTAACGATGATCTGCTTCTCCTGCTTAAACTTTTCACATTTTTGAGAGTAGGCCCGCTAGGAGTTCCCGAGAGTGGCACAGATTAAGACTTGCGATTCACAGTTGTCAGATGGGTGGACATGCTGGGCGCACTTTAACACTAGTCGGTCGCCCACGGCAACAGCTAGTACCAATGCAAAACCTCTGGCACTTATACGAACGCCGCGGGTTATGGATGTATGTCCGCACTGAACATCGAATGAATCCTGCGTTAATGAATTGATAAAGTGTGGACCGGATCAAAGGTTAAATATCACGTGTTGGGTAGGGGACTTCTTTGTTTTCTGAGTATGCTTATGCGCCTCACTGCTACTACGGCCCTGACTTTGCAGGCCCTCGAGGACATAGGTTTCGGTTTCCTTTCTGAGGCGTGACCCTGATGTCAAGATCTGCCATGTGTGTCTGGCTGAAGAGATACGTTTCCTGCTGCTGTGCATTGACTCCCACCCGCAGTTTTCCAGTTGTCTGTTTCTTTGCTTTGTAGGACTCCGATTATTCCTTCTATGAACTTCGCGATCAAGAACACGGGCAGTGATGCAACAGGCTTTTCTTTTTCAACAGATTGAATTATCAGGAAACGGAGATACTTGTCAGGCTTCGGGGAAGGAATTGTCGGTAGGGGCGGAAATGATACTTCGGTGCAGACCCTTTTCGGGGTCCGACGATGCTTGGGTGGCGGATGTTTGGTTTACCATATGGCATAAAAAAGCAGGGATAGGGGGTACTTTCTCCTGTAGCCTTGCCCTGATAGTAAGAGAGGTACCGGAGCTCCCTGTCTGATAAACAGACCGGGAGCCCATCGCCCGGACCTTCACCATGGCTCCGACCGCCACCAGTTCGTGCTTTCTTACCCTCCACCTATGAGCTTATGCTTGGGGGCTCGGGACCCACTGTGTCACCAATACCGTCACCATGATTACTCAAGGTGCCCCGTGCGGGGAAACGTATGTACTAAATGCGGAAGACCTTTACTTCATGAAACATGGGCCTGCCCTATCATCGGGTCTTAAGTGAACACCGCCACAAATACCTTGGGTCTAGGGGAGGCAGCTCTGGCCAGCTCCAAATTTGGCATTCAGGGCTTGATACTTCGAGCCCTGAGTGGAGCAGAAGGCTCTTGGGCCCTGGAAGGAGGTCGCCATCTCTAGGACAAGCGCAAGAGCCATTTTAATAAACGATTTTTCTCTCTCTACGCATCCTGGATATTGGTGCAATTCCTTACGTTGTTTTCGGTTGCCTTTACTAAACCACGAGCCGAAAAATTTTTTTCTTTTTCCTCGGCCCGCTGAAGTAGTAATTTCCGTTTTGGTGAGTGCGCTGCGGATCAGTCAAGGCATCGGTGCCTACTCGCAGCGCGATTTTAGGCTGTTAGGAACATTTTTGAAGCAATAAACGCCATTGTTGAGTGGTCTGGTTGAAAGCGAAGTCTTGAGTCGTTACCCTCCGCGCGCACTCGAAACACAGAAATCGCCAAAACTGTACTAGATGATCAGACATAGAAGAGGTTGATGCACAGCGATGACGAATGCGAATCGGAAGTGCCAGAATTAAATTTTCTTTTGACCCCTGTTTATATTTTTAAGCAACAAGTTCGGGTGGCGGAAGGATAATTTTAACAAATGTGCAATTTTACTCATGGCCGTATTACCTTTAATGAACAGTGCCCTTATCGAGCAACAGCCAATAGGATAGCCACCGTTGTAATGACGCATTTAAATCCGTGAATAATGACAGAAGGTGATAAGAGGTCATTAGTTTTTATTGCATCTTTGATAGCCATTTACGGAATTACCGCTTCTTGTGCACGTCTGCTTCGTTCCGGTAATTCCCTTGTAAGCCTACACTTGAAACGTCTCGCGGGTTTATTAGCGCTGTCAAAGCGTGCTGCAAGGTCCCGTTAGGACGAAGATTTCATTCATTCATTCATTCATTCATTCATCATTCATTCATTATTCATTCATGTCATACTTTTAGCCAAGAAAAGGTTGGCCGCTTACAGGGTTAGAAATACAAGAAATATTCAACAAAGAGGACATTACAGGTAATAACATATTCTTGAATTTTGTTGCGAGCCGCAGCTCAAAGTTATTACATACAAATGAAACGCCGCATGCGTGCAATGCGCACCCGCAAAAACTTGCACGTAAGACATTTCCAAGCGGCATTCTGCACCGCCCGGGGAAACTTTCATCTAAAAACAAGTATGGCAGCTTCATTCTATCAACCAAAAGAACACACGCACACAAAAACGGAGCGAAATTCCTTTATCACTACCCTTGAAGAAAAATCTGTTGTACATTCCGTTCAAATGACGTACGCGAGGAACAACCTCAGGCAACTAATGCCAGGCAACAATACACTCAAACAACATATTCCAATCTTCATTCTAGGAATATTCCATTCTGGGAAAAATCGTCGTCGTAATTCTCCGGTAAAGGCAATGGCCGCCGCGTAACGAGTGAATAAAACACAATGCGAGGTGCAAAGGGATTCGAACCCAACGAACCCCACATAGACGCCAGTGCGCCATCACTGACGTAGCGTGCGGTACACCAACAGTTGCCACCGTTGTTACCTTCTTCATGGCACATACCCACTTGGGGGGTTCTGTAAGAACCCGGAGCATCGGCGCACTAACGTGCTTGCGTCACAGAACACAGAAACCTATCAATAGAAAACGTAAACCTTCAGAACAGCGCGTGAAGAGTGACACCTGCACTTGCTGGCACCAGACTTGAAAGGTGCATAAACCCCGTTTTGGGAAGCGGTGACGTTTGTCAGTCAGCTTGCTGACGTAATTCGCACAGCTAAGATGAAGAAGCAGGAATCCGAGAGACGCAAACACGCTGTACCAGACATGAACCCGGTCGAAACATTTCGCGCCAAAGATAACAAAGAAACGCGAAAAGAGACACGCAATGTCGACGTAAAAGTAAAAAAATATTACTTGCGAACGCATCTCTTTCACTCGCCTCGTCCCTGCATCCATCCGGCGTTGTCGGCGTTGTCGGTGTCCACCTCTCCCCCATTCTCCTCGAGGCGCCAGACGCGCTATCCGCCCAACACCGCTCCGCCGCTCACCCCCTCTCCTCTCCGATAGCGAACACTGTCTCGCGAGGGGCATTGGATTGGATTCGATTGGCTTGGCTTGGCTTGGATTGGATTGGCTTGGATTTGGATTGGAGTAAAGTGGATTGTGTTGGATTGTGTTGCGTCATAGCCGCGGCAGACGCAGTGGCGCCGGCGGGTCCCCTCACCGTTATGCGCGCTATAAAACGCGGTGCCTGCGCCAATCCGCTCCATCGTTCAAGCGCCGTTCCTCTGCTGTCCAACGCTGCAACGTGAACCCCCTATGCCTCGCATCTACACAGGGGTTCCCGCGAGGAGAGGTAGGAGTTTTTTAACAAGTATAACCAGGTTTTCGCCTTCAATACTGGTAAGCAGACATTAGAGCCCTAAGAATTGGTGTTTTGTCTTGGCAGAGGCTGCCGCTTTCTGTACCGCGCAGCAGCCAAGGTTTTCCGCAGCAAATAACACAATTATCGCGGCATCTCCCTCAGAAACACTGGGAATGGGAACTGCGACCGTCCAATGCCACTGCTGCTGTAAGCTGAAATCCTTGCTAGCATTAATAAGGATAAAAAAGGTGTGAAGAAATGACCACCTTCGTTTCTATTCACCGCAGAAACTTAATTTTACGCTGTTTGTATTATTGCTGAAGCGTCATTAGTTCGTCCCAAACGAAGCGCCTACGTAGAACGTTTTATTACTGTTTCCATACCAGTTTTCCGTACATTTTCCCTACCCTTAGGCAATTAAACTGGCCCTAATCCCACCGATAGCAACGCGCCTTAATCCTTTTCTGAATAAATTATTTCTCCCTCTCGCTGAAGACGCCGATTAGACGCTGCAGCGGATAATTTTAGTCTGGAGTAAAGGGAAGGCGCTTCGGGAACCTGCGTATGCCGGCGTTGTGGTTTGCTCTTTACATTGCTGTCAGACTGAGTCAAGAACTTCGGTTGCGAATTTTATTTAGGTTTCGCAAAATATAATTTCCCTCGGACTTTTGCGATCATGTATCGAATTTTCTACAGAATCCGTTATGTTCGTCTTTGCTTTGTCTTCGAACATTCTCCTGGATTGTTGACCCTGAACTACGTCCAATCTCCTTAATTGGGTGGGTGCTGTTATCCTTATATGTGGAAACCAGATGGTCAATGTTTTCTTCTGATTAACGAAGCAAAGAATTTTCCGCACTTCATTTTTACAACGCGATTTATTGTACTTCCTTTCCACACTTTCTGAAGATCATACTGCCATGGTGCCTCAGTTACGGACAAACGGAGAAAAAAAGTTGTAAAGTGTCACCATAATGATGATGCGAATTAGAAGTTGAAGCCGACAGCCCCCACTGTGCCTGTTTGGAACAGCATCGGCGACTTTCACGACATGGACCTCTTCTATCGGCATCCCCCTAACAACCGCAACTTCTTACTCAGCGAGTCGTTCGACTGCTTCGACGGCTTCGGGCACGGTAACTTTCAGAAGCGTACGCTGCTCATCTGCATCGTCAGCGTGATTGTGGTCAGCAGCCACAGCTACCTGCAGTCTGTCATCGCCAGGGACGTCGACCACTGGTGTGGGCGACCACCGCACTCTAACATGTCGGCGCAAGCTTGGAAAAACGAGGCCATCCCGCTCGATGCCGATGGACAACTAAGCCGATGTCGTCAGTACGAGATTCCCGAGGAAACCAACAACAGCCGCACAATCCCTTGCAAATATTGGGAATACGACGAAGACCAGGCGATGACCACCCTGCGAAGTACATGGGACCTGGTCTGCGGCCGACAGGAGCTCTTTCGAATTGCTCTCCTGACTGAAAGAGTGGCTTCGGTGGTGTTTGGAGTCACCGCAGGGTCTGTTTCCGACAGGTTCGGTCGTATGCCTATTCTACTGGCAGCTGTTTCTGTACTTCTGGTGTCAACGATGAGCAGCTGCTTCGCGCGTAGCTACCCATTTTACGTCGTGGGTAGGTTCTTCGCACAAGGCAGCGCCACAGCTACGTATCTAATCAATGGCATTATGCTCTTCGAGGTGACAACCCACGGAAACCGGCCGATACATGTCGTGCTTGCAGGAGTAGTTGCCTCTGTGGTGTTCGACTTGTGGGTTGTGATGATAAATGCAGGAAGGGCGAGTTGGCGAGTTAAGCAAGGAATTTTTATATCGCCAACGTTCCTCATGCTAACCACATTTTTCTCTCCACTGGAATCACCACGCTGGCTGGTAGCGAAAGGACGACTTGAAGAGGCAGAAGAGGTCATGCTTGCTGCCGCAGAGCTGAATAGTTTTCCTCTGCAAAGCGCCGCTTGTGTAGTGGAAGACCTAAGAAAACAAGTGGAAAAGTTACCCGACTTCACCCTTACTGAAACCGATTCTATGCTAGGTGGTGTTTCCATTCGAAAACGTGCAGTTTCAGCATTCGCTCTCTACTTCTGCATCGCTTATGCCGTGCGTGTAGTGCTTTTCCTCGTGGTGACGAGAGCAAGTTATATAGTCCAGTGGGCCGCCTTCGCCGCTACCGTGCTATGCTTTCCACCAATGCTGCACCTGCTCAAGACGGTCCCAATGCTTAAATATATGAGGACGTGTTTTGCAGCCCTCGGAACACTTACCTGTTTACTGAGCCTCCTAATCGCGGCCGAACTCGTCATCATAAGCGACGCTTTTCTTGTTGCTGCAAAAGCGCTGGCCACTACAGTAAACATTGTCTTCATAGTGTATACACAGGAGCTATTCCCGACAGCCGTACGTGGCACGGCTTGTGGTTGGATCCTCGGATTCGGTGCACTGGGCTCTCTATGCGCTGACTTTAGCGTGAGACTGGAGGACGGAAAACGCATAGACGTGGCCTTGGCCGTCGCCGGAAGTCTTCTCTATGCCTCGATGCTTGGTCGGCTGGGCCTACCGAGGAACACCACTGTTGAGTGCGCGAAGATGACCGCTAAGCGCGCCTCCGTTTACACAAGAAAAATGTTGGAGCACATGAAGAGGACGCTGGAAAAATCGGGCACATCTAGGTCTCATGCGACCACTTCTCTGGGCTGCAAGACGCCGGTTTCTATGAACGATTAAATTTAATCGCCGGGACGGGCGAAAGGAATTTGTGTGGTGTTAAGGACGATTTTTACGGATTTTTTTTCGGATCCTCATTTGTAGCATACACGATGAGCAGTACACTGTCTTTAAAGCAATAAACAGTGTCCTTAGGGCAGAAACTTACTCCTGCGCCCGAGAGTATCCTAAAGCATGCCTTAAATGTCCTTCTCTGCAGCGAATTTCTAAAGGAATATACCGTTCCGGCTAAGGCGCATTTTACAAATTAAACGAAATAAGCTTCGAGCTGTGGCGAGTTAGTACATCTGATAATGTGATGTGCTCTTCTCGACTAATGAAAATGAATGCTGCAATAAATTTCAGTGTTTTTAGTTGCAATATCTTCAAATCCGAACCCAGCAAATGTGATTCACAGTGTATCGAAATTGCTGGCATGCAGGGGAACTCCCCGCAAAATCACCATCCAAGTCTGAAGGTACGGCTGCATTGCACTCGCGTATCTTCGTAGCAAAACTAATCATCACCTTTTAAAAATTGCCCCTTTTACTATTGCCGTAATAAAAACTTTCGCGCTTATATTATACATCGGCTTTTTACGTTTCGCCAAACAGCCGGCTGCCAACACCCGAGATAGGAGAGAGAGCGGCAAAATCAAGTGCCTTGGCAGACCGGCAGTCGCCCAATTAAAAGGTTCGATTATAGTTGGATTTTTCGTGGCGCAAGGCTAACTAGGGCAAAGGACGCCAAACCACTTGCTATGCGAGAGATGTTTAGATAGATAATAAAATCGGTAATGAAGACGAAAATTACGTTCAACTAAAGCCAATGAAGATGGCTGGTGTAGATGGCTAGGTATTGATTACGCATGATAAGAAGTGACGTGTAAAAGTTTGATATCGCCTAGGAAAATAAAAGTGCGCTTAAAGAAATCATTTCGATGATCCCCAAAAAAGAGTGCTTGCTGGAGTGTAATCTGCTGTCTGTAGAATTCCGGACAGTGCGTGTGTCGTGTTGTGTGAAGCGCCTTATTTTTGAATTACTGTGTGAAATACGGACAGGCATTCTCCGCAGATGCTGCACATGACTCGTGAAGATCCAGTGAGCAGATGGGAGTGTCTTGCATGTGTCGTCTATCCATTAAAGTGCTAAGGCTACTTCCCTGCGTTTATTGTGTATCATTTGTGTATCGTCCCAAGTGTGTTTTTACAGTGTGCAATTTCTTGCCTGTGTGTTCCATGCTCGCTGCCAAGATTGTTGGATAGCCCTTCATGCCAGTTGTTTTCGGTTAAAACCGGAAACACATGGCCCGCCCACGCTGTCGTGGAGAGCTTCGAAAGCGGCATTCTGGTCAGTTATTTCGTTTTCCGGAACCCCGCTGTGTCCCGGAACACACCACGGATGCGCAACATGCGCAGCGCTCGTTGGCCGTTGGTACTTCTTGTTACAACTAGGTCCTTTCAGCGAGCGTCGTGCAGTGCTCTGGAGACTGTTGCAGTACGTTACTCTGTGCGTTCGAGTCAACTACTGGAAAAACGGCAATTTGCTACTGCCCCTGTCGTCGCTGTTCTCTACTCGCTATTCATTAAGCAAGTTAAGTTTGGCCCTGGGCACTTCGTCGTTACAGGAACTCCTCCGAAGGCTGCTCCTCGACCACGCTACCACGACTTGATGAATGTCGACTCTAGGACGCCTTCGCGAACGTAACGGTGCGCTGCCTTACTTCGAAACGCTCGCATTCTCCCGTTGACCTCGTCAATCGCGGAGGTTACTGACGGGATGTTATGTCTGCGCCCTTTAGTAGCCCGAAAAACAAGGATTGAGCGGCACGCACGCCGGAGTTTTGTGTACGCGGGGGTGAGAGGTTGGTGCTTGTGACGCCCAGTGTAAAGGCCACAGTAAAGGCGACCATGTAGTCTGATTCTAGCCTTTGCCGCTGCAGTACTCCCGCTAGAAAGTATTATAAGGAAATGGCAGGCGAGGAAAATTTATGGCCATGCCGTCCTGTACTAGTATATGCAAGGGAGAGCTCCGAAGGCCGAGACCCCTGTGAAAAGTGAGGGTTCGAGAGTAGGGTGCTTACGTGGGCGCTGACAATTTATGTGGTATTTGAAGATTCAGATTATTTGTGACTCATAATTATTTATATGCGTGTTGTTGCGGTAGTGCATAGCGGTGAGCTCACGTGACGAAATGAACCTGGTTTGGTTTATTCATATACTGCGCCCCATATTTACTTATTCCAATCTTTGTGTATGCTGCTAGCTCGCACGTGAGGGAATGGCAAGTTGGTACGACGATAGAACCGGAGCTGTTCATTCGGCAAACGTATTCTACAAACTCCCGATTGGCTTCTCTTTCTACGGTATATTTTACAGGGTCAATCCTTCCATTTTCTTCGTATATATTGAGTCCATTCTCCATAATTCGAAGTCTCTTAAATAAAATACTTTGTGAATTGTAAGCGATGTGCTGGTACTAGCAATTTTACATGCATATTAGAGGGAGAAATTGCTGCACACCTTTGCATCTGAAATCCATTGTTTCAGCAATATGGAAGCCCTTTCTATTTAACATCACTGAGCCAGCATAATATCTGATAATTTTTATTTCATGCACTTCTTATTTCAAGGGCGTTAGAGGCAATCAGAAGTTACTTTGATGATGCTAACGCATTTTAATGAGCTCCAGCCGATATTTTCTGTATTCTAGAATATCAACAACAATAATCCCGCCCGACCATGCTCTCACCTGCTGTTCAGCGTGTACATTGACAATATTGCACGGGAACATTAACGATAAAGGGTTGCGCCCCATTGTTGTCAACAACAACCGCGGTCAACAATCCAGGCGCCGAAATCTGAAGCGCAGTACGCGGCATGCATTCCTAGCGGGTTGAAATCTGATAACACGGGACGAGTGATAAAGCAGCAAGGGCAAGCGCAAATCAAATGCGGGTCTACGTTGGCTTCACGGTCAGTGACACCAATAGTGCTTGTTTAGGCAAATAAAACCTTCGTAGCAGCGGCAGTCAAAGCAGAAGCGGTGGTTAAAGCGGCGGTGAGAGGCAGGTAAAAATCGTATTCATTTATTTTCTGAATACATATGCAAGTGATGTCGCCTCTCTCGGTGGCAAACGAAATAAACTGCAGACTGGAATAGTCATGTCAAATTTGAAGCCAAGCAAAGAAGCGGTTTGTTCAGAAATTTTTTTAATGCGGTGCAGTATATGTCTAACCCCCACTGATTTCATTCCGGTGAAGCCGATTTACTCGGCGCCGCTCCAGGACTCTTCCTCGTCACCGCTTGCACCTCTTTCACAACTATTTTTCCCACGCCTCCATGGATGCCTCTTTGACAAGTTCCACAATCAGCCCCTAACGACAGTACTGCCGTTATCAGATTATTGCAAAAAAGAAACAGAAGCACGGGTGGTCGTAAAAGAATGCACTGACGATTACTATACTCTCTAATCCGAAGCTTGTGCGCAGCGCCACCTGCAGTCTTCTCGGTCACGGCGCATATCTGCTGCGTCTCGGGAAGTGATTGCGTGATCCGCGAAGGCACGCCGGCGCCCGCTGCTCTGCTGTTATCCTGCAGCGCGCCGCCGCCGCCGGCCAGCGTGCTGTTGCAAATTGTGTTTAAACCTCCCGCGCGAACGTTACGCGTTTCGGAATAGCCACCCACGAGGGAGAAGGGAGCCTGGTGTTCAAAATCGTGTTTGAACCTCCGGCACAATTGTAACGTGGTTTGTGTTAACGGCGAACGGAACAGCGTCTGGGGAAATGGCCAGGGGGAGGGCGCTCCTCGGTTGCTACGCATGAAAGAAATATGAGGGTGAGCATGTCAACAGATGACGCCATAGCCGCGCGTTAGGATTATCAAGCACGCCAGTCGAGATGCACAGATTCAGGCGCGTAACGGCGCTGATAGCCCTGTTAAAACGGCTCGCTGTGACTCCGTACTTTCATGACCTATCACATAGGCTGAAAAAGATTGTTGCAAAGGCTGAACCGAATGTTGTGTTCTCCGCCTGAAAGAAATTGTTAAGCCTTGGCCGCATAAATGACCGCACTGCTCCCCGGCAGCCAATGTGTGACAAGAATCACAAAAAGCCGTTTATTCCATGCATGGGAAACGTTGTGTACGCCATTCCCCTGAAGTGCCGTAAAGTAAATGTCGGGCAAACAGGTCGGTGCATGAACGACCGGCTGCGTGAGCATGACATTAATGTTCATAAGTTTGTCAAAGGCCACTTGGGCATTCATTGCCGCGATAGCGGATGTACGCCCCTCTTTGACAGTTGTGCCGTAATCGTTCGTCACGCCAACCAGAGGACAAGGGAAATAATCGAGGCGGCCGAAATAGCACGCCTGGGGGATCGTTGCGTGTCCGCACCATCCGTGGCCTTGTCCGATAAGGAGATTGGCTATCTGAGTAGGGGGTTGGTGCCACCTTAGTCAATGCCTCGTGCTGCCTTTTGTTCGACGTCATAGCGTTGTGCGAATTATTTTGTGTGGAAATTTTGTCATGACCTGCTTTTTTCTGTTCTTTTCTATTTTTGTGCTTTGTGATAATGTCTCACCCCAGTATTTTAAATTCCCGCATTTTTTCAGTAAACTCAGTTGTAAGTTAGCGCTTGTACCTATTGTCTCCCTGTGTCCTCTGTCGTTTTTTTGCGCTACACGAAGTCATGCATTACTGCTACCAACTAGCCCAAACCCAAACTCTGATAATTGCCCTCATTCTGAAACACCCAACCAAGAAAAAAGGAAAGATGAAAAAAGAAAAACGATAAGACTGACGCAGCCACTGATCACGATTCTGATAAGGAAGAGGTTACCATAGGTCATACTTACACGCAACGATGAAATTCACGTGAACAACGTCATCAGTACAGCGTAAAGGACAGCCCTCTAACTCGCAGTTTTTGCCGTGAGACGAACTGACAAGTGGTGGACAGCCGGCGGAAAACAATGAACAGCCAGAGGTGGGGCTAACAAAGGGAAGTTCATTAAATCGGTGGGGAGACGAAAGAGAAACATTCAGAGCCAAAGGATGAACTCGGGCAGCACTGGGCAGGAGTGGCTGAAGGTAAATCGGAAAGGCGTTCGTATTGTACTGGAACCAAAACAGGTTCCTGATGATGCTGGCGATGGACAGGTGCTTAACTTGTGTCAAAATTAAGCATTTGAAGCATTAAGAGAAACCATTATCTTAGCTCCAAAGGAGCGTGTGGGAATATAAAACACAGTGTCTAGAGTGCCGTCCGACGGCACTATAGCTGACCGCTGCAGGCTTGGCTACAGTGCCGTCCGATGACATTCGAATATTTAAGACTAACCTAGCACGGGTCAAAGTGTCTGTCATGGTAGTGTAGAGTAGTGTAGTGTCTTAGCTTCTTGATCTTAAGGTCAGTGGTTCGAGACGGGCTTGTGCCTCAATTATTTTTTTTCATCTTTACCTTCAACAATAATTTTCATGGCTTAGGTTAGTTTGGGTGTTTTACCTGCTTCCTTTTTAACTGCTATGTTTAGGTTAGGTTGGCTAGCTTTGCGTTATCTAGAGCGATTTAGTGCCAGCCACGGCAATTTTGTTAAAAAACGCCGGTGGACGTCGATATAGTGTAGTGCTTATAATACCGTCGGACGGCACTCTATACACGGCCAATATAAAATCGGAAGGGTTCATCTTATAGAAGACAGGCACCAACCACCCCCCGTAAAGAAAAGACTGCACCCGGTCATGGACGTATCACCGATCGAGCGCCTCTACATAAAACTTCTCCTCTACCGAAAATATGGGTCCAAATGTACACAAGTACACGCGAGCGTTGCAAAATCATGAGAACAGGATTTTAAAACCCTAAGAACAATATACAGCAATTGTCGTAGTTAGCCGCTGCGGCAATCGATTTGACTACGTGACTCTCCTCCATGCTGGAACGAAGAAATCATTACAGACTCCCAAATGCCTTATACTCTGACGGGACACATAGGCGGGCAATGAACCATACTGCCTGTGTTCAGCCAGGAGACGATGAAGGCGACGAGGAAGTGGCTGGGTCCTTCAGCGCGCTATCTTATGGCCTCCATGTAAATACAGTAAATAGATCTTCCAACGGAGCGCTTGCTGAAAATTTCAAGCGTTGCGGGGATTCCGGTGACGGCGTACGAACCACGCCCAAGCAAATGCGGTCGGCGTAATTTGGGGTGTAGCCACGGACATCTCAGACCCTGAGATTCTCGAGGCTTTGTGTCAACGAATATCAGTCAAATCAGTCCGCAGACTGCATGGAGAAATCATCCGAAAGCGTGCAAATAGTATTTGCTACAGAATCGACCCCTGAACACGTCATTGGTGGTTACACACGCTACCGTGTGTATGCCTATGTTGAAACACCCCGGCAGTGCTCTCAGTGTCTTCGCTTCGGCCATGTGGCTGGCGTGTGCAAGCTTACAACGCGCTGTACTCAATGTGGTGGCAGCCACGACCGTGCCACGTGCGAAGCCGAGAACCTTCATTGCGCTAACTGCGGGAAAGAATACGAAGCGACGTCTGGGAACTGCTCGGCCCGCCGTGATGAACAAACAATATACAAATACAAGACCACTCATAAAACTGACTATAAGTCTGCCAAAGCTGCCGTAGAAGAGCAGCTTATCACTGTACGCAAAAAAACTTCAAGGAGGCGTGCGCAGAAGGGAGACAAACACTTCTGCATGGACGTCGATAAAGACCTCCCGGCAGTATCCTCCCTCCATAGCAAGGAACGATAAAAATAAAAAGAACCGCAACCCTCGAGGCGACTGCATCTGCAGTTATACTTCCTCCAGAAACAACGGGCGTTCCCGCTCCGAAATCAGCCGGTGCCCCTCTTGCGGGCCCGAACAGGCACAACCCCTCCGGACACTGCACATGTCCCTCCTCGGATCCAGCAGGTGTCCCTCTACCAGCTCCACGTAAAGCACCAGAATTTAAGCCGACAAATTCTCCATCATCAACACAGGCTACGACGCCCACTCCTGCTACTCGGTCAACAAGAACCAACTCTCGTGCCACACTGAAAAGACAGCGAGGATCGTAAGCCGGGAGCAGCTCCGGATGCCTCGCTTCTTCAATCTTTACTCTCGTGGAGGCTCTGCGCTTGGTTCTCAGCCTTCTTTCCTCACCAGTAGCCAAAGCCCTGTTGACGATTCTCTATTTCATCTCCCCTCTCCTCGCACAATGGCTGTAGCGGCAACGACTATGATCCGGGCCCCCTCAGTGTATCAAATTCGGGAAAAAAGCGACCATCTTGTAATGGAACGCGCGTGGGCTTAGACAGCGGCTTCCAGATTTCCGCCGCTTCGTTCAAAACTATCAGTTACCGGTCATCGCCATATCGGAGTCCCGACTAACCGCAGATGTACGATTATCGGGATACGTACTTTTGCGGTCATCCACTGGAGCAGCAAAGACGAGGGTTTTACTAGGGGTGCGTAGCGACCTTACCCTACTCGAACACAACCTGCCACCTGACGCATCGAATGAATTCGCAGCCGCCACAGTGCGACATGCTGGCATCTCTTTCACCATTATCGCTGCGTACATCCCTCCAAACGCATCACTGAACGCCACTCGCCTGGAAGATATACCGCGCTACACCGCCTCCACGCATCCACGCGCCCCACGCATTTCCAAGTGTATGCTCTGGGGAGAACAGATCAAACAATATATGTTCCACTTCTATCACCATATGGAAGGCCGCTTGGACCATCTCGTCACCTCAAGATCAGAGCGAGCTGATTGAGAGGCCACGGAAAGGAGCGCCTGCCTATGGGACCCTAGACGTCAGGTTCCACTTTGAGCTCCAGCTCCCTACCATCTGCTTACCTCATTATATTATACTCTAAATACTACTTCCACAACCAACCTCTTCACTCTCTTCCTACGCAAAAAGCTGCATCATTCAGTCCGGCCTAGACAATATAGAATACACACTTTGAAACGGTGACAATATCACTTTCTCGGTTAAACTGACGAGTTCCCCGCTTTTTGCCTTCATTAATGACGACCACCCTATAGCCACATTTTACGGTCACCCCTTATGCAACAGAGGCGCAGAGGGCCTCATTCTCTTATCAGAACCAGTGACTTAAAACTCTTGTCTTTGCTGACCTTCAGTGCTTGTAAGTGTAGGTATTAAATGCAGTAACTTTGTTCCACAACGCTTCCTGGGCGCCAATTTAACGCTATCGCGCCCTAGATCTTTCGAGGCGAAATGGCCTGTACAACTCCTCCTTGACATCTTACCATATTCGTGCCTCCGCAACATTAGCGGCTTGTGTGGGGCTTGATTATCGCCCGAGCGTTGCGCATTTTGCTACAATAATAAGGCCACAGACCAGCGGGACAACGCAGTTACGATAGTTTTGGCAACTCTCCAAGGGCTCGTCAAAATAATTCATTGGACTGATTCTCCGCAGATTCATTTAAGCATTTACTGCTGAACGGAGAAAGCCGGTATGCGCACTGCTCGCTCCTACTTTTTACCACCGAGCTGTTGAAACGTTCTTCTGTTCGTGTGGATGTGGCGAGAAGGCAAGGAGCTAACGAGCAGGTGTTGGGAGTGCGCTCCTCCAGGAATAAGTCGGCTGGGGAGATACTGGGAATCGAACCAGGGACCCTCACGGCTTCAAGCCGGCCACCTAACCACTGGGCTATTCGAGAGATCCGAAGTGTACGTGGTTGCTAACGGTAGGGAACAATACCATGGACAGCCAATTCGATAAAAAAAACAAAAAAACTTCCCGCAGTCGGAATCAAACCAGGGTCCCTCGTGTTGCAAAAGCGGCTTCTGTATCATTGCGCTACCACTGCATTCGGGTCTCACAGCATTTACATTGCGTTCATAGCGTGGGCGTTGGCTTTGGACGTTGGCTGAGTTGAAGAGGACTCACGGAGTTTGTATTTGGGACTTACAGATGGTATATTATGGAGTGATTCAAACTCAGTTTCCGTGAAGAAAGCTTCGCTTTTAGATGCGAAGAAGCTTATGGTCAAGCCTGTTCCCTACGCCGTTGTGTGGGCGCCGTTGTGCGGCGTCCACACCCCCGCTGTGCATGCCTGGCCAGACAGCGCCGATGATGATTGTGGCACGATGCCCCTAGGGACTGGCCAGCCAAAGTATCCATGACGAGATAGCTTCTCGTTCAACCACCGTCATCATCTTCTCGTAGGGGGAACCCTGAGTACTATGCGAGGCATTCCTCCTCTCCTCTCCGGTGCTTAACAGCCCTAAGCTAACAGCCCCTAAGCTAATGCAGCACCCCTTCGTGAAACGAATCAAGCTACATTAACAACTCGCAAACTTATGGTCATTTGGTGCTCCAGAGGCATGCATACTTAAAAAATAAGTAATGTTGGGCTCTTTGTTGTTTTGCTTGGAAGGAACATACATTACTCTTTGCCGGAAGAGAAGTTCAATCGCGATTGAACGTTGTTTTACTTTCGCTACAGTCGATTAACCCGCCCTTCGTGAACCAGTTCAAGGGGTGACGCACTTCACTGTTGTTTTCAGTGGCGTAGCCTGCGGCACCTGAACTGCGTTGTTCGATTCACTGGTGGTGCCGACGAGGGCAGGAGGAGTTCATGACTTTGTCTGCACTCCCTGCCGGGCGGGTGCAGAAGCAGACGAAAAAGTGCAGGTATGATACCGCAGATTATGCAGAATGGCAGATCCGGCTTTCCACTACTGTACACTGGTTTTCGAGGTGCAGGTTGAATCTAACGGACTCGTATAAAAGGCTGTTGTGTGAATATTTTGATTGGGAACGACCCCACCCGTCACAAGCCCACTCGTTACCGCAGAACTCGTAATGGGCCAGATCGTCACACCGCCCTTTTGATGCTGTGCCTCCCATTTCAAAATGGGAATGGGAATTTTCTGGCAAAATGCCTTTTGTCCCATAGATGTTTTTGCACCGCGACCCTGTGAACGACAACCCTGGTTCACGCTGCCCTGAAATTGACACTGAAAGTGGGTCTGAGGTTGGTTTTGACAATGTACAACTCATTACAACTGTGTAGGACGGCTCAAGAGGTCTGTGCGACATGAACGTTTGCTTTTCGTGTGTGTGAGGGGGGGGGGGGAGTTCAGCGCGACGTGCATTTGTTTGAACCGCTTTTTATAGAGGGGCGCTTTGGTTGGCTACCTAGCTGCTTTCGAAAATGGTACTCTAGTTAAAGCTGTACTTCAGGAAGAGGGCAAGAGGTCTTTGTGACTGTGCGATGGTGTGACCTGCACATGTGTTCGGACCATTTAAATGTGGGTGAATCCGTGTATCACTCTTTGTTGATCTGACTCATTGCACATTGTTGGGTTGTTGTTGCAACTTAGTTGTGGCATTGAGGAAAACCCTGCTGCTGTCACTAAGCTGGAAGACTTACTCTCACTTGTCACTGAGATCAAATCTTCACCACAAACTCTGTAAACTGGCCTACAGGGCAATATTGCGTCCATAGAGGCCACTATTGCCAAGTACCACGAGAAGGTTGGTGATTTTGTTGAAGCGAAAACTGCCTTTCGTTGTGAGGTCAAGAGTATGAATAAAAAATGGATGATTTAGAGAATCGTAGTCGTCGGAACAGATTTGTTGTGCATGGCATCAACAAAACGCAGGATGAAGCTCATGGCGCTCTCCTGGAAAGTGCCGTGACCAACGTCTTTGCAGACGTGCTAGGGGTAAAAGTAAGCGCTTCGTCCCGTGGTCTTTCTTGTCCAAGTTTTGTTTTGCGCTGTTGCCATCATGTAAAAGTGACGTTGGTTGAGCAAATACATCGCGTTGGCAAGAAAAGTGCCACGCGAGAGCGACGTGTAGTGATTGAATTTTATGACTTCACAGAAAACAATGGCAGCGCTGCGGAACTGTTTCAAGCTGATGGGTTCAACCACATCTGTTTCGGAGTATTTTTCACTGGCTCTCCGTGAAACGCGTCAGAAGCGCTGGCAATGGGCAAAAGATAACCATGACAACGGCAATAAAGCTACTGCGGTGAGTGAGAAACTTGAAAATAAATAAAACATTGAATGTTTGGAACCATGCGCCGAATAAGCGAGTGGGAATAAAACAATCCCATGACAATTTGCGTGCTAATGCCCGGACTTCTGACACTTTACGCATCCGGAATACTACACCGCTTCCATTACAGCGTTTCCACGCACGAACTATTGTTAGGAAAGTAAAAGTTGTTGCTGTACTGCCCTGATATAGTAGTTATAGCAGAAGCGTCTCTAAATACTAACATGCATGACTCCGAAGTAATTTCTTGGTCCTGTACACTTACGTACGGATCGTGACAGTCGAGATGGGGCCTTGTCATTTTTTATGGCCCATTGGCATAAAAAATGCTGTTTCATTTTTCGCTCAACACTAACCACGGAAGCACCCAGCGCCCTATTAAGGTTAATAATAAATTAATTCTTATAGGTGAAATATATAGAAAACCTAACGCACACGAAGAATACCTGATTCAAATGCACGATTTCTTTTACCAGAATGTAACTGAGCGCACAACACTTGTCATAACTGATCAGTTGAACCACGGTGGCATTGACTGGAACCAGCTTACAACAGCAGACACGAAGTAAACAGCTGTGAGCGGCTTTAATATATAATGATAGCTTTTCGCTATATCTTATGAATCCACCAGCACAGAAGTTAGCGCCCATTCAGTACTTGATCTCGTGTTTGCATCCCGTCAATTAACACGTGAAGTAAGTGTAAAATACGGCACGTCTGATCATCAAATGCTTTTACTTACTAAAATCAGAATGCCAGCCGCAACAAAAATCTCTCACGTGTTCAAGTCAAGCAGTGTTCGCACTTTCCAGCAACAGTAGCGCCGCCGCGCGCCTTTTTTTCGTAGCTGTCTATAGATGATCGGCGTCCAGGGCGAAGGCAGCGGGAGCGTTCGGAAACTTGGTGATTGAGACCGCAAAACAAAAAGGCAGTCAATTGTGCTGTGTACCGCAGTATAAAAATCGCTCAGTGCCGGGAAAAGCCAGCGTTCATACCTTTCCTAGAGATAAAAAAGCCGGAAAGGTTTGGATAACTATGCTCCGCATTAGAAAAGGTATCCGCAACACAATGAGGTTTGCAGTAGTCACTTTACGAAAGCTGACTTCTTCGGGAGCTATATCCGTAAGTTTAGTTCGCTTGCTAGTTGTGTTTTTCGTGCAGGTTGAGTGTGTCGTTTATTAATAGAGGGCCTGCAGCCACTGAAACCGCGGTTGAAGAAAGGCGCTGTGCCACCACATAACATTCTATATGTGCACGCCGAGAAGAAAGTAAAGCGAAGCACCTACAGGAGAACGTCATTGTTACTTCATTAACGCGCTGGTTCTTTTAATGAATGCTGCATTCCAGTTGCATTTTGTGCTTTGTTGGGTTGTTTGTGCTTCTTTCTCTTTTTAGCATTCGTGTGATAACTGTTTTGAACTTGCTGCTTTTTTTTCTTTCTCAAACTCCCACAGGAATGGGCGATGTAGGTATTTGTAAGAAATAAATTTGTTACTGCGGCATCGTCGTTTCCGACAGCGCGCTACAAGCACAGAACGGCTGATGTACAGGCCCTGCCGTAGAGGCCAGGCGCACCTCCCGCCAGGCGCACCAAGCGCTCCTCCAGGTGCGCCTGGCGGATAGGTGTCTCCTGCAGTGACATGGATGGTCATTTGGAGCCCCTACATATAACATGACTGAACCTTACCTTTGCGTGTGGCATCCTGGGGGATGTCTGCCATCGTGCCATCCCTGGCGTAGTGGGTGCCTTAAAAATATTGTGTCACATAGAGCACTACGACTTCATTCTGGCCGAGTCTCACGTGTGTGGCCGTGGCGTTCTGGGGGATGTTGACGTTGTACGCTTTGCAGAGCAATGTGTACTGGGTGCCCCCTGCAACAATAGGGGCAGTCGCTTGGAGCAATACCCTCTTTCGCTGACTACGTCTTACATGTCGACACCTAGCTGTGGGAGATTTATTCATTCACTTGCAATGTATTGCAGCCAGGTCAACTTTACTTAATTACCCAAAGGTCCCAGGAGGGCATTACATAAGGGGGATAGAAAGAAAAAAAGTTCAACAAATATTACACAAAAGATCAGCATACAAAGGGGGCCAAGTTCACAAATAATACATATTGAGAGTGGAAAAAAGGTAAGCAAACCTAAGGCAAAGCGGCGTTTATTGCGGCGGTCTCTATCAAGCAGCCAGAAGAACCAACGAAATCCGGTAATGATCACGATCGCGCGAGGCTAGGCATACAATGATGACACAAAACGATGCGTCGGTGAGACGACGCTGACGATAGTGTGTTTAGACCACGGAGAAAGATGTGTTTGAGGGAGGAATCTGCTTGGCTGGGACTAGCGCGGTCGGGCGGCGCGTTAAGGTCACTGTCTGGCGATGAGGAAATGCAGCTAGCGGAGCAGCACAACAGATGGTGCGTCAAGTGCGTTGCTGTAGTTAACATGTTCTTCTACGGCCGCGACGCACAAAAATTGTACTATCATCAAAGATATTCTGAAAATTGCCAGATTGTTTTCTGTAAAACAAATAAATAGAAGTGCTGGACATTTTAGCAGCAGTTATTAATAAATACTGCCCTAGTTACAAGCTGTTCCGCGCTTGAAAAGAAGCACTAGAAGGAATCTCGGAGCAGACGACATCTGTCGACGCCGCCTTCCCGCCACGAGTGGTTCGCTCTCTCCTCTCGCGGGCGGCTTCTCAGATTTGCGCGCGCTTTTCTTGTTGCACAGGCAGGGCGGTGAAGTTAGAACTGTCTAAATATGAACCAATGGCATAGAGGATGAGAACCACCATTCACTCGAAATAATCATACCTAGATTCTCAACCACACGTTTTTTATTGTCGGTTCGTGTTCTAAAAAAATTGGCCGCCTATCTGTTCCTTTCGTTGCAAATGTCGTCAAAAGACGATATTCTTTGTAGACATTTACCAAGGAAATGCCCCCTTCGCTTTCCCGCTCACCACTCATGCTGTTCCTGTTCCATCGTGCTCATCCCAAAGTAAACACAGTAAACGTTTGCTCATGGCGATTTGAATTTACCGCGTTCCACTGCTAAAGCGGGGTTCCTCAATGGCAGTGCTGCAGTACGGCGGAGACGCGCGTGAATCGAGGCGGCCGACTTCAAGGTTTATAGAACCGCGTTGCCGTGCTCCACGGGCGTTCCAAGCAGAACGTGAAACCTAGCTAGTGGAACCTTCCTTTCCTGTTGAAGCCTGATTTCTCATATGCCTCCCGGAGGTGGCGCGGGAAACAGCAGGCGGTACGCGTTGTTCTGCAGTAGATGTAGAATATCCTTTGCTATCGAAAAACCAAGCATTCCGGAATTTTTTAATAAAGGAACACTGTAAATACCTCTTGTGTAACAATTTCCTGTCTTATATTTGCGTAATGTCTTGTTCTTGTTCAGCAAAGTTGACAAGTATGAACATTTAAATCGGGCTTAGACGTTTACCAACTGACGTTTACCAAGGCTGTGAGTATATAAGACGATTGCGCTGTAAGCATTTTACTTTGGCCGGGTGGCTGAATCGAGTTACAGGCAGACAGACGGACAGACAGACATACAGACAGACCAAAAAATCTGCATTTAAGCAGCCCAAGAAAGACTGTCGTCTTTAAAAAATCAAAGCCCTTTCGTCCAACGAAAAATGTTTGAAATGCGATGGATTCTTCCGCTGCAAACCGACTCCAATGAAAGTCCGGTCGCGCGAGGGATCCGTCGGGGTCGTCTGCCCACGGCGGCAGCCGGCTACTTACTGGGCCAGTGCGTGGCCGGTTCAAGGTCAGCCAGTGGCACTGGCTGATCTTGAACCGGCGAGCCTTTTTCTCTTGGCACCTCGCGACAGAGGGCGCGTCGGCACCGTGCCCGGCGCCGTGAGTTTATTCGCGCCGAGCGCGAACAGAGTCGGCCCCTGGCGGCGACGGGACGAACGGCTCCTAGTGTGGTTAAGTGCTGGCGTCGTCTGCTAGCTCCCACTGCTTTGGCCCGCTTTCCGCATGGCTACGATTGAAAGCGAAGAGGACGACCTGTTTCGCAGTGAGTAATTTGTGGTTACTATTCATTCGCAAGCATGAGAATCCTTTAATCCGTGATCGCGGGCAATAAAGTGCGCATCTGATTTGTTTTGATGGGGATGATCGCTGGCGGTCGCCACTAACCCAGTGGTGGAGAAAGCTAATGCCATTGTGTCAATCTTCGCAGTTTCCTTGGCGTTGAGCACGATTCTCGACTGCGTCGGGGATGGCTCAAGATGCGTTGTTGACGGGGACTTGGTGTTGGAAGCAGGGCACGTGATAGAATGCAGCGCAGTGGCCTCTTCGTGCCGACCCAGCGGGCCGGTGCACATCATTGCCTATGTGCTGCAGTCATCGGCAATGAATAACGACCCGCTGAAAGTCGAACTCAAACTGCAGAATGAAGCGAGGATCGGGGAAATCAACTGCACCTGTCCCGCTGGGTAAGCTGAACGTTGTGCAGCACGCGCGGTAACATGTGCACGTGAGTGAGAAGGAAATCGAGCGACCGGCCAACAATTTGTGTAAAAATGTAGCGGAAAAAAACATGACCCCAACGTTATGCGGCTGTGTAATATTTGTGCCACTAATACTTATCTTACTCTTTTCCGCGACCTATTCGAGATTGTCCCCAAACACGTGCTGCTCGCAAATATTTGACCTCTCCCCCGTCCTCTCGGCGCTGCACTGTGAAAGTTTGCCTAGGAGTGTTGGGAAAAATATATTATGGAAATTTCAACTTGATGGGTGCACGTATATTTTCTACACGTTCGCTTTGCACCTTCAACATGTGATTGTCAACAGCACTAAATTCAGTAACACTACTCCAAGTGTGCAGTTAAATGCAAGTTAAAACGTAGCTTTGCAGGAGTCATTTTTAATAACGTAGTAACTACACAGATTCAGACTAGCTTGACAGTTTTGTAACTAACACTGTTTACAGTGGGCGAAGCTCCGAGCAAAATGTTGAGGTCGCCCGCGGTTCTCAACTGAATTAGAAAAACTGACATAAAGCTGGATTTTAAAAAGAAGGCTATTAAATATTGCTGAAAAACTAGTTACTCTGAATATACAGATTTGCTGTACCATGTTGGCTAACTTACCTGTGGTAGTGATCTTTTGATACTTTGTGTTTGCAACTTAGGACATCTTTTTTTCTTTCACAGCATCCCAAAAGTGCAAGCACTGCATTGCAGTTCTATTGTACATCAAGCAAAGAAAGCAGTTGACTTTGCTTTCCTCAACATATTTACCGCAGTCATGGGGACAGAACGCCAAATACACTGTAAAACAGAAATACGCTCCCCCCAGTGTCCTCAATCTACCCTGCTGCCCAAAGGCAGGTTGCATTGTTGAAAATTAAAGTACGTTTTTTGTAGGCAAGGGCCAAGGGTAGAACCGCTGGATATGAAAATATAACTTAATGTACTGTCATGAAGCACAAGGCAAAAAGGGCCAGCAGACTAATTTTAAGTTTTAGTTGGTGTTTTTTCTGTTCACTGTAAGCACATTTTAAAAATTACATTGAATTTTAAATTTACTGCTTCCATTGTTTTCCAGATACGTGCCAAACGAGACATTCTGGACTTAATTGCATCAAGGGTTGTAGCAGCTTACATTTTTTAACACAAACTGCATATTCAGTTCCAGGAACCTGCTATTCCCCGTCCCAGAGACGGCGTGCTACAACGCTTGACAGCCAACCTGCTGTACACATCTACGGCAGAAATGCACATGAAAAAGAAAGTGAGACTCGGTAAGGTTTTGCTTTGTAGTTCCAGGGATCATGAATCATGAAGTATAATTTAATACAGCGCAAAATATTGTGTAGAAAATGCTCCATCGCAATCTGAGAGTCCTTTAGGATTGCAGCAGAGTGCACAACAACACCTGTCCCTCCCTTTCAAATGTCAATGCACTGTTACCAAAGTGCACTATCTTTTGGCATTGTAATTTAAATAAATTGCATACAGCATAAGAGAAGCATGCAAGATAACTATCACTGTAAGAAGAATAAATGGAACTTGCTTTTTTTGTTTCATGGTTCATCTTTGCCATTATTTAATCCTATAATCATTTCTTGCTATATGTTAGGGCATAGCAATGCCAGCAGTGTGTGCGAGTAATTCAACATACCACGTTTTGCCCGTGGTTTATTTCTACCTGAAAAACCATGTAAATATTCGTTTGCTTCGATACAGCACCTGATGCATCCATGCAACCCGAGGCCTCCACCCAGGAAACTTTGAGCATGGCCCCAGCTCAACCCCAAAGACCACCATCAGTGCTTCAGTTGATAAGAAGAACTGACAAGGTAGACCTTCAAGCTTTTTTGGAGGCGCACGAGTGGTACGACGAAAACACCAATCCTGGCATCCAAAGGTGTACCACACAGCAAACCTTAAGTGACGAGTGGCATGAGTATCGCCGTGGAATAGCGACGAGCACCATTGTGCATTCATTTAAGACTAAGGCCCACAAACTGCAAACTGAGCCCCGACCGCACAACCTGAGTGGAATGTACAAAGCTGTGACAAAGCAGAACCATTTTCAGAGTACAGCAGTGGTGAAAGGCCTTTAGAAAGAGTGAGTGGCCCAAGGAGTTTACCGGGCAGTTATGACTGCAGACGGCCACGATGTTGAAATCTGTGCGATTGGACTCGTCATCTGGCAGCACTTCCCTTTAATGGGGTGCTCTCCAGACGGAGTAGTTTCGTTCCGGTGCGACTGCTGCCCAGCGAGGCAGGCACTGCTGGAAATAAAGTGTCCAGTGAAGGTGGCAAGCTCGTTTAGCAAAGATAGCCCTAAGCCTCATTACATGACTCAGATTCATGTGCAGATGGGGATCGTAGGCATTTCAACATTTGATTTTTTAGTCTACGAGTCACCTGATGTGTGGCGGCTCTTAAGGGCAGCATTTGATGAGTCCCGTTTCAACGACTGCTACAATACGGTGAAGTCGATGTATGCAGAGTACCTTTTTGACGCCCTTCGCGCAGCGTAATGACATAATACAAAGTATCACTGCAGCCTATTCAGGTCCACTGCAATACGAAGGCCTCCCCCAATGATTTCCAACACTCCTGTCCTGCTTTTCTCAATTCCATTCGTTGCCCCCAAATTTCCTTATTTCGTCCATCCATCATATTAATGGAAATCTCCTTCTGCTAGACCCATCTCTTGGTAGCCACTGTGGTACCCTGGTGGTCCACCGGTTGTTGGTTTGTCTCATTACATGACCAGCCAAAGTCAATTTCTTTTTGTTTACTTGAACTATGATGTCCTCTACTGAAGCTTGCTCCCTGATCAAACAAGCTTGTTTCCTGTCCCTGTGTGTTACTCTGAATATTATTTGCTTGATGGCCCGTTGGGCCAACCTAAGTTTGCTTTCAAGTTGCATAGTTAGGTACCAAGTTTACACTCCATATGCCATCCCCGGCAGGATGTGTTGGTTGTATATTGTCACTTATGCGGTTAAATATTTCTTTGGTAAAAACCTTGTATACAACTCAGAGTAGGCAGCTGGGTGTAATTCCTGAGGTCTTCTCTTCCCTAACTTTCTTTCCTACATCTTCTACACACTGTTAACAAGATTTTCTTGACACTTTTATGGATGCAAACCTCCCCCCTCCACCTAGTGACCATCCCTTTCGTTTAAAAAAAACTCACAGAGAAACTGACACCCGTTGTACAGTGATTGATCTATGACTTGCTCTGATTGCTTCTCTTTGTTGCAATGCATTTTTGTGAATTTTGATCGTATTCTTTTGTACTATTTTCTGCATTGAAATTTTTATTTTTCTGCACCCTACTCTTCTATGGCTCCAAGTTCAGGCTACAACTATTGTGAAATATTTCAGAATATGAAGCCTGTTCGGGATATATTCCCACAGCTACATGAACTATGTTGTAGTACAGGGGCAGAAGTTTGTGAACCCCTCTAAATTAATTGACTGCAATAAAAAGAGAGCTTTGGGGGCACAGCTTGTGCGTGATCTTCATTTGTTTTTCATAAACTTCAGAAAAATAAATATATGTACAACCTGAGAACTACGGTTTGAGGAATCATTGTTGTTAATCTAATGGGATGGAAGTGGTGTACACAACATAAGGCATCTTTTACACAGGCACTAATAAAACTTGCAAATTTTGGGTGAAAAAAGACAAAAAAATCACAGACAAATAAAATCACAGTTATCTTGTGCTACCCCCGTACACATAAAAGTGGGAGACTAGTGAGCACTTGAAGCGCATTTATGACTGCAACAACCGAGGAACAACGGTTTGAGGAATTATCGTTCTAAATCTAATGGGATGGAAGTAGTGTACATAACATAAGGCATCATTTACACAGGCACTGATAAAACTTTGCATGAAAAAAGACGAAGAAATCACAGACAAATAAAATCACAGTTATCTTGTACTACACACGTACACTTTGCAAGTGGAAGACTGGTGAGCACTTGAAGCAAATTTAAAACTGTAAACAGAAAAAAAGGCGCATGGGATTTGCCGCTTCAGAACTATGATGGCTGCTTCTGACAAACATTGGGGTACTAAAAAATCAAAACTGTCCTCTTGCCGGCAAAGCAAACGTAACACGTGAAGGAATATCGTGTTGCATCTTAAAGGGACACTGAAGTGATTTGTAAACAATGCGGGATTACGAGCGCAAATTGTAGTCCGAAGTCCCTAGGCCCTGTTTCGACCACTCTGAGCGCGTTTACGCGAATTTATTTAGTAGAAAAATAAATTAGAAAATCCTGTCCTCCTCTTTTTACGCTCGCCCATTTTCTGTGGCGTTTTCGTGTGACGTCAGCAGGAGAGGAGCTGGCAATTGGCTGCGCTACTGCACGGCTCGCCGACCTTCCGCGACCGAGTCAGTCGGCCCAGCGTTTAGTCCGCCGGCCGCCGACGGGTCGTCGCAATTCGCTCGATCAGTTGAAACTAAGCCAAAACACGTTTGGGAATGGACGAATGTGCCTTTCTTTACTTCGTTAGTTTGTACACTGTATCTAGCTCCAAGTCAAGGTCGCTTCACACAAGCGCTGCACAAGCACACATGAGACGCTTCGCTGACTGGTACGCCAGTAGGAAAATATAAGGCCTCTTGAAGGGGGAGAAGAGTCAGCGAAGTCAATATAGGTACTAAGGAAATAAAATCAACTGATATTTTTATCGTACAGCGTAAAAGTAGGGTGCGGGAAGCACTTTTTTGCTCTGGGCGAACAAGCACAGCGGTCAGCAGCACGACTACGCATCTGCGAACGCTTTTCCGTCTACGAAATGCAATTGCTAGACGTGAGCTACTGTGGAAACTCGGGGGACGCTTACCGCACGAGCGCAATACAACAAATAGTCACCTAAGCTGCTTGAAATACTAAAACTAAATAAAAGTGTAAACTGGTTATACATTATATAGCTTTTATTTCCATCATCGGCGTCTTCTCCCCCGTAGTCTAGTCGTCTGGAGCGCTGGGTATGCCACCCGAATTGTTTTGCCAGTCACAAGTTCGAATCCCCGCGGGTATACGCTTTTTTTTATAAGTTCACTTTTTCGTTTTTCGCCGATGTTTTCTATACTGGGTTCACCTTTTTTGGGGCCGCAACGTTCATTGCGCCACGAACTAGTCCACAGAACTCGCGCAGGCTGGCACTGGCATGCTAGCGAGTTCTCGTTGGCGTGCTGTTGCCACATGCACCGACTGCATGCAGGCAGTGGGCCCAGGCCAGAATCAACAGACCCTTGAACTGGTGCGAACACGCTTTTTACGATACAGGCATGAGTGAGGCAAGCTCCAAATATGAGGGAAAAGCGCATGCATTTGAGCGTCTGCGGGGACGCGGAGGGAGTTCATGCACTGCGTAGGGCTCAGCCAATGAATGCTACGATTCCAAGCCGTCCTGGGAGGCTCATCTTTTGCATTTTACAGTCGACAACATGGCAGAGGCGCGGTACTACGATTACTGTGATATTGAGACTGCCCATCCAACGATACCATCGGCAGTAAAACATGTTGTTTTACAGAACCGAAACCGAAACCGAAACTTGTTTGATTGCTAACTTTGGGCATCGTCCAATCACGGTGCCCCCTCCTCCCAACGTCACAGCTTAGTTGGTGCGGCCGCCGCAAACCGCGCATGGTAGTTTTTCTTTTTTCGCGCTTTGTAAAATAATTATCGATTAGTCAACCGGATAAACGATGAAAAGTGTGCTAATTTGAGCCAGTCCACGCAGTGCAAGCGAAAACGGGAGCTTGAAAAATTCACTTCAGTGTCCCTTTAAAAACCATGGGCTTTAAAATAACTGTCTGTTAACACGAATATTTAACACAACTTCACTACAGCACAACGATAGACTGGTTTAGCAGGAGATAAACAATAAAAATCTTAAAAAAATACACGCTCAGCCACACTATTATTAGACAGTACTTGAGTACAACTCTTTGGTGCGTATTTGGGAGGAACTTGTTTTCAGCCAAGATGGGCCTTGAAAGGTTCACAACAGCAGCAAGCAGCAAAACTACTTTGTCAAAGACAGGAAGAAGTTGCAAAGGGAATTTCTGCTGTAAGGTTTTATAAACTTTAAAACATTGGATTGCTCTCAAGGTGCACTGGTGCCCTAGCAATAGCTTGGTTACGAAGTGCTTCGTGCTTTTTTATCTGCTGCCTTTTTTGGGAACGGAGGTCTATCCATGCCTCTCGGGCATCTTCGCAAACGTTGTCAATCAACAATCCCGCGTCTAATATCAGAAGGTCAACTTATGGCATGCACTTGTTGAGAATGTCTGATCGGGCAGTGAGCTGAGAATCTGATGCTATTCCGCCATACCCGGTGCCTACCAACGTAATCATGCTTCTCGGTGCACAGCCAATTAGGACTTCGATGGTGTAGCTTTTCTTGTAGTGACTGTAGGTCAACAAACGTGACGATAGGTCCCCTGGCCTTTCAAGTGCAATCTCTGTGCAGTCAAGCATAACACGTGTGTTTCTGCACTGCTGAAAATAAATAGTCAGGTTGTCCAGTATAGACTCCTTTGAGGTAAAAAACTGCATCTGCCACTACACGCGCAATAATGCAAATGCTAATCTTTAGAATACTGGCTGCCGTAGTTCGGTGGACAGAAAACAATAGCCCCAGAAAGCTGAAATTAATGTTGCGGTACAGCTTAACAAAAACCATCAAAACCACGTCTTCGTCGCTTAAGGCAAAGCCTCTTGGTACACAAACAGTGCGTAAGGCAGTGAACTCTGAAATCATGTTCTGCATAAGCTGAAGACACCCAAGCCCTGTTAAAGTCCGAATTTTGCTTTCCTCCTCAACAAGTGGGTACGAGAGCAACGGCTTCGAACGCCCAATTTCTGGCTGAGGGGTCACCTGGATGCAGGCATCTCGTAATGTACCCGCCTGCTGGCACACAATGCAAGCGAACATCAGAAGAACATCCTCATGTGGCACTGTCAAAAATGAACAAGTGTACAATTGGGCAGTGGCATACCTGGCACTGCATGTTGTGGAATAAGCAGTAATTTTGCAAACAAGTAACTCTTCTCTAGCAAGAGACTGTTTCTATACACTCCTCTATTTTGAGCATGGCCTCTTAGTAAGCATATTATTCAAGCAAATCAGTAACGCAATTACCTAACATTGATAAAAGGTTAATTCATTCGCATCTTATGAGTGGATAGCCTGTATAGGAACAAAATTCCAGCTTCGAAGCAGCCAGGGCTGTGAACCTATTTATTTATTTATTTATTTATTTATTTACACAGACCTCACAGGCTCCTGAGTAGGAGTATTGCGTGAGGGGGGGGGGTGCTAGAATATTCATCAAAAGAGGTAGGGATCTCGCGAAGAAGGTACATCCTTAAACAGTAATTAATGGCATGTACACTTGAGGCCGGAGATATTGCAGGTAAGGCAGTCTATGTATACAGAAATGTAGAACAATATTATGACAATGCACATAGGTATCAAATAAAAGGACATAGAAACTTGGCAATAAAATGTACCTAGAACACAAAATTGCTCAGTTCGCCTCTGAATACTACGGGATTACGGATGTTAACAATGGAATCTGGAAGTTCGTTCCAGAGTATTATCGCGCTAGGCAAGGCTTATGAATTGAAGGCGTTAGTGCGGCTAGGGAGGCGTTGGTAGCTGAGGTTATTATGAAGACGACGTGATGTACCGGAAGGGTAGGTCGAAATGGATTATACGTTATACGTTTATACGTTTATACAGGTTATACATTTTCAAGATTTGCTCTCAGGAAACAGACGAAGCTGTATAAAAACGAAAATGCGAGGGCACATGCTTCTCATCCATTTAGTTGCTGTGCATAACCTTGGCTCCGAGGCTTACGGCTGCAATTGAAGCATTTGCAGAGGGTACTTTTGCCAACAGCTAAAGTTTTAAATCTGACTAATAAAGTTAGTGTTTGGACCAACCTTCAATAGTGTTATCCTCTGTGTCGCAGACAGTGCAGTTGTCAGCACCATCATCACCTGCGCAGTAGCGTAGTAGGTTCCCAAGTAGTGTTCGATGAAAAATTCCACCTACCAGCGAAAGCATTCTTAAACTGCTACCTGGGTCTTTTGGACTGGACGGCCCTTGGATGGCTTCTACATGCAAGCGAGAAATACCAGTGTAGCTTGTCACAACCCACATTCTTTGGAGCTACTGTAATTTATTAAATCAGACACAATCTGATGCAAATGGTGAACATCTGACAGCTAAAATACAATATCGGAAACGTCCCACAGTATAAAATACGCAAAACATATTTTAGCAATATTCAGGCACGTTGTTATGGCACTTAGGCACAAGGCGTGCATTTCTGGAAGTTTAATGAAGAAAGATGTACCCACTGAATACAACATAATTAGTCTAAGTATCAGTGCCCTTGTATTAAACAAAAATAAGCGTTACGGCAGAATAACTATAAAGAAAAACTGTGCGCAATGTTTGTCTTCCTTCCTCTGTACGTCCAATTAGCGCAATGTTCATAAGGCATAATGCAACAACTAGCTCGACAACACATTGTACTGCAGTAGAACAAATTCTCACCAAACAACACGTTTCTTCTCAAGTAACCTACCAAAGAAACATCTCCCAGGTTCGAAAGTCGAACGAAATTTCCGTATTGTTATTATGGCCAGTCCTGTCAAGAATGAATGAATAAAACCTAGAGGCTGTCCCTGAATTTACATTATTTGGGGAGCATGAAACAATGCTTCCCCAAATGCGCGCCATCGCAATAATGACGACGATACATCATTTGTATTCGAAATAGGCATGACCAGGCAAACTCTGCAATTGGTTTAGAAAGACGTGCCAGCCTACTGCCAAAGGAAGGGCTGCAAAGGTGCAGTAATTAGAGTACTGCATGGGCGCAGGACGGCCCGAAAGCCCGGGCCGGACCCAGCCCGCGGGCCAGGCCGCCCGAATTCGATTATCGGCGGGCCCGGGCTGGGCCCGGGCTCAGTGCCGCGGGCCCAGTTCGGGGTCGGGCTCGACGCGGTAGGTCCGGGATAGGCTCGGGCTTGAATTCATAGGCCCGGCCCTTAAGACTTCCGTCGTGAAGTATAGAAAAGAACATGAAAATGAACTTTCTGAGTTAATTTTTACGCGTTTCTGATGTTAGTTGTAGGCATTGTTTTAAAAACGTGTTTTGCTATGTCTGATAGTCACTATACTGTTTTTTTTAATTACATTTCACGTACTGCATCAAAATTTTATATTTTCGTGTGTAACATACCAAAGGTGCGGTTACAAGGAATGTCCTAGCGGGGAAGGAATTAAGACAATCTGGAGCTGTGCGCCCATGACTATGTACACGTGTTTTAAATGTCGCACCAATCCAAAAGCGGCTGCCGTTGCCGGGAATCCAACTCGCGTTCTAGAGAAACACCACCGCTTAACAACCACTGCAGGTACAATATTTCAATGCACGCACATACTCGTGGATTCAAACGGGGAGCAAAAAATTTCAGCAATACCAAATTGTGGCCGAGACAACCACGTGAAGTTGCCAAGAGTCTGGTCATCACAGTTGATGGTGTCTCTGGTGTAAGATTACGAGCTATTATTACGCCGATGTGGCGTTAACTGCAGATGGCGTAAGCTAAACTACGTGCACTTTAAAACCTTTATTTTTTGCGTTTCAATTCCTGACGTGCTTGTAGACTAGATGTTCCGTCTGATTGCCCGCTAAGAAGACACTGGACCAAATATAATGAACAAATTTTCTTCAGCGTCTATGACCGGGCCTGGTCACACACAGCGGGACCTCCCTAGGCTCAAAAATAAATGACCGGGCTCGGGCCAGGCCTGGGCTTGAGACGATGGGCCCAGGCCGCGCCCGGGCCAGGCTCACTGAGGTATGCCCGGGCCGGGCTCGGGCTTCCTCTTATGAGCCCGGTTCGGGCTCGGGCCTTAAACTGGGGCCCGCTCAATGCTGACCATTATTTCTTATTAATAAGCCCAGCTCACCTCACTCCTGTAGTTTAATAGTGCCTCTGGCCAGTCAGTGAGTGGAAGCAGTTTGGCCATTGTGTATAGTAAAAAAACTGCTTTATCGAGAGTTATGAACAAGGTGGTGAGCATAAGTTGCTCACCAATAAACTTCTGAGTTTCTCAACACCAATAAAAACGTGCAACAGACCGGCATTAATTCACCGGCTATATTCGACCCATCTTTGGACTTCCACTCCGACGTACCCTAAAATAATTTCTTCATGTCATGCAACTCACCCGCACTGCTGCTGAAGGAGTCCACAAGTCTTGTCAGCTGATGCAAGACTGGACCTCTGTAGACTAACAAAAAAACAATGTGTGAATTTGATGAAGTCTTAAAAATACTAAACACTCACCTGGTGCCTTTCGCGGTAACTTTGTTCTGTCAAAACTGCGCTGCGGCAGATTTAGTGTAGGTGCAGCATTGGTGTGCAACTTCGCTTGCAGACTAGAAGAAAAAAAAAGCGTGCGAGGGGGGCACATTAAGGTGCCTGTTTTGAACCCTACATCAGTAACAATTTCAAGAAGGCTGTTTACAGCGAGAATGTTATTAGCACGCAGTTTTACTGTGACTAGTTGCGGTTTTAAACGAAACGATCGCTTGGAATCAGGTACTAAGTATAGTGTAGCGACTGCACTTAGCACGATTCCACTCAACATGTCGCACAAGAAACTGTCTTTAAAACAAAGCTAGGAAGTCAATGAGAAATCGTGTTTCCTCCATAAACTGGAAGAAACTCAATTTGAACCCTAGAACTTGCGGGTGTTGCACATTAACGATGCAGCGTACGTGATAAACAAACGCTAGCTCAACGCACAGGGAGGTAGATAGGTTGGATCTATGCAACACCTGAACATCAGCCGTGTTCACAAGGCTACGACAAAAGCTCAGTGAACCGTTTCTGTAGAAAACGGCACGCCGCCCTTGTACGTCGCCGCGAAGTCACAGCGTCAAAGACAGGATCATCGACGCGTCACCTCACCGCTGCGCCAGCCCGCTGCGATGCCCTTCTGTCAAAGCCATGTAAAGAGGACCACATTTTAACAAATCAGCATGTCAACGTTCACGCGAACTAGTACCACAGTGATGCGGTACGTATCGCGAGAAATAAACAGGAATAGGTGAGCGCATTGGTAGCGCCGACGATCGCAAGAGAGCACACGGGCATTATTTACGCTACCTTCGCGCATACAATTCTCGCCGCTAAAGTACTGCGGGCCGGAGATAATTAGAACAGAAAAGTTTAGATAGAGACTCACCTTTTCCGTTTTTCCTCACGGCTACGTAAGCATCGTCAGCGAAATGCTGCTGCACACCATCGCATACACCATCGCTTGCTGCACACCCGCAGCTCGATACTCCTGACTGTTTTACGACATGGTCTCTAACCCATCCCCGACGCATCCTATCTCGTTCGGCGATCAACTTGGCATTGGGGAAAAAAGATTTGCAGCGCTAAACACGTTTACAGCGACGGCGAAAGTGCGCGGACGGTGACGGCGCTCTGCTACTCGCTGATTCACCGATCGATGGTCGTATGAAAGGAAATGTGAAGTGAAAGCTTCTTGTTTATGCTAACACACTTATTGACAAGGACTTTTCAACTGCAGCCGATCAAACAAGGAGAGTAACGCAATTGGTGATTATCGCGCGTAAAAGTAAGCGAGTCTCGCGGACCGCAGGTGGGTCCGCTCCACTGAGCAGTGCTTTTGCGCACCTGCCGACTTATGCGTTCATTTTCAATAAACACCACTGGTTTGCGTCCTCGTTACGAATATATATTGCGGTGCTAGCTTGCCGTTTCTTCCGTGGATCAGTCACCAAAAAAATGCAGTGAGTGTGACAAGGGCGAAATATGTGTGTGATTCCGAAAGTAGTGACCGTAAAACAAAGTTGTCGGCGAGAACTGAGTGGCCGTTCCGTTTCCTTGTTTGCTCTGCTTTATTTACGCTCTTGCATCATATATCCCCAGTTCGCACTTAACAGACTAGAATAAGGGTCAGCAACGTATTCAGGTGTAGTGCCGAGTTGCATGAAGTCGACAAGGCTGAGGGCAGGATGGCAAATCAGGTGGGAGGGAGAGGGGGGCTTTGAAGGCAAAGAGAAAAAATTCAGCGGATCGCCAGTAATATGTGACAATAATCGGGAGAAGTGTGAATATGGGGAACGATGCAGCTGGAAGCGGTCAATTTTCTGTCGTTGTCTCCCCCTAAACACTATTTAAGGTCAAAACTGGCGTCTCGGCGTCCAGAGTGTTCGTCACAAGGGGAGGGGTGAGGGTTCTGACGAGTACTGGGGGCCGCATAATGCAGTCCAGCGGGCCACATTCGGCCAGCGGGCTTTAGGTTGCCGACCCCTACAGTAGATACAATCAACACAGTCAGTGACGATCGCATGCAAGTATTTGGTCTGCGCACCCTGTATGTGGCTGTGTTAAGTTATGTAAATATAGAATTACGCATCTCTGCAATAGCGGACATGCGATTCGGTGCTTGTTTTGCGTCCTTTAATTGTGCCTAATTTCTTCTTTGACGCCATTGCCTCACCTACTCGCTAGTATACATGTACCCTGCCGTTCGTAAATCGTTTATGGCGTAAATCTTAAGCAACAATCATTTAGTTTGCAAAAATACGAAATAAAATTTCCACTCATTTCGAAAGCGGTGCCAGGCCAGCAGTGTCAGCTGAGTCGGCTGCGCATCTCGCGTCGCCGAAGCGACCATTTACAGTAGAAGCATTCTGGGTTATCGTATACTTGCCAACTGTTTCTTTGTCAACGGTACGCAAGAACAAAGAACGATAACGATCGTCAGGAAGTCAGACCACCCGACTTGGAGATACTGTACCACGTCACTAAGATCGTTACAGCTCGCTCAAAAGAAATCCGATAGATCTTATTATTGGGGGTAATATTTTGTTTAGCCTATGCAACTACTTTAAGGGCATTTTATTCGGTATGCAGTCAACTGAACACCCCACAAAGCGACTAAACTAAGTACAACCAACTTTCGCTCTGGCTCGTAATTGAAAACACATGGAGGGCGGCGAGGGTCGTCTGCTTTTGTACTACCCAGAGGCGTCGGCCACTAGGGGCACTGCATGTCGCCAAAACTCCAGCCAATGGGAGCCCTATCGCGCCGAAGCAAGGCCTGTTGCGCCTCCTTCCTACTTCTTACTCCGTGGTTTGGGCACAATTCAGAGAATGACCGCACAAGCAATCAGTGTAAAACAGCGCCCACATCAGTTTCCTCGGTGGCTTAAGTGGCCGTCCTAACCGTCAAAGAGAGGATCATCTGCGTAGGAAGGGCTTTAGGCGTGAAACATGGACAGTTTCGATGCCACGGCACCGTAGGTCAGCGACGTCAGAGCAACGACGTAGTTGGTGGGAGATGTTCGCTGTAGTTTTTGCTAGGCGCTCTTTGTCCCAGCTGGCCTTGCGCCAAAAAATCCAAATCATCACCATCATCATGTTCGGTGTAGTACGGTGTACGGACCAATGAAGCTCGGCCGAAACTTTTCACAGAGTCCTGGTGCACGGAGCGGCATTGAAAGCAGTACCTCATCCCTAGTGTTTAATGTAACTTCCTGGCAGTCCCGAGGGAAAAGCTGGCGGTCGGGGCGCACCTGCGCGCAGTACTCCAGGGTGGCCGGGGAGGGGGCAATGGCCGTCAAATGTCCGAGAGCAGTCAAAAGTGTAGCAAATCCACGAACAAGGGGTGTTTTGTAGCTGCCTCAGCGTATATCGTCACGTAAGGGGCAGGAGGAGTCGACGTTTCCTGTCGATACACCGTCATGGATGCCATTTCTTCCTTGATTAGATCCCGCAGCGGAGATGGGCTATGGGCGGCGTTTATTCCGGCGGTCTTTACCAAGCAGCCAGCAGAACCAAAGAACTCCGATGATGATCACGATCAGCGATACGATGATGACATGAAAAGATGCGTGCGTGAGACAATGCTGATGATAGTGTGTTTGGACACAATAGAGAGAATGACCACTCAAGCAATCAGTGTAAAGGCAGAGCTCACACTAGATAAGGTTACTATAATAATGCACTATCAGCAATTTGAGTTGCTTTCAGCAGTGAGAAAGCAAAGTATATATTTAACCTAACGTCAGAATTATTGATTTCACCTCGTCGTAGCTTGTAGGAAGGTTTTGCATGAATATAAGTGCAGAGTTCCACTACTTGCCGTTTGGGATGGGCAAATTACAGATTGACGGCACAGCATCTGTTTCAAAGTTCACCTGCTATGAAGCCGCCGCGGTGGCTTTGTGGCTAAGGCGTTGCGCTGCTGAGCACGAGGTTGCGGGTTCAATTCCCGGCCGTGGCGGCCACTTTTCTGATGGGAGGGGAAAAGCAAAAACGCCCATTTGCACGAGATTTCAGCGCACGTTAAAGATCCCCAGATGGTCACACTTACCCCGGAGCGCTCCAATGCGGCGCTCCTCATTGCCTGTGAAGCGTCGGAGCGTTAAACCCTACAATCAATCAATCAATCAATCAATCAATCAATCAATCAATCAATCAATCAATAAATCAATCAATCAATTAATCAATCAATCAATCAATCGCCAGCTATTACTTTTATAGAAGCATAATGCTGCGAAATGCTTTGAACAAATGGTGTCCCTTGGGTGCAGTTGAGCCACAGGTATCCCAGAGACGTTCTTGGGGAGCCACTACTCGTATAGTGACCGCCCAATGAAGCTCCAGCACGGTGTCGTACAGCCAAGGCCTGCAGTCAAGCGTCTGCCGAGCACTTCACTTCGAAAGCATCCCTCCGGAGAACGGTTGAAGACCGTTATCCATCGGGATCTCGGACCCTCGGCGGAGAAGCTGTTACGAATCGGCCCGCCGCCGTACTTTCCCGCATCAGTCCTCGGCTGTGCGGCGAAGCCACTACGTGCACCTTCCAGACAGGTGCCACCGTGTCGGTGACTCATATTTTCACGTCGCGACAAAGCCCGGGCCACACCCTTCGCTTTCGGCACGTTTCAAAAGTTCGGCGGCTGCCGGCTCGGCTCGGCTCTACGCTCTTCAAGGACACAGAGACCCCGCAATCGCAGCGGAGTGCTCCTGCCTCCCCTATCTCGTTGGTCACGAACGCTGGAAAGAGCGCTGTGTTTGTCTGTGACGTTCGTGGCGTGTTGCCGCTTGTTGGCGTTTTGACCGTTACCGCTTTTGGGTATAATTAGAGCTGCCCAAGCGCTATAACCCATTCCTCTTAGAGCAGCGAATCACTGCCGTCATTCTGCTCGAGTCCTGTACTGTTACCTCGCCCGTCGGGGCATTGTTCTTTGGCTACGGCTCACCTCTCGCTATGAAGTAAACAGTTACGTTAGACTACGGGTTCTGGACTTCTTCACGGCTGCAACAGCGGCTGGCCTCTCGCTTCACCACGCTACCAAACGTATGCCGGAGGCGACAGAGCTCGGCTCGGCCCGACCCTCCTGGTCGCAACAACTGGTGTCCGCGCTGGGATGACACGGTTGCAACAGCGGAGAAGCAACCTAGTGTGATAAAGGAAACGGGCACGGGTTCAAAATGGTCGGGAGTCTTGCCCGAGGCTATGCATGCACTGTCTGCCGCATCCGGAGTGCGGCCTCCACTTTCCATCACCTGAAGGGTGCGCCATACTGATGATGTAGTCGCCGATGGGCCGAGCCATTCACACCAGCTGAGCCATCGCTGCTTTGACAGACGCTTCTCATGACGCCGGGCAGCCGCAGTCAGACGCCGCAAGCGTATTCGAGCCTCCACAGACGAGGGATCTCGTGAGGCAGCCACTTCAGCTGGCTTTCGCTGGGCCCAAACCTGCAAAAGTTGTAGGTCAGGTTTTGGCCAGGACTCCTCTATTAAGGTTTTCTGGGATGCATCATTCAGAGCATGCCTAATAACAGCGATGGGATCTAGACTGAGTGCGGGGGTAGGTTTGTGTTGGTTTTACCCCGAAGGTTATCCCAATTCACAACCGCGAAAGCGACGCATCGAGCTCGGGGTAACGCCAATCCTAATACGGTGATGGTCACTGCCACAGCAGTCTGATTATCGCTGTCATGATACCGTATCACCCCCAAGCCACCATGTTAAGTCAGGTGACTACGGTGGCATCCGAGGATGAATACATCGGTGCGTAGGGCATGACATGTCATTCAGAATGTTAGAGGAATACAAGATACAGAATGTTAGAGGAATGTTAAAGGAATACAATACAAAATGTCATTCAGGCGTTACAGGAATACAAGCCAGGGAGCACAATCGCTGGACAGCCTCAAGAGATGACACCCATATGATATGGAGTTGGTGCGATTGTGGTACGCGTAGCCGGTAAATCCAGACGTTCATAGGCAGCTGAGGAGCGTCCGCTGCAACGTCTTCGTTAGAAGCGAGAAAAAGTCGAAGCGCTCCCGAGGATTGATTGCAACCTTGTACGTCGAGGGGTTCGTAGCCTTACCCGTGGCGCCTTGGGAACCGCCGGCCGCTTCATGGGGTGGTGGAGCCGCCGGTGACGTAGCTTGTTCATCCAACTGTGGGAGTGAGGGGTTTGTGGCTGGTGTACACACCCGCTCGACTGCAGGTACAGTTGTTTCCACGGTCGGGACTGCGGGTGCTACTTAGTCCGACAGGCGCTTCAGTAGAATGGACGGGACAGCCGGAGGTAGTGGGAGAGGTAGCGTCATCCTAATTGGCACTGAGCCATCTAGTGCCATGTCAGTAGCAGTGTCTGTAGCACAGGGCGTCGCTAGCAAATTGGTGCATCGAGCTACGCCGAGCTTCGCCGGCATGTGCGACATTGCGGCACGGCGCCGAACACGGCAGTGCTACAACGACTGGGCTGCTAGGCCTAGGGACTGGTGAGCTGCATCCAACGCCCCGGACGGCCACGAGCGGTCATCCTGTTGCTTGCCGACGGACCGTAGAGGGGCCAGAGATGTCGTAGCGTCGATAGAGATCAGTGGCTGTAGTCAACCATCTGAATAATACTTGTTCAGGCGAAAACAAGGAGCATCGGAAGAACAGGAAGAAGCCGCTCCTTCTGCGTCGTCCATTCACTTCCTTCCTGATTATAGAGCTTATTTCAGCGAAGTTGCCTTAAAAGTGGTGTCAGCATGATTCTAACGAGGCAATCTTTTGAATGAACCAAACTTAGATTTTGTCTTCATGGCCCCTTCAAATATCCTCACTCAGAAACTGGGTTTTCGGTGGTCGTGGAACTTCATTTGCCACTTCACCTGTCAGTCTGCGGAATGCAAGGCACACCTAAAATACTTTAAATGATTCTGAGCAAGTTGATATTTTTTTTAATATTGCAAATCTTCAGCAGATACTGGGGATTTTGTTTTTCCATAAATTGCCTAAGTTTGATGGTGGGGGTTCCAGTGAAGTGGCCCATACCCACTCAGGGAGATTGGCCAGGAAATGGTAGCCTTGCCGAAAGAAATTACGTAATTTTTGCAGGGAAAGAAAAATATTAGAATATTAGAATGGATTAGCAGTAGATGACTAGAGAACTAAAAGAAAAGAGATTAGAGAAAGAAATTAACAAAAGGTAAAAACGAACACCATTGAATGAAAATTTGAAGTAAGAAATACGAAGAAAGAATGTGGTACAGACGAAGCAGTGAGCTGGGCGCGCATATGCTTGGAACGGGAATCCAGCAGGGCCTAATGATGTCTAACACGGTAGACGGCCCTGGTTTCAGAATGAATGAGTGCGACGCACGGCAGAGATCCGAGTGGCAGAATCCCCGTTCCTTCGCCCCGAATGAGAAAATAAGTGTAGCAGAGAGCGGGAAGTTTAACCGGCTGCATCTGCTTTACAAGTATCTTCGTCTTATAGAGGAGAACCGTCGGCAGGAGAAGAAATGGTGAGGCGATGCGTGCGGTTTCACCACTTCATTTTTGTCTGACCCTCTAGTTACGTTAGCAGCATTATTTTATCTTGGCTTCTGTTCTTCCTTGCCTTGAATCATGGTTTGAAAAATTCATACCGGAAGAAAATGGGCTCTGCTTCCATAGTTTGTCCTTCAAACTCTGCACACAGTGCACAGTCCAGGTCAAGTTTATTCTGTTTCTTTTAGTTTAAAAATCAAAGGAAAACGAGAAACATGTCGTACTCTGGCTGGAGTGCCATCGTTTTTTGGCCCGCTCTCTCTTGCTTGCGAGTAAAAGCCATCGAAACACTTTTCTCAGAGGATAAATGCAGTCCTATTGGCGAAAGGTATGCTGATATTTTCGCAAGAAGCAATATCCATTAGTCCTCGGAGGCCGTACCCTGCAATATGTACGTACTCAAAGATTCTTCGGAATCTTAATAGACCGCAGTATTTCGTGGGCTCCGGAGGTTAAAAGGCTCCGTACGAGAATATCTGCGATGCCAAAGATCGTCGGGTATCTTGCCGGTAGTCGATGGGGCAGTGACTGCCGCTCCATGATACTACTCTGTAAAGCCTATGTCGACGGCATACTGCGCTGCAGTCTCCCTGTCCTCCAAAATCTGTCACCAACAAGCACTAAACAGCTAGACGCGGCAAGAAACAATTTCCTCCGTATCTGCCTCGGACTTCCCAGAGGGTCGTCGTGCTTGGGTACTGTCGCTGAAGCTGGCTGTCTGCCCTTGGACGTGATTAGGCTCCAAGAAACCGTGCGGATACACCTGCGACATCGGATGCACGCCAAAACCCCTACAATAACCCGATTGATAGAAAATGGGAACTCAAGTTTCGGTCGAACATTGAAGTCGTTGCACCTTTCGATTCCCACCCAGGCACCAAATCAATGCCGTCTCATTTCCCGCCCTGGACCCTATCGCCATTGCATATTAGATGCAACATCCCGGGAATCGACTCTAAAAAGAATATGAATCAAAGCGGCTTGTTACTGTTGACACTCTGCCACATTTGCCAACTATACTCTGGCACAAAACAAATTTTTACAGACGGGTCGTGTACGCCTGGCCGCAGTTCCTCCGGGATCTTCATCTCGTCCACTGGACAGACGTTCTCTTATCGTCTCGAGCGGGCACGTCATCTATGTCAGCCGAGCTTCACGCCATCAAGGAAGCCATCCGGTACATTCTCCGCCAACCGCCGGGGCAATGGACCATCTTCACAGATTCCAAGGCAGCCCTCCAAAGTCTACTGCGCAACGACTGCTTCAGCATTCACGAACACGCCTCTCGTGAAATAACTTACTTGCACCACCAGGCCAAAGACACTGGGCACCAAGTGACATTTCAGTGGCTACCAGGCCACTGTGGTGTTCCAGGTAATGACAATGGCAGATGAAGCAGCTCGCAGGGGCCTTCAAATGCATAATATGAGGAAGGTCTCTTCACCTAACATGATGCCTCAGCTATGACGAAGTCACTTATTTTAATGGAGCGGAACCGTCTCTGGTCTCTTCCAGAGCACCACTATCCGTTCTTGCAATACATAGACCCCGAGCTGAGGATTAGGCTGCCAGAGCGACTTCCGCGCCGACTAGAAACTTTGTATCACCGTTTACGACTCAATGCAGCGCTTACAAAAACTTACCTGTTTCGACTTGGCGCCACCTCGAATCCTTACTGCGATAACTGCGGATCGCCAGAAACCGTGGAACACGCACTGTTAGAGTGCCCCGCTTACATGCTCGCAAGGTGCCGTTTTGGAGCAGAAGATGGAACACCTACGCCCAGGACCAATCAGCCTACAAGTGCTCCTTGGCCCCTGGCACACTCCTTCAGCACAACGCAAAGCACTAAAGGCGTTTTTTGAATACCTGGACGAGATCGGCGTCACTGAAACTGATTTAAACTACTGAGAACATGACGTTCGTCGAACTGTTCACACAAACTACATGATGCCCGTTTTTTTTTACTTCTCCCAGGGCTCTCTCATATCCCCTCTACTTTTCAATTTGGCAATGAAAGACCTTCCAGCACAATTGGATAATATCCCAGGCATCAGTCACGGTATCTACGCCGATGATATTACAATATGGACATGCACGGGCTCTGCCGGCACACAGCAAGACGCCTTGCAAGAAGCAATTCAAACCACCGAACAGTACCTTAGCCGACGTGGCCTGTACTACTCTCCAGATAAATCCGAATTACTGCTCCTTAAAAAGCAAACCAGAGGTCGACCCCGGCGCCAATTCCTGATATCGAACTTCGAGTCAACAACGCTCCAATCCCCCAGGTCAAAACTCTCCGCCTGCTAGGACTTACGCTACAGCAAGACGGAGCCGGCCATGGCAACGCTCCATAAACTGCAAACTACAATTCATCAAGTTCTACATCTCATACGCCGTATCACAAATCGCCGACATGGCCTCAAAGAACAGGACACAATTAAAATTGTGCAAGCATTAATAACGAGCAGAATTACGTATGGAACGCCGTATCTAGCCCTGAAAAATAACGAAAAAGAAAAACTCAATATCTTGATCCGAAAAGCCTACAAATTTTCTCTCGGTTTACCCCTCACTGCTTCTACAGGACAAATATTGCAATTAGGCCCTGCACAAACACTTGGGAGGAATTGGCTGAAGCCCACAAAACTAGCCAATTGGAACGCCTCAAACTCACCAAGACGGGAAGACACACCCTACGAAAACTGGGTTACGAAGTCCCGAAAGAAACTAACGCCAAACAACGCATTCCTCTACATGTTAGCGAGAAATCACTGTCGCCCCAATCCCAAGAAATATGCACCCGATCCACAACAGAGCACGACGCAAGGCAAGAGTTCAAGCTCTTCGAACTGCATACGGGAAACGGCCTGACGTTAGGTACGCGGACGCATCACTATACCCCAGTAGATCAGCCCACGCCATCAGCATAGTCAATAACCAGGGACTGGAGCTAGCTTCAGCTTCTATACCTACCAAAGACATCGACACCGCCGAAGAAGCAGCCATTGCCCTTGCAGCTACCACTGGCAAAGACCATGTCATCATCCTATCAGACTCCCAGACAGCGTGTCGAAACTTTCAAATTGGACGCATTTCATCAACAGCAGCAAAAATTTTATCGGCACACCCTGATTTACCCGAAATTTTCATTCATATGGACACCGGCTCATTCATCACTGGAAGGGAATGAGGCGGCTCATGCCGCAGCCCGAGCCCACACTCACCGGGCGCCTCCTTCTGGGATGTCAGCCAGTCCCTTCCATTAGCCCAACGAGAGAAATAATCCCCAGAACGTACAGTGACATCCTGGCCCACTACCGATTGGGACGAAGAACCTTTCCGCCTCCACATCTCAACATGTCTCGCGAAGACACGGTCATCTACAGACAGCTACAGACTAACACATTTCCACATGGTACATTACTACACTCAATGCATCCGACACTGCACACATTACACTTGTAAATTCTGCGTGGAGCCATGCACTCTCTACCACATGGTATGGGAGTGCCGCCACACACCATCCCTTGCCCCAAACCAAATCCCTCACTTGAGCAGTGGGAGGGGTCGGTTGACCAGCTCCAACCCGGATCACCAACAACATCTGGTAGACCGGGCGAGACAGGCCGCCAAGACCCAGGGCTTCCTGGACTAAGGAGGTCCCCCACCTGGCGCTCAACCCAACAACATTGACTGCTCAAATAAATGTTTATTCCTCCTCCTCTCTTCTCTTTCTTCTGCCCTGTATCTATAGGGCCTTTTATACCCTCCCCTACCCATTCCCCCGCCGAGTAGCATGTCGGTGGTACGATTCCGGCAAAACTCTCGGCTTTCTCCTCTAATAAAGAGCTTTCTCTCTCTCTCTCTCTCTCCTGCTATGCACATGGGGCCCGGACGTTTTTCTAATAATGTTAAGGATTTCTAAGCCCAATCGCCTTTTCATCATATCTTTTAACAGCGCCGTAAAGAGTTTACACTTCACTTTTTTTTGTCTTCAGTTAGCTTGAACGATGAACAAGAATCTTTTGTTGTCAACAATTTATAATTTGCGACACAGGACTGCCCGGCCTCAGGGACGGCCGGGCCATTTTGGTTGAAGCCCGAGCCTGGCCCTCCAATGCACTATGCCAGACTACCTAGCTACACCACCGCACCCAACTGTTTCAGTGCTCTGCCCTTTGGATGTGCTGTTCTGTCGCGTGCTCTTCAGCCGCGTGCGCTATCGACGCTGGGCCCTTCTGACGCTGTGCTCTTCTGCCGCGTGCTCGTTTCTCGGGTGCCCTTTTGACATCGTTCTCTTTCGTTGGTGCCCTTCTGTCGCGTGCCCTTTCGTCACATGCTGTTCTGTCGGTATAGCGATGCTGCCAGTGCTGTGAATGCTGCGCGGCTTGTGAACCCTCGTTTTACTCTCCCTTTAAAACTGTTTTTCTATCTGTCCTCTTTCCTCGCTGTCCTCCTCCTGGACTCAGTCTTGATTGAGGTGCCCTCAACCCGAGAGGCAGTTATCAGCTGAGCCGACTTTCGTTTATCTTCCAATACAGCAACTCACTCTCTTTCCCTGCCTTCACTAATGACATGTCCCTAGTGCTGGCAGGAGGTTTACACGTGTACGACAAACGGCGGAAAGCGACCTGTCTGGTTTCTTCACCGGTCAAGCGGATTGGGTTGTGTTACACAGACATTAAGATGCCTACAACGCGGGCGGAAACCAGGCCGTCCCATGTTTGCTCCCTCCTTCCAAGTTTCATTCAGCTAAATGGCTAGGAAGCATCCTCAACAACAAATAACACAAGGGGTTTGTTTCGGGCACCCCGTCGACTGCGTCCAGCTTCGCGTATCATACATCTTCGCAGAATGTAAGGGCACTAATTTTTTCTGTACCTCGGCGATGCTCCCCGATTAGACGCTGCAGCGGAATAATTTTAGAATGGAGTAAAGGGAAGTCGCTTCAGGAACCTGCATATATCGGCGTTGTGGGTTGCTCTGCACATTGATGTCGGACTAAGCCGAGAACTGCGGGTTGGGAATTGTTTTTAGGTTTCCCAAATGATAATTTCTTCTTATAGTTTTTCCAAAAGGCCTGTGTGTCTAGCAGTGGCGTCCGACGGTTTATAAGCACTCCGCTATATCGACGTCCACCGGCGTTTTATGACAAAATTGCCGCGTTTGGCAGTACATCGCTCTAGAAAACATAAATTTAGGCAACCTAACCTAAACATAACATAAGCTAACCTAACGCACACAAAGAAATCATTTAAAACACCAAAACTAACCTAAGGCACAAAAATAATACACTTCAAATAAATAATAAAAAAAACCGAGGCAAGGGCCGGTGTCGAACCACCGGCTCAGGGATCAATAAGCTAAGACGGATCCTCTAAACTACAATGACAGATTCTTCGGGTGGTGTTAGCTTAGTGTTAAATATTGCAACGGCCGTGCCTAGAGTGCCGTCCGACGGTATTATAAGCACTCCACTATATCGACGTCCACCGGCGTTTTGTGGTAAAATTGCCGCGTCTGGCAGTACATCGGTCTAGATTACGTAAAGCTAGGCAACTTAGCCTAAACATAACATAAGAGAACCTAGCGCACACACAGAAATCATTTAAAACACAAAATCTAACCTAAGCCATAAAAATTACACTTCAATTAAAGAATGGAAAAAAACGAGGGAAAAGCCGGTATCGAACCACCGGCTTTGGGATAAAGAAGCTAACAGGGATTCTCTACACCACAACAACTTTTTTTTTCTTTACAGCATGGAAAACTGCCCTTAATACAGCCTACAAAAGTTATGAGTCATCCAAGAAGATGCACATCACTGCAGCTACAATAAGCCGTCCATTAAAACTCTAGCAAGGAGACGCACGCGTCCAAGAGATGCAGCCTTTCTGGTGGGTCACTTTGCGCCGCATAAATTCTCCGCACCAACGTAGCTTGCTCCCGAAAAATGGACTTCGTTGGGCAAGGGGGTTCCGCCTGCCTGTCCGTCATGCGGCACTTCCACAAGCTATACGCCTCGAGCGCGGCCTGTAGGGGCGCCACTGAAATCCCCCTAGCGGCCCGTTTCGAAAGCAGGCGCGGGAGTCCCCGGCCCGCTCCCCCCCTGTCGCCGTTGCTTTTGGGGCTCGTTCAAGACAGCGATTACCGTTTGTCCGCGTTCGAAATATCGAATACCGTGGAGCAGGCACTCTGTTTGCAAGCGTGGTATGTTCACGAGAGTATAAACGTTTATGACGCGATCTTAGTGAGATCTATATGAGCGCCGGGCGTGTGTCACAGGCCGCGGCGTTCCGAAACCAGCATTTACATGCAGCTGATTGCAATTCCGCTGCCCTGAAATTTAGTGACTGTGTCTCCGTAAGCAGTGTTTCCTCCGATGGTCATGTTGCGGCCATACACAGTATGATGTAAATCGACTTTGTACACTTACAAAATCTAGCGGAGCACTCATACCTGACAGCACGCAAGTTACGCCTGCCAATATCACATACCAGGTGTTGATCGGTACCATGAACAAGCCAATGCGGCATAAATTTCACAAACATTGTACCAAAAAAGTACGATGGATAATGCAAAATTGCACTCCGGAGTCAGCACACGACGACAAATTCAATGCTGGGTCGTCTTGTCCCGAGGTGAGCGCTCGCAAAGATTCATCTGTTACATTTATCCTCCACGAGAAGCGCGAAGATGGGCTTATACAGTAATCCGCGTCCGTGACCAAACTCTTCTACGAAACACCGTCATATGAGTCATGACACAGGGAGACTGCAGAATCTAGCATAAACCGAAATCAGAGACCCTTATCAGATACGACACTCTTCCAACGAGCCCGTGTGTACGAGATTTCGGCGCGCCTTAAGGCTCTAGGTGGCCAAAATTAATCCAGAGCCCTCCACTACGGCGTGCCTCATCGTCTCCGTTGCGTCGGCGCGTTAGACCCTGCAATCAATCAATCAACTCTTCCAACGACACCTCGTATCGCTTGTGAACTGCCTGCCCTGTATTCTTCAAAAAATGAGTCTGCCGAGTGATCAGCCGTTTGTCAAGGCGAAAAACAAACGAAAGTGAACACGCAGCTTGCGTGTGTGATTACTAAAACGTTCATTCGTTGATTTCGCTCTGCATTTGTAAACAACGATAGTTGAGCGTCCTCCTCCTCACCCCCCCCCCCGCATGTCTAGCGAAATATCAGTGCATTTCGCATCTAGTTGGTCTGTGAATACTACCTTGCTCAAACAAACGTCTTTAGCATTTCAAAAGCTGCACTCGTTTTTTTTTTTCATTCCCGTACGAACTATTCTATTTATTCCTTACTTGCAGACCATTCATTTTCCGTGGTTTATTAACATATACCTTGGTTCTTATATAATGGCATGAGTGGGCACATATCTGACTTAACATTTTCTTTTCTGTACTTAACATTTTCGCGTGGCTTATATTCCCATAAAAGGCACAAGTTTTTGTCAGCTATTGGGTTATCACGTCCCCGAAACATATTTTTCTACGACGTACATATTCGAAGCAAAGCCGCATTTGTTGTCTGCGCTGCAAAACGAACCAACCTCTTACAGTGCCAATATCAGGTCTAAACAAGGCGACAATAAATAGAATTCACTTGTGCTGACGTGTTCGAAGGTGACAGCGGTGATATGCTGCTGCCATCGCGACGCCCGCAAGAGCGGCCAAGAAGCGCGCAGAACCGCCTCCCCGGCAGCTCTTGTTGGCGTTAGAGCGCTCTACCAAGACGCAGCTGTTTTTTTCAAGTGCCCTAAACGTGCAGTTAGCTTACAGACGTCACCATAACAACGTTGTTTAGAGCGCGGAAAGGCAAAGAGAAGCGAAAGAAAACCAAAACACTGCATGACCACCTATCAGCCACGCAGCGCTAATCCCGCAAACGCCGCGGAGAAGCGGCGGCAGGCGGCGCAGCGATCGCGAATCTCGAGGCGTATACAATCTGATCACAGCAAATATATCATAGGGCACTCAAGTAACATCTCTAAAAGGCAAGGACCGAATTGTATAACGGGTAATGTCGATGTGTATTTTAAGAGTTCGTTGCAAACATCCCAGAAAAACACAGCATCCCTGCACAAAACAAAACAATGATCAATGGTTTCAGGTTGATTGCATAAACGGCAATTGTCAGACCAAGGAATAGACATTCCTTACTCGCGCAACCATGTTTTCACTGGGAGTGTTGATGTATGCAGCTTAAAGAAAAAAGGGACCCCGGCATGCCTCCGTGGGAGGGGCACGAGTAAATGCAGAGCATTAGCGGCGTTACGCGCGTGGCGGTGGCGATGGGTGTTTTAATGGTTGTGGTAGGGTTGTTGTTGTTGTTGTTGGTATGATTGGGGAAAGAGAGAACGAGACGAGTATTAGGTAACGTCAAGTGTTAGTCGCCTGACGCGCCGACACCCGGGTTTATATTCCCAAACGAACGCAGTAGAGGGAGAGAGGCGGAGAGAGAGCGCGCTATCACGCCACCATCACGCCACGACGCGCCCGCACATGCTGTTGCTACGGTGCTTGCAACGCCAGAGCGCGCGCTGCACCTGTTGTTGCAAGCGTGTTGAGGGCGGGCAGGAGTGGGGGAGAGGGCGCAGCTGCCGTGGTGCGGACGCCGAGTTTCGGACGCATAACATCGTGAGTTAAAGAAATGCTCTGCATTTAAAAACGTTTTTGCAGTTGGAGGAAGACACGTACGTGTGACCCGCTTCAAAACACTGTCCTTATGGTGGACAATGTAAGGCTGGCGATAAACCGGCACTGGGAACAGACTCTCTAATAAAGTGTTCGTCAAAGCCTTCCTGGAATAGACTCTTTGGCCAGTGCTAGCCCAGTGTTAAATATTCGAATGTCATCGGACGGCACTGTAGCCGTGCCTGCTACGATCAGCTAGAGTGCCGTCGTACGGCACTTTAGACACTGCGAAATATATAAAATTTTCTACAGACTCCATTGTATCGTTCTTGGCAGCCCGAGGCATGGAAATTTCGGCTAGCAAATGTGCTGCGTTGGCGTTTACGAAGCGGGACCTCACGCACTACCGGCTCACTGTTGGCGGCACTGACATTCCATACCTTCCCAGCTATAGGTTTCTGGGGGTGACATTCGACAGGTCACTCACCTGGTCACCTCATGTCCGCCATCTCAAGGAGAAGCTTACCTCAATCGCCCGTATATTCAGCATGCTCTCCAGAAACTCCGGCGGTTGCTCCGTTAACTCTCTCCTTCGGCTCTACGAAGCGCTGTGCGTTGGCCTCATACGCTACAGCATCGACATTTTGGTCCCGCTTTCTAAAGGAACTATCAAGGCTCTAGAGTCCATGCAAGCACAGATCTTGAGGACTTGCATTGGTGTTCCGAAAACTACCTCTACTGTTGGAACATTGACGGAATGCCGACGTCTGTCACCCTTGGCTCTCGGCACGCAGGAGCTTATCCTGTGTGCGACTGCGTATTGTGGCCAGGCAATGCGACCACCCTTTAGCGCCAAGTTCAGTCCCTGAAGTGTGCGACTTCCTGCCGCAGCATTACCAGCCGCCATCACTTAATCTCCACCCGCCCTGGATGTTCCCGCCCATGAAAATAGTGACCACGGTGCCCGGAATTACACGCAAGGAGCATTTTCCACCTGCCGCTCTACGGTTTTTTGCTCTTGAATATATGTACAACACATACGGAGGTCATACACATCTGTACACTGATGGATCGGTGTCATCCACATCATCCACTGTCGCAGTGTGGATACCTTCGTCCCGCACCACCCTCAGTGCCATGCTCAGCCACAAAACATCATCTACGGCCGCCGAACTTGCAGCTCTGCGGATGGCCTTGGCTCACATCATCGAGCAGCCGGCACGCACGTGGGCTATCTTCACGGACTCTCGGGCTGCACTGCAATGTCTGGCGTCTTTCCCCAAAGATCAGCTTGTGCTTGATGTACAAGCTTTACATCTTCAAGCTCTGCAAGCGCACCATCAAATAGCACTTCAGTGGCTCCCTGCCCATTGCGGGGATAACTGGAAATGTGAAGGCGGACGTTGCAGCATCCAAAGCGCATGACCAACGCGGATCAAAAATACCGGTGCCATTTTCTCGCAAAGATGCTTCAGCCTAGTGTGGCATGGAGCATGCAGCGATCGCTTTGGGCAGACGCATCCCGCCATTACGCACCCCTCTACTCTATCGACCCGCATTGTAATTTTAAGATGCCACCGGGACTATCCAAGCATGATGAAGCAGTACTGCACCGCATGCGGTTGAACGTCGCCTACACGCGATACTACTGCTACAAAATCAATCAGTCCTCCTCGCCTCTGTGCCCACAGTGTGGTGTGCGCGAAGACCTCCAACACCTAATATGTGACTGTGTGCGCTTTACTACACAAAGAGTGTCTCTTGCAGTGTCCCTGGGCCGGCCGCTGTCCGCAAAACTAGAACTGAGGGACGTATTAGGTCCTTGGAACTCTTCCAAACGTGTCGCTCGTGCACCGAAAGCCTTATTGGCATACCTAAAAGACACAAGTCTTGATCAGACTTTGTAATTAGTTAAAATCATATGTATTCCTCTTCATCATTATAATTATCATCGTCATCGCATTCATCTGGCGTAGCAAGAAAGGCATCTTAGCTGGGCTGACATCGCCAGTTTTCATTAAAGACTGTTCTCTCTCTCTCTCTCTTCGTCTTCGCTTCGCCTTCGAGCATTACCTGGAATTTTTGACCAGGCATTATGTCCAATCTTCTTAATTCTGTGTGCGCTACTATCCTTATACATGAAAAACACAGGGTCAATGTTTTATTCTCTTTAAAGCAGCAGTATTTTCCGTACAATATTTTACCGATGCTTTGATTCGTTTTATTTCCTTTCCTTACATTTTCAAAGCCATATTGCCAAGGCGTCCCAGTTACGGCCAGACGGCCTACATTTTGCAGCAAAGAGTACACATAATGATGATGCGAATTAGAAGTTAAAGCCGGCCACCCCACTGCGGCGGTTCTGAACAGCATCGGCGACTTTCACGACATGGACCTCTTCTATCGGCATCCCCCTAACTACCGCAACTTCCTACTCAGCGAGTCATTCGACTGCTTTCGACGGCTTCGGGCACGGTAACTTTCAAAAGCGTGCGCTGCTTCATTTGCACCGTCAGCGTGATTGTGGTCAGCTGCCACAGCTACCTGCAGTCCGTCATCGCCGGCGACGTCGACCACTGGTGTGGGCGGCCGCCACACACTAACATTTCGGCGCAAGCTTGGAAAAACGAGGCCATCCCGCTCGAAGCCGATGGACAACTAAGCCGATGCCGCCAGTACGAGATCGCTGACGAACCCAACAACAGCCGTACAATCCCCTGCGAATACTGGGAATACGACGAAGACCAGGCGATGACCACCCTGCGAAGTACATGGGACCTGGTGTGCGACCGACAGGAACTCTTTCAAATGGCTGTTCTTACTGAAAGAGTCGCTACCGTGGTGTTTGGAGTCGCCGCCGGGTCCGTTTCCTGACAGGTTCGGTCGTATGCCTATTCTTCTGGCAGCAGTTTCTCTACTTCTGGTATCAACGCTGAGCAGCTGCTTCACTAGTAGTTACCCATTGTACGTCATCGCTAGGTTCTTCGCACAGGGCAGCGCCACAGCTACGTATCTAACCAATGGCATTGTGCTCTTCGAGGTGACAACCCACGACAACCGCCCGATACATGTCGTCCTCACAGGAGTGATTGCCTCTGTGGTGTTTGACCTGTGGCTTGTAGCCATACATGGAGAAAAGGCGACTTGGCAAGTTAAGCAAGCAATTTTTATATCTCCAACATTCCTCATGCTAACTGCATTTTTCTACCCACTGGAATCGCCACGCTGGCTGGTAGCGAAAGGACGACTTAAAGAGGCAGAAGAAGTCATGCTTGCTGCCGCCGAGCTGAATAACTTTCCTTTACAAAGCGCTGCTTGTTTAGTGGAAGACCTTAGAAAACAAGTCGAAACGTTACCCGACTTCACCCTTACCGAAACCGATTCTTTGCTAGGTGGTGTTTCTATTGGAAAACGTGCAGTTGCAGCATTCGCTCTCTGCTTTTCCATTGCTTATACTATGCGTATAGTGCTTTATCTTGTGGTGACGCGACAGAGTTACCTCGTACAGTGGGCCGCCTTCGCCGCTACCGTGCTATGCTTTCTACCAATGCTGCACCTACTCAAGAAATTCCCCATGCTTAAATATATGACGACGTGCTTCGCCGCCCTGGGAACACTTACCTGTTTACTGAGCCTCCTAATCGCGATCGAACCCGTCATCATAAGCGACGCTTTGCTTGTTACCGCAAAAGCACTGGGCACTACAGTAAACGTTGTCTTTACAGTGTATACACAGGAGCTATTCCCGACAGCCGTGCGTGGCACAGCTAGTGGTTGGATCCTCGGCTCCGGTGCACTGGGCTCCTTCTGCGCTACTCTTAGCGTGAGACTGCAAAAAGGAAGACACATAGACGTGGCCTTAGCCATCGCCGGATGTCTTCTCTTTGCCTCAATGCTTGGTCGGCTAGCCCTTCCTAGGAATACCACAGTGGAGTGCGCGAAGATGACTTCTAAGCGCGCTTCCATTTACACAAGAAAAATGTTGGAACATATGAAGAGGACGCTGGAAAAATCGGGCACATCTAGGTCTCGTACGCCCACTCCTAAGGGCCACAGGACGCCGGTTCGTTTGACCGAGTAAATTTAATCGTGTGCACGGGAAAAACACTACGCCTGGTGTTAAGGACGTCGTTTTATGAGATTTTTACCACAGCTCATGCCATTAAGTCGATTATCCTATTTACAAGACTGTACGGACAGCAGTATACGGTCTTTTAAGCAATAAACGGTGTCCATAGTGCAGTAAACGCTTCCTGTGCCCCTGAACACCCTACACCATGCCTCAAATGTCCTTACCTGAAGCGAATTTCTAAAGGAACATACCTCTAACGCTAATGGTTATTTTGGAAGAGCCACACAGACGAAATAGAAATTTATTTTATTCAAAAATTGTGTTGTGTTATAGGGCCCGTAGCGCTTCGGCAGCAAATGATGCTTTATTCACTGAGAAATTTGTGAATTCGAAGTTAAAGTTTTGATTCTCCCGCCAAATCTTGTTTCGTGATTTCTGCGATGACGTAAGGAGCACATGTCCTCAAGCGAACAGTAGCGCGCTGTTTAATTGGCGGCGGACTGCCAGACAGTTTTTTTTTTTTTTACCGTTAGTCCTCCTAGACGGCGCTACCATACTGCGCACGGCCTCTGTCTACCTTTGCTTAGTTTGTCACCGTATATGCATCTGGCGCGTTTTTGCTACGGCAGGTAGTCATCGTTTCGTGAAACATGGGGTACGCTCGACCAACAAGGGTCACGTAGTACAATTTCGACTCATTGTAAGGTTTAACGAACCGACGCAAAGCAGGCGATGAGGAACGCCGTAGTGGAGGCTCCGGATTAATTTTGACCACCTGGGGATCTTTGACGTGCGCAGGAATCTCGAACACACGGGCGTTTTTGCTTTTCACCTCCATCAGAAAAGCGGCCGCCGTGGCCCGGAATCGAACCCACCTCCACCATAGGACAATCTCGCTTACGCCAATCTGCCTGTGTCGTGTGAAAAAAACCGAAGCGAGAGACTCCTGTGCGGTATAACAAGCACAGTGCGCGCACTAAAAGTACTGGTACTTCTGTATTTGCGTGTACTTTCATAACTTCCACAGTTTACCCCACCATTCTTACTGCTGTAAAATTAATTTAAAGAAAGTAGTCAATTTAAGTTAAAATTTTGATTTTGCCGCTAAATCGTGTTCTTGTTTTGTTCGCAATGCCGTCACAAGAACCAGTCTTCAAGCAAAACCTAGTGCAGAATTAGGCTCTGCAGCCTACTGCGAAGCCTTGTCTACCGTCCGTCCTCCGTGATAGCCCCACCGTACTTCCGCCAGGCCATTTTGTGCCTCTGCTGTGTTTCTGACCATAATTTGTACCTAACTTGCGTTTGTTAAGGTAGAAAATAATCTTTTCGTGAAGCGTGGTTCTCGCTCTACAAATATGGTCACGTAAGACACCCTCGTATACGCCAATCGCACAGGGTCGTCCGAGACAACCTCCAAACGCCGCACTGCTGTACCGCTCAAACGAGCATAGTGCACGCAGTACCAACAGCACTACGCACCGGTACTTCTATTTTTACGTGTCTTTACATAACTTCCAGTGTTTACCCCACCATTCTTACTGCTGTAAACAGAATGTGCCCTAAAGTTTGCCACAAGATGCGCGTTCCGCAAGCTTATAAGCCCTGGGTAATTTGCGTTCGCTTTTGCCGTCCTCAGCTAATATCAGAGCTGGGCATATAACATCATAGGTTCTCTTGCGGAAATGATGTAGTGGGTCGCATGGCCACTTCCTTTTTTGATAAATATAGCCTATTTAAGCGACGTTTACGTTAAAAATGGTGTCTGTATGATCCTTACGAGGCAGTCTTTCGAATGAACCAAAGATGTTTTGTCTGCATGGCCCCTTTAAACTTGCGCTGCATTACGGCCTGCCCACGCTCCTGGAACCACAACACGTAGTCAACTGGCCCACCTGTCACTCATCCCTACTGGCCAAACTGTTCTCAGGTCATTAGGCCGTTCCACGCACAACTCCTATAACGCGCTTCACACGCTCCTTACCCTTGAACCTGACCAATATCAAGATGGCACGAGGAACACCTTACATGCATTCCGTGTACAACACCGGCAGATGCAAAGCCAGAATGCAACACCTCCAACAGAAGTACTCCTGGGCACCGGATGCTCGCTACACTGGCATCACAAAAACCCCACCATGCCCCCGCTCTACCGTAGCAGTCACTGACAACGAGGGCACCATTATCAGCGCAGCCACCTGCGTTACTTTCTCTTCAACCGCTACTGAAGCGACCACCACTGCGCTCGCGAATGCAACTCAACACCCACCACCCACCTAACTATAATCACCGACTCCGCAAGCCTGCTGACATTACCTACTGAGAAGAGTTCCCCGGGCAGCGAAAGTATCCTCAAAGCCATTCTCGACCCACCTACAGTCACCATCGTACGGCACCGGGACAAAGCTCCCTCCCTTCCTAGGAAGCAGCACATGTCGCAGACCACGAGCTTCTCTTACGGGCGTTCCCTGCAGGGTCAGACGGCACGGCTTCAACGGCCGCCCCCCATCCTCTTCCCCCAGCCTCACCGACATTCTATCGCACTACCATCACACTTCCCGAAGGTATCGTCTGCCCCACCCCCTAACTCCATCGAATAAACATGAATCTGGCGCTGACTGCTAATCGGCCCACACTGTAACGACATACCTTTAACAGCGGAACTGCCGTACAAACCGTAAGTTCACCGTTGCAGGAACAAATACCGAGAAATTTGTTTTTGTTGTTACGGGTGACTTATGGGCCGAGCACCCGTGAGCGCGTGTCTCGTGGTGATGCGGAGCGTCCTCGGCACACATAGTGGCTTCAGCAAAGAAATACCATGGCAAAAAAACCCAAGGAACGAGAGAATGTATAGCCCTCGTGAACGCGTGCCTCGCGGCGACGGCCTAGTCCCCGGCTCGCAGGCGGCTTTAGGAAAAAAACAAATCCTGGGCCAACTCTAGTAAATAAAACCTGGGGAGGGAAGCATGCAGTGTATAAGTGTATTCTTTGCGCCTTCGCGTTTTTTCGCAACGGAAATATAACTGTTGCGAGTTAGAGGTATAGAGCTTTGTTGTAAAAGCCTCCCGTCTTTGAAGCACGAAGCGGTCTAGCGCGAGGCGTAAACAAGTATCCCGGTGTTTTTTTAGTACGGGTTAAGTTTTAGCACTAGGCGCTGATGATGATGTCTGGATTTTTATGGCGCAAGGCCGACTGAGTTCAAAGAGCGCCAAAGGATGGTTAGTTCGTTTGAGTGACATGAATGTAAAAGTAAATCATTTCAGTAAAAATAAACGAGGTAAAACACACGCTATATGAAGATGACTGGTGTAAAGGGCCAGTTGTCATGATGAGATATCAAAAGATGAGATGAGATTTAAAAATTGACGTCAGTAATAAACTTGAAAACACGCTTGATAGACAACATGGGCTCGTCTCCTAAAAATATGATGGGTGAAACGGGATGTGATCTCTGTATAATTGTTGGAAGTGTTTGTGTCGTGTTGTGAGGAGTGCTTTTCATTGAAGTAGTGCATGGATCACGGATAGGACATCTCCACACCTGCTACACAGGGGTCTTGGAGATCCCGTGAGCAGGTGGAGTGTGTTGCATGCGTGTGGCCTATCCCTAATCGAGCCAGGGCAACTTCATTGTGTCTGTGTTGTGTGCCAGTGGTGTCTGCTCCCAAGAGCGCCTCGAAGTCAGAGCTCGAAAGTGCAAAAGCAGGACGAATGTAAATGGAGCATACCGTTATCAACCTATTAAGTATTATTGTGCGAATTGCTACAGCCTCAAGCACAGTGTTCAAGTTGATAGGGTGGCATGTTAAGGATTACCGGGCGATTATGGCCACGCCACCCGAAGAGTGTGTGCAGCCAACCCTGAACCCTGAGCCAACAACGAACATTTTAAAGGATTTTAAAGGTACTATCTCATGAGTCCTGGGGTACGGATACAAAATGTCAGCTAGCACTTCTTAATAGTGTTGTGAGGTCAAGAATAGACTACGCCTGCATTGTATACCAGTCTGCAACCAAAACAGCACTCAAAATGTTGGACCCAGTATACAACTTGGGGCTTCGCTTGGCCACAGGGGCATATCGAACAAGTCCTATTCCATCCCTTCATGTCGAATCAAACCAGTGGTCTCTAGGGTACCAGCGCGCCTACACTGCTCTGATGTATGCCGCAAAGATGACTTCTTTGAAGGAACACCCTCTGAATACCATAATGAAAAATAACACAACTGATCATCTCTTTGAAAACCGACCATCCATAGCTCCACCTTTCCCGCTGGCAGTTTCACACCTCGTCAGCGAGTTCCAAGTTCCTGTCACTGATGTCTACTGTACCTCAGTTTATGATTTGGTCGCTCCGTGGGACACTTTCCCAATTCACTGTGACATGTCCTTTAGAGAAATTCAAAAGAAAAATGTACCAAACTTTGTCATCACTCAGAATTTTCTGTTCCTCCGTGACAAATACAAAGAAGCTGAATTTTACACAGATGCTTCAAAAACTACCACAACCATATCCTGTCCTGCAAATGGCCCCCTACTTAATATATCCAAAACAATGAACAGGAACACAAGTATATTCACTGCAGAGAGAGAGAGAGAGAGAGAGAGAAATCGACTTTATTGGATCAAAAATCCTACGGAGGCTGCAGGCGGACCACGCAGGATCGCCCACAGCCCGACTATTCTAGGCCTGTCGTCAAGGCGCGGTGTCCCCCCGACCTCCACTCGGGCCGGCCGGACCGCGGGCGGTCCCGAGGGCTCGCATCCCTCGGTCCCGCGCGGCATCGGCCCGCCCTCGGGATTGCCGGGCGAGAGCCGTCTCGACCCGCTGGACTACCTGCAACTGCACTTCATAGTCTCTTCACTGCATAGCCCACACCACGTCCGTCGGTAAGCCCCCCGGGTGTGACCCGGGTGGACACAGGTCCGTAGCGCAGTCCTAGAGAATGTGGGTAAGAGTCGCTGTTGCACTTCCACACACACTGCACTGCTCACTGTCAAACACCTCCGGGCACACGTAGCGCGCCAGCGCCGGCGTGAGCACAGAGTTGGTTTGCAGCTGCCTAAACCGCACTGCCTGCTCTCGCGTGAGTCTTGGATGAGGCGGTGGCATGGTCTGGTGACCGGCACGGTACCAGTCCAACATCTCGGCGTATCCCAGCAGCGGGTCCGCCTCCTCTTCGTCCTCGCTCACCTCACTGGGGCCCGACGTTTCACTACACCGAACACTCGCACTCGCTGCACGCGCCACACCGCCACTCACACGCCCCCCGGTCCGGCTTTCGTGCGGTTCCTCGGAGGCGTTCAGCGGGCCCGTCCCTCCGGCCACCTCCGCGCGGTGGGTGAGAGCACGCGCAGCGGCGTCCGCCGTCTCGTTGCGGTTGGGGTGCGGGCCGCTGGTCGCGGGGGTGTGCGCCGGGAACCACCGAAGGTAGGTGCCCGGCACAGTGTCCGCTGCATTGGAGTCACTGCACTGCACTTCACAGATTTTCACAACACTTTTGCACACACGGTTGCGGGCGTAGCTCCTGATGGCAGAGCCGGAGTCGCTCAACACCGTGGAACACCTCTGGTCCGTAAGGGCGAGCGCTATTGCCACTTCCTCAGCTTGCTGCGCCGATCGCACTCGCACACTGCACGCGCTGTAGATTTCCCCGGTCCCGGTGGTGGCCTTTACCGCCACCGCCACGAACTTGTCTCTTGATCCGGCGTACCGTGCCGCGTCCACGAAGAGCGCGCCGGTGTCGCTAGCTACGTGTCCGTAATGGTTCTCGCTCTTGCCGCACGTCTTTCCGGGTTGTAGTCGGGGTTGACGTTGCGAGGTAGAGGCGTTACCCTCAGTCTCTGCAGGGTCCTCGACGGGAGCGCATGCTCCGTCTCTCGTAGCATAACCCCCTCGCTAGGTGCACTTCGCCCATCGAGTCATAGCCGGGCGAGGATGTTCCTGCCCGTTCTGGTGGTCGAGAGTCGCTCCAGTTGCGCGGTCCTTTGCGCCTCGGTAATCTCTTCCATGGAGTTGTGAACGCCCAGCTCGAAGAGCCTTGCCGTGCTGGTACAGTCCAATAGACCCAGGGCCACTTTGTAAGCCTTCCGTATTGCCGCATTGATTCGTTCTCGCTCTTGGACCTTCCACGCGTGGAAGGCCCCCACGTACGCGACGTGGCTAATGGCAAACGACTGCACTAGCCGAAGCAAGCAGGCTTCTCTCATGCCCTGGTGTCTCGTCGCCACTCTCTTTATGAGGCGGCTGGCTGCCCCAATCTTGGTGGTCAGCCGGTTCACTGTGGCAGTATTGCCACCGCTGGCTTCCAGAAGCATTCCGAGGACCCTGAGTACCTGCACTCTCGGTATGACTGTGCCGTCCCTCGTGCGGAGGGTAATTCCCTCGGCGCCTACGAGCGCTTGCTTTCGGTTCCCGCCAGGCGGAGGAATGACTAGTAGTTCCGTCTTCTGTGGGGAGCACACGAGGCCAGTGCCGACGAGGTGGTCATCTATGGTATTGATGGCCGCCTGCAGCGTGTCCTCGATGTGACCGTCGCTCCCCCCCGGGACCCACAGCGTGATGTCGTCCGCTTAGATGCGGTGGCGGACCTGCGGGACCTCCGAGAGCAGCTTGTAGGCCACCCCGACCATAACGAGGTTGAATAGCAGGGGCGAGATGACCGAGCCCTCCGGCGTGCCAACGCTGCCCAGCTCTCGCTCTTCCAGTTGTAGGTCCCCGGCCTGGATCTTCGCAGTTCTCCCAGTCAGGAATTCTCGAATGTAGTCGTACGAGCGCTGGCCCAAGCCCAGGCTAGACACCTGCGCCAGGATAGCAGAATGCTTCACCTTATCGAAGGCGCTCTGTAGGTCGAGGCCCAGTGGACGGGTCTGTCGATTATCTCGTGTCGCAGCATTAGCATGGCGTCTTGTGTGCTGAGCCTCTCCCTGAACCCCAGCATGGTTTCGGGGTAGAGGCCTTCGGACTCTCCAGGTAGCGTTGCCATCTGTTCTTTAGTACGTGTTCCAGGATCTTCCCCAGGCAGGACGTGAGGGAGATCGGGCGCAGGTTGTCGATGCTTGGTGGCTTGCCCGGCTTGGGGATCAGCACGGTACGCGCATGTCTTCCATTGCTGGGGCAGCTTTCCGGCTAGCCAACAGCGGTTGTAGTACCGGGTGAGGTCGGCAATCGCCCCGTCGTTTAAGTTGCGTAGGGCTTTGTTTGGTATGAGGTCTGGGCCCGCCGCCGATTTGCAGTTCAACTCCTGCAGTACTGCCCGCACCTCCCATTCCTCGATGCAACTGTCGAGGTCTGGGTTGGGTGTGCCGCAATAGTCAGCAATGTCGAGGCCTGGGTTGGGTGTGCCGCAATAGTCAGCATGTTTCTCTGTCGCCGTGCGTGGGAGGTACTTTTCGTTTCTCTTTCTCATAGTCTCTCGTTCGCCGATCGACTTGACGGTAGTGGCCATGATCTGCGAGAGCCTGTGTTGTTGAAACCCTCGGGTGGAAGTGCTGTCGAGGAGGTGACGCAGGAGCTTCCAGGTTCGCCCGGTGTGCAGCTGCCCGTCCGCGGCGTTACAGACCGCGTGCCACTGCTGGGCGCTCAGCTCTTTGCTGTACCGCTCGATGGCTCTCCCCAGCTCCGCAACTCTCTTGCGAAGCTTACGATTGCCTCTCTGGCGCTTCCATCTGTTCTGTAGCGACCTCCTGGCCTCCAGCATATGAGCCAGGCGGCTGTCCATTTGCTGCGTGTCCTCGCTCGTCTCGACAGTATCGGTCGCTTCCTCGACCGCCTTCTTCAGTGACTCGGTCCACGCCTCGATGGAGGTGATATCCCCTACACACGCATCCTGCATGATGGTGCGGAAGCGAGGCCAGTTCGTGACCCGGTGTTGGCGTACTCCTCTCCCGCGCGCGGGGGTCTGGCTGGTAGGGAGGATCATCTCAATAATGTAGTGGTCACTGCCCAAGTTTAGTCCAGTGTTTCTCCAGGTAACGAGGCCGCCAGCCCCTCGCACAAAGGAGAGGTCCGGGTTAGAGTCCCTCGTGATCGACGTGCCTATGCGCGTAGGGGTCTTCGGGTTCGTGAGCAGTGTAAAGCCCACATTCGTAGCGTCCTCGAGGAGCTCTCTGCCTTTAACGGTCGTGCGGCCATATCCCAACTCCTCATGAGGCGCGTTGAAATCTCCGCAGACTACGGTCGTTGCATTGGGAGCAACCCTCGAGGCATTGCAGAGAGGGGTCTTGAATTTCTGTTGAGTGTGTTTCGGATTACTGTAGATATTAAGCAGGAGGAAGGCCTCCTTTCGCTTCTTCCCGATCAGCACTTCAGTGGCGCAGTACTCGATGTTGCTCCTCCCCAGCAGGTTCCCGTGTTCGATTTAGATGAGGCCCTTCCTAATGAACGTGCACACCCCCTGCGTGGCTCCCTTTCCACACTCTCGAGCGCTCGGCGGGCTCGCGTGTACCAGTAGCCAGGCAAGGACGGCGGATTCTCCATATGCGTCTCCTGCACCATTATAACATCAGGCTGCCTATCGATGCCCTTCAAAAGCTGCTGCAGGACCGCCCTCCGGCACCGGAAGCCGTTGGCGTTCCAGTTCCAGACAACCAGACCGGAGCCCGGCCTCACTACTTTTGCGGGTTTGGCTGCCATGTCGATTGGACTGGTTGCTCAACGGTTGGGTTGCAGGTACTCGGTGCGGGTCCATCTTGCCCGAACTTCTTGTATAGGAAATCCCGTATCTCGGTGACTGCCAATTTCACCTCCTTCAGCTCCTTTTCGACTTTGTCTACCCGTGCCATGCAGCGCTTAATGCGCACTGCGTTGCTGACTCGCGATACCCTCCTGTTGCCAGATTTGACTCCTCTGTTTCGCTCTGTTTCGTCCATGTCCTCTTCCGAGTCCGATATTTCGGTCTCCGGGGATGCCGCCTCTTCATCCACTCGCTCGTCCGTGTCGGACGCCGGCGGGGGCGTGGGTAGCCTGGGCTTTCTCTTCGGTTCTGGGGCCTTGCTCGGCTTTTGTGGAACCGTCTTGCTCGTCTGTTGTGATGGTTGTGCGGGTCCCGCCTCTGGAGACGCCGGCGGCACTGCCTGCACGTCTTGTTCCTGTCGACCCTTCTGCAGGTGTCTCGGCGTCAGGTTCGGGGGGCACGCGGCTTGCCACGGGACCGCGCCGGCGGTGTCGTCCGCCCCTGAAGCTGCTGCTGTAGCAGGTTACCCAGATGCTTCACTTGCTTTTCCAAGCTTTCCATTCGTAGGTCCTGCTGCCTTCTGTCTTCCATCAATCTGGCGTTCGTCTCCCGTAGCGCTTGCATAGCGTCCGTTGGCTGTGGTTGCGGCCTTCCGTCTCGACTGTGTTGTCTCGCAGAGCGCTGAACCACGTCTGCCCACTGTACTCTCTCTCCCGATTGTGAACGCGAGCTTCGGCGACGACTGCCACTTGCACTGCGGCGCCTTCTGCTATTGCTTCTACTGCGGCACCTCACCGGCGCCGTCTGGTCGGAGTGCTCGGTGCTGGCGCGCGTGCAGCTGTCGCTCCTGCCTCTTTGACCTTTCGTTTCGAAAGGCGGGGAGCTAACGGTGCTCTTCCGAGGCACGTGTTCCGTTCTATGTGGAGCCGGCTGCGAGCGTTCCCAACGCCGCCTCTTCACCTGGTACGGCATCTTGAACCGGTTCGCACACCCCGGTGCGCCGGTCGGGTGTTTTCCGCCGAACAGCTTACAGTGAGGTTTGCAGTTCGCCTCGTGGTCTGCCTCGGGGTTGGGCTTGCCACGCGCAAAGCATATACGCGTTTGCGGGTGCGGGCAGACGTCCTGACGGTGCCCGAGCTTACCACACCGGTGACACACTTGGTGGTGTTGACGATACAGGCAGCAGCGCACCACCGAGCTGCCGAACATGACCGTGTCGGGGACTCTGTGCCCCTGAAAGAGTATGATCACCACGGTGGAGCCTCCTATTCTCTGGGCGTCCACCAACATGGGGTTGCGTGCATTCACCACTCTTCCTAATAACTCCTCGGGCGTGAGCTCGATCGCTATGTTATGTATTACCCCTTTGACCGTGCCCTTGGGCGCAGCCTCGTAAGCTCGGATCTCGTACGACCGGCCCTCGATGAGCAGTCTCTGTATCCTCGTATACTTCGCTATCCTCTGCGCACTAGGGGTGCTCAGTACTACTACGTTCTGCGCCGCGTTGACGCACACCGTGTCTTGCATGGATTCTTCCCTCGGAATGCCTGCCTCCGTCATGATCGCCTTCTCCAACTTGTACGCGTCGATGCGGCTCGCGTCCAAGCCGCCACGTGGCCTGAGTACAACCTTCCGCTCGTCGCGTGGAATGCTAGCCAGCATGCGTGCAGCCCTGGCCATGCTTTAGGTGATCTTCCGCGCAAAGTGCGCCTTGGAGTTAGATGGGTCCTTCCTCTTACCGGTGCTGTCGCCGCCGACCCTCAGTCGCGAAGCCTCTCTTTGCCGTTGTATCTTCTCCACGGCGCGGGTCCATACTGCCTTGTCTCCCGGTTGTTGGTCTTCACCCTAGACTCGGAAGGCTAGGCGGCCGCCCGTCCGGTCGAGCATCTCGTCGGTGTTTTCTTGCACCTCTCCCTCAGTCGTCTCGAACTTACACTCCGTCTCCATCGCCGAGGCCATCCTCGCACGAACGGCCGCTGGGGGCCGCGCACCGGCGGGCGCGCCGGCAAGCGTGCCGGCTCGAAGTCGCGCTAAGCCTAGGTGTGGTTAGGCGTAGTTCCGGCACCACGTTGGCCAGACTTGAATCTCCGATAGGGGGTGGAAAAGTGGTCCCACTCACCAAAATTTGGTGTCGGCGTAGTCGGCGTGACTAGTTACTTCACTTGGTAGCAAAATTTTCACGATCCGTGAGGAAATACGGGCTCAGTCGAACATATTCGGCGGAGCCGATGTGAGGAGCGTTGAAACTCGTTGTCACAGTCTGCTGGGTTCCTGGCCACTGCGGCATTCCTGGAAATGAAGCTGCTGACCGTAGTTCTGCAGCTGCCGCCCTTCGAAGCAGCATAGACATAAACAAGGTCCCATATCAAGATCTCAAACCTTTTGTAAAAAGGAAGCTGCGGGACCAATGGCAGCAACAATGGGACAGAGAAGCAGAGAATAAACTACATGTCGTTAAACCCAAAATAGAAAAGCCCCCTGCTGAAAAACATGACAGATTTGTGGAGGTAGCCTTATGCAGATTGAGAATTGGCCACACACACATCACACACTCATACCTTTTAACAGACGCAAACAAGCCACACTGTCATCGGTGTGGGGGGCAGCTCTCAGTTCTTCATATGCTTATTGAATGCGAGATGTGCAACATAGAGAGAAAACGTCACTTTCATGAAATATACTCATTGCATACCCTTGCACCCTTCATTATTTTTATCAGATAGTCCCATGTTATCTTACAGAAGAGTCTTTAATTACCTTGCCGATGTTGGCTTCTTAAAGGAGCCATGAAGAGAAAACACAAGTTTGGTTCATTCAAAAGATTGTCTCGTTAGAATCATACTGACACCACTTTTAACGTAAACTTCGCTCAAATAAGCTACATAATTAGGAAAAACGGGAATGGTCATGCGACCCACCAGGCTCATTTCCGCAACAGAACCTATGATGTCACATGAGCTAAGCTCTGCGATTGGCGGAGGCTGGCAGAAGCAGACGCGAATTAGGTAGAGTTTACAAACTAGACGAACGAGCGATTTGCGCTTAAATTTAGGGCACATTCTTTACAAAGCAATAAGAATGATGGGACAAACAGTGGAAGTTACGAAAGCACATGTAAACATAGAAGTACTGATGCGTTCTGCTGTTCGTACTGCGCACAGCATGCTTGGTTTAGCTGCACACCACTACGGGGCTTGGGGTTGTCTCAGACGACACTGGCCGATTGACGCAAGCAACGGTGTCTTACGTGACCCCATTTGTCGAGCGAGCACTGTTTCAGGGAACGAATATTTTCTCCCAGAACAAAAACAAGCCAGGTTTAAATGCGGGCAAAAACAAACCAAACGCTTGCCACGGTATGGTGGCGCCATCTAGGTTATGGAACGTAAAGAAACGCGGGAACAAACCAACACCGCTGTACAGGGTGGAGACAACCTTTGAACGGTCCCGTGCCGCCGCAATTGGGCCAACGGGCTCAACGCGTTATTCTTTTCGTTTCCCACGAGACCTAGCAACGCCGAATCAGACAATATGATTCAAACTTCTTCAGTAAACCGCGTTGCGGCGATAATTTTAGCGCGGTTTTTGACACAATGACTTGCTTCGGCGGCGAGCGAGCAACCAAAAATGGCGGCGCCAGCGTATACGTGTCTCTACCCTGTACGGCGGATGCGTGAATGAAGGGATTTTAGGCTGCAGAGCGGTCCGTTCCTGTGATGTCACTTGGGACCACGAAAACGCACGATTGAGCGGGAAAATCAAACTTTTTAACCTAAATTGTTTAATTTCTCAGTGAATAAAGCACCGTTTGTATCCTGACAAGCGCTGGGGGCACTATAAAACACGAAATCTTTGGAATAAAACCAACTTTCATTTTCTCTTCATGGCTCCTTTAAAGTACATAACATACTCCCCATGATCTCACTTGTCCTCATGTTCCGCCACAAAACAATGGCGGTATTATGGGGTTTTTAACACCTTGCAACCAATATTTCTTAATTTTAATTATGGCCCTATACACCAACTCCCATAGTTTAATTTTATTGTAGTGGATTTTTTAGATTCTATTGTAATAGCGCCTCATAGCATTCCAGCATTGTCATGGCGCTCTTTGCCCTCGTCGGCCTTGCGCCATAAAACCCTAAATCGTCATCAACTCTATCCTTTCTGAATGCCATATCGCTATTTAAGAAATTGGTTTGATTAGAATTTAAATGTGCTTCTTGGACACACATTACACTTGGCTGATTAGCATGCAGAGTCTCGTACACGTGGTCAAGATTATTCAGAAGGCCTCTGCAGTTCAATTGAGCAATATTTTCTTGTCCTATTATGATGTGTTAGAGCTACTGGAGTGTGACTATTTACGTAAGGTCTTTCGGGGCTTGCACTGTTGGGAGGGGTTTTTTTACCTTCTCTGGAGGTTTAGATGGTGGGACCCGCTCCTTCCGTTGCAAAACAGACAGGAAAGGTCCCACATCCATCTCGTCATCAGCTTTGTGGGAAGTAGCCGGCGGACCGGACCCTTTGGACTTGGCATGCTTCCGATGCCCTTCGTTGGAGCCGTGACCGCAGAGAGCGTCAGGAGCGCCCCGGGTGGCAGGGGCGGTGCGGGGGAGGGGGGGGGAACTGCCGCGGGTTCCTCCGGCTCCATCTCCTCCGTGCCCTCGCGTGTGCTTTGGGCCGGTGGAGAGAAACAGTGGATGCAGCGGCATCTCAACAGACGCGGTTGCAACAACGGCCACTGCTGGCTCAGCGAGCGGTGCAGTGGCGGGGCGGGCCGCCAGAGGCATCCCGAGAGGGGACGAGGCGGGGCCAGGTCCGACTCGCGGCACTGGGTCCCCACCGAAACCAGACGCCTTTCCGCCCCCTGGAGAAGCTGCATCGGCGTACTTCCCAAGAGGTAAAGAGGCGAATCTCTTTCGCGCCTCTGGGAAGGTGATGTTCTCGTTTACTTTAAAGGCAACGATTTGTTTTTCTTTTTTGAACTTTTCACAACTTCTAGAATACGCAGCGTGCGGTCCCTGGCAGTTCGCAAAGGTGAAGCTCTCGGATGCACAATTGTCGGTTGAGTGATCCTGTGCTGCACATTTTGCGCACGCCAGTTTACCACGGCAAGAGGGTGTGCTGTGCCCAAACCGCTGACACTTGAAGCAGCGGCGTGCGTTTGGCAGTAGGGTCGGATTGGACATGTCATGAATTCTGCGTTGACCGACTCAGGAAGTGTTGAGCAGTCAAACGTCAAAATTATGTGATGGTTGGAGAGAGAGAGATAGAGAGAGAAAATTTCATTCCAATGAAAAAAAAACACAGAAAAGTCGGCCTGATGGTAGTATATGTGGCCAGCTATTATGTGTGTGGGACGGGAAAGGGGAGGAAAGAGCGTGGATGAAGAGAAATGAATAAACGGCTATGCACAGAAGATGCCTATACTTATACTGTGCATGTGTTGAAGTTCAGCCGGACGGGCCTCAACTACAATATCGCTGACAGCCCGCTGCTGCGCAGAAATGTCAGCACAGCTTTAAATGCGTTGTGGGGACGCTGCGCGTCTGGCCAGGGTCCCAGCAGTACTTCCTCCAACACCACACGACAGTCCAAACGGGCCAATGATCTCGTTAATCGTTCTCGAGGGTGCGTGTAGCGTGGACAGTGGCAGAGAACATGCGAAATAGTCTCTGGTACACGCATGTTTCACAATCGGGGTCACTCGTAACACCGATGATGTGCTTGTAGCGACGGGTAAAGGCTACGCCAAGCCGTAGTCGGTGAAACAGCGTAGCTTGGTTTCGCTTAATATCGGGAAATTAAACGAAACTGGCGGTCGGGATCCAGACGGTGTAGTCTTCTATGACGATTGTCAGGGTGAGACCAGTGACTTGCCCCGGCGAGGCGGAGAATGGTAGACAGAAGGGCGTTCGTGTCCGTCCTAGCGAAGGGGAGACGTACATCTGCACTTGCAGAAACCTTTTTTGCCTCCTCGTCAGCCCAACCATTACCAGCTAGCCCGAAGTGGCCTGGTACCCACTGAATGGTGAGGACATGTCATTGTTGCAGTGGCAAGGAGCCTTGGAATTACCACAGCCGCGGTAGACCTGGATGCAGTCACAGAGCCATCGCTATATATATACCTGTACAGTTCGGGCGTACTTGCCTGTCAAGAACGCTAGAGTAAACTGTTTGAGTGCTATTCATGGCAAAGAGGACTTCTTCCCAATTAACGGAATGGAAAGGTGGATTGATGGTTTTTATAGTACCCACAGAGGATTCTGTGAAACCACCATTGCGGCGAAAGCTGATGGAATTCAATGTTGACTTCGCAAAATGGCTGCCGGAAAACTAGTTCTCGAGCACGTAGTAGGAAGAGCCGATAATGGATGGTGTTCATGCCTTGTGAAACATATCTAAGGTAGACTCGAAGGGGTTCGCACAAAAGAAGTGCGTTCACTGGAAACAGACGTGCCTCGGCAATTGTGCCCACAGTAGAGGTACATCGTGGTAGTCCCAAGCATATTCTGAGGGCTTGTGATTGCAAACCCTCCAATGTACGCCAGGAAGAAGTTCGCAAGTTTGAAATGGCTGGCAGGCTGTAACGAAGATACCCCAAAAACAGGCTCCGGTACAACAGGAGAAGAGCGCTCTCAGATGGACCCCACCTCAGTCCCGCCACGAAGCGAAGAACATGCACAAGGCTTGCAAGTTTAGTCTTCAGCGAGGCGATGTGTTTCGTCACGATCGACGGACCGCGGTCTACATGTAGTCACCCCCAAAAATCTATGGTGCGTGACGTAAGGTATCAGTGTCTCCTCAATAATGATGGGATATCGGAGCATCGACTTTCTGGTGAATGCAAGAACGGCGCATTTTCCTGGCGCTAAACTCAGATTTTGACGGCGCAAGTACCGAGGCGTCATTGTTGCGGCTCCCTGTAAACGGGCTCGCGGCTGCGGTCGAGTTACACCAGAAGTCCCGATGCAGATATCGTCAGAGTACATAGTGACTGACGACTTCAGACATTTCGTCCACGAGACCTATTAGGGCAATATTAAACAGGGTGGGGCTCAGTACTCCTCCAAGTGGAACACATTATTTGATCATTTCGGCCTGTGGTGATTCGCCTCACTGCTGTCACGCCCTGATCTTGGAGGCCCTCGAGCAGATCTGCTTCAGTCTCATTTCTTAGATCCCGATCAGATATCACGCCCTGGCAGCTATTGAGGCTGCGATGGGGCGTGATCTTGATGTCAACATTGACCATGCGCGTTTGCTTGAGGAGGTTGATGATGATGTTTGGAGTTTACTGGCGCAAGGCCAACTAAGGGCAAAGAGCGCCAAACAAATGTGATTTCATGAGAACGACATGAAAGCAAAAGTAGATCAGTTCAGAAAAAAAATAAACAAAGTAAAACTCAACGTAATGAAGATGACTGGTGTAAAGGGTCGGGTTATCAAATGCATAATAAGAAATGAGATGTAAATATTTTACATAGGTAAGAGACTCAAAGACACGTTTGATTAAAAACATGGGCTCGTCTCTTAAGTAGTAGGACGGGTATTGTAGAATATGTCGCGTGTACAGCTGTGGGAAGTGTTTGCGTCGTGTTATGTCAAGTGCCTTACATTGAATGAGTATGTGGATTACGGATAGGCCTTCTCCACACCCGCTGGGGATCCAGCTGGGAGTGTGGTACATGTGTGTGGCCTATCCGTAACCTGCAACGTCTGCGTGTCTGTTGTGCGAATCAGTTGTGTATCGTCCCAGTGTGGTTTACAATGTGTAGTTTGTTGTCTGTCTGTTCATTCCAACGTTTTTGCCATGTTTTACGTAGTTGTTTTATGTGTGGTTTAAGTCGGTGTAGGGTACTGTTGTTATGTGCACCGTGTTTGTGAGTGCGGCAGCAGCCATTTCATCTGCCATCTTATTTCCAGTGATCCCCGAGTGACCCGGGACCCAACAAACAGTTACCTCAAGGTTGGGGCCATATGCCGACATAATTGTCCTAAGAAGGAGATTGATGATGTAATTTTTGGATTTCTTTCGGGATGATAACGCCCGTACGACACTTACTGAATCAGTGTAAATGACAGATTTTGGGATATGACATTGGACAATGTGATTCACAGCAAGAAAGATTCCATAAGCCTCTGCTGTGAAGATGCTACACGTTACATTCATGGATTCAGAAGCTTTAAAATTGGGTCCGTGTGCAGCACATGACACGGCAGAGGCAGTTAATTTTGGAGGCATCGCTATAAAATTCTGTACACTGGTACTTTTCCTGCAGTGCCAGAAAGTGCTGCAGGATCGCATTTCTCGGTACCCTATTTTTTATCGAGTTGGATGAAAGATGTCACACGACACAGTGCGAAGGTGCCATGGTGCTATAAAATCAATGCAAGATGATTTCAAGATGTTTAAAAAGGAGACATTAAGTAAAGGCGCCTCCTCTCTCACTCTTTGTGAGAAGGGAACCGAAACGGATGGGCGATTTAAAAACAGCTGTGATGTGGATGTATCCATAAAAACAGGTTTAAAAGGATGGTTGTCTATTGGTGATATTTTACAAGCATATAAAAGATCAACATATATTCGCGGGTACTCCAGGCACCATTTGTCACATTCCACATACAGGCTTTGGACAGGGCTTGTACGGAAAGCACCACACGAGAGGCGAAGCCACAGGTGCAGCACTGGGTCGAGCATTTTTACCGCTGTTTTTGTAGCCGACCCGTAGACCCTACCAAAGCAGTATAAAGGCGCAGCAGTTGTTTATCTGCCCCGTATGATTGGTGAGACAGAACGTTCAAAATATTCATTGTTTTTAGGCATTTTTGTTTGAGTTGTTTGATGTGAGATGAATGCTGAGTTTTTCATCCATCACCACACCCAAAAACTTGTGTTCCTTTTAACTGGGATTGGGTCATCATTGAGGTTTATTTCAGGATCGGGCCTTACTCCATGTCTCCTTGAGAATACGACACAGGAACTTTTTGTGGGATTAAGTTTGAAACTATTGTCGTCTGCCCACGAGAGAGTTTCTTTACCCCAAGCTGTACTTGCGTTCACATATGGATGTTACAAGATTTAAAAGATATTTGTACATCATCCACGTACACTAAACAGGAGATCGATGGAGGCAATGCTTTCCGAAGCGAATTCATCTTGGACGATAAACAGCGTGCAGCTCAAAACTCCGCCTTGAGGCACGCCATTTTCTTGAATGTGAACTCTTGACAGTGCCAACGCGACTCTCACACAAAACGTTCGTTTGGACAAGTAACTATCAAGAGTGTTCAACATATTACCTGTTACACCATAGGATTTTAAGTCTGCAAGGATGCCGTAACGCCATGCCATATCGTACGCTTTTTCGATGTCAAAAAATACGGCCATGCAATACTGTTTGTGTATAAAGGCATCTTTAATGTATGATTCTAATGCAACAAGCTGATCATTTGTGGATCGCCCTGCCCGGAAGCCTGCCTGGTAGCTCTCGAGAAGACCATTGTACTCAAGAAAGTACCTGAGTCTCCAGTTAATCATCTTCTCGAAGAGCTTGCATAGGCAGCTTGTCAGGGCAATAGGTCTATAGCTTGCGGGAGAACAAGGGTGTTTCTCTTCTTTCAGAAAAGCCACAACATGGCCTCCCTCCAAAGCCTTGGAAGGTGCCTCGATAGCCATATTTGGTTGTATAGGTGCAGGTGTCTCAAGGGTGTCTGCGTGTAGGTGTTGAATCATAGTGTATGTAATGTTGTCTGCACCTGGAGCAGAAGGTTTACACGTGCTCAGAGCTGCCCTGAGCTCATGTAGTGAAAACAGGGAGTTGTAAGAGGTCTGTGATTTGTTGTTGTCGTGTAGGGACTTCTTTTCCAGAAGGGTATGCTGACGGGCCAGTTGGTACATTGTTAAACTAAGAAAAACAGCGCAAACGACGGGACGAAGAAGGTAAGACTAAACACAGGCGCTGACGAACAACTGAGCGCTTTATTGCAGCAGAACACATATATGTAGACAAAGGAAAACAACAGAAGGACCGATAATGACCTAGGAGATATCACATCGGGGAAAAACACGATATCTCGTAAACCTGAACCGCCACGTGCCGATACAAAGTCTAAAGTTCAAGATAGGAACAGCATTTCCTTTTCCAGAAGGGAAACTGATGCCTCACTAATACAAGCACCTCCTTTCTTTTTGATCTTAAACGCTTCAAAGATTTCCCGCTCTCTTCGTCCAGGATACCGCGCGAGAATCGCGCAGTCATGGAAGAGGGGTTCGGCTGGTATTCTCTGCACCTAAAAAACTGGGCCGATTGTGCAAGCGGGTCAATACTGAAACACCGAAGGCAAGCACGTGCGGGAAAAATCACATGACACGCTATGTTGAATGTGTGCAAAACGTCGTATATGAAATTCCTTTGTCACCGTGTGGCCGCACTTACATCGGGCAGAAAGGCCGCTGCGTCAATGATCGCCTGAGGGGAGCATGCCAACAATGTAAGGACGTCATCAAGTACCACCTTGGCAAACGCATTTGCGCTTCCTGCGGCTGCGAAACCCTCTTCCATGACTGCGCGATTCTCGCGCGGTATCCTGGACGAAGAGAGCGGGAAATCTTTGAAGCGGCTTTAAGATCAAAAAGAAAGGAATGTGCTTGTATTAGTGAGGCATCAGTTTCCCTTCTGGAAAAGGAAATGCTGTTCCTATCTTGAACTTTAGACTTGTATCGGCACGTGGCGGTTCAGGTTTACGAGATATCGTGTTTTCCCCGATGTGATATCTCCTAGGTCATTATCGTCCTTCTGTTGTTTTCCTTTGTCTACATATATGTGTTCTGCTGCAATAAAGCGCTCAGTTGTTCGTCAGCGCCTGTGTTTTAGTCTTACCTTCTTCGTCCCGTCGTTTGCGCTGTTTTTCTTAGTTTGACTTCTTTTCACTAGTCTTTATACTTCATGAAAGTGTTCGGGTAGTGTGCTGAACTGGACACGTGTTGGAAGTGTTGTGCGAGTGTGTTAGCCTGGTCTTCCAGTGTGTCCCCTGTTGTAGTGACCAGGGGCAGGCTGTGTGTCTATTGTCCTTTTGAGTTTTGCGTATTACGCGTCCATACCTTGCGTGTGTCTGTGTATGAGTTTATGCATGTTATGAAGTGAGGAAGTTGCGCCAACTATCCTCTTTTTGCCTCACGGCGCACACGCTTTCCAAAATGCCTTTGGCCCGTTTGAACACGAAATTAGGTTATCCCGACGTGGGGTACCGGCGAAGGACACCCCACGCCTTGTTCTGGGCCTCTCGCGCCCGCCTGCAGTCGTCATTCCACCAGGGCCTCCTTGGGTTGCGGGACGCCCCACTGGAGGCCTGGGGTATGGACTTTTCGGCGGCGTCGACTATGTGCGCCGTGACGAGTTGGGCGCTGCTTCCTCCACGTGTAGGTGTTTTATGGTTGTGTGGTGTAGTTTAGATGTTTCTGTGAATGTGTTCCAGTTTGCTTTTGATTCATTAAACTGTTATGGGAAGATGGACTGCATGGGCCTTTACCTATGTATGTTAGTGAGGTGGGGAAGTGGTCACTACCATATGGGTCCGTGCCCACATCCCACTCAAGCGACAGAAAGAGTACTGCAGAACCAATAGCCAAGTCGAGATGTGAGTAAGTATTATGTCCTAAGTTATGGTATGTAGGCTGTTTTTTGTTGAAAAGGCATGCTCCTGAAGATGTAAGAAATTTCTCTATCAGGCGACCTCGGGCATCCGTTCTGGAGGAGCCCCAAAGAGAGTTGTGCGCATTAAGGTCGCCTGTTAGGATGTATGGTTCGGGCAGCTGGTCTACCAGCGCCTCGAAATCAGAGCTCGAAAGTGCATGATCAGGAGGAATGTAAATGGAGCACACCGTTACCAACCTATTAATATTATTGTTCGAATTGCTACAGCCTCGAGGACAGTGTTCAAGTGACAGGGTGGCAGGCTAAGGATTTCCGGGCGACAATTGCCACACCTCCTGAAGAGTGTGTGCAGCCAACCCTGTCCTTTCTGAATACCATGTACCTATTTAAGAAATTTGTCTGTTTGGAATTGAGGTGAGTCTCTTGGAGACACATGAGACTTGGCTGATTGGCATGCAGGATATCATACACATCATCAAGATTTTTAAGAGGCCTCTGCAGTTCCATTGAATGATGTTTTCTGTTCCCATTATTTAGGTTAAGAATGAATGGAGTGTGTGTGTGGGTTCATGTGTGTCTTTCGGGGCTGTTACTCTTGGAGCGGGTTTCTTTAGGCCTGTCTGTAGGCTTGGAAGTCGGTGGCCGCTCCTTGCGCTGCGTTGCAGGCAGGAACGGCCCGACATCCATCTCGTCGTCGGATGATTTTCCGGGGGGTGTCCGACGGACCGGGCCCCCCGGACTTGGCCCCCCCTCGGGAGCCCTTCGTTTGAGCCGCCACCGCCGAGGGCGTCCGGGGCACCAGAGGTGGCACGGGCGGTGCGGTGACGGTGGGAGCCGGTGCGGGGCCCGTGGTGTCCATCACCTCGGTACCCTCCAGGTGTCCCTAGGGCCGGTGGGAGGACAGTGAGAGCGGCAGAAGTGGTTTGCACCACAAGCTCCCAGCGGCGTGGTGCCGGGTTGGGCTGCGCAATCGCCACATTCGCTGGAGTCTGTGGAAACCAGACTGCCCCCCGGCGATTCCTGCTACTCTGGACTACCGAAGGCAGTCGGGCAAGAGACGGTGCCCCCGCAGCCTCTACAGGTGTTCTTGTAGTTAATTATCTTTTTTTCCAGGAATTTTTCACAGCGGGGTGGCTGCGGCCCCCGCAGCTGAGGTGGGAGTTCGGGATCGTGCGCCGCAGCATTTTGCACACGTCAGCAAGAAGGCTGCGAACTGTGTTGCAGTGCTGACCAAACACCGCCGCCAACCCCCGGGGGGCGGCGTCTGCATACCTCCCCGATGTGGCCGAGCAGCTTGTGCTTTCGGCGCGCTCGAAAGTCTGGATATAGGTGTTTTCATTTATCTTTTTTCCTTTGGAATTTTTCACACATATGAATGCGGCCCCCCGCAACAAGTGAGAGTTTCGGATGGGCAGTTCTCTGCGGATGATGCGCCGCGATTGACGTCGTTCCATGGCAAGAGTTCGTATAGTCGGCACTTAAAGCAGCGCCTCGGATTTAGGACGGATGGAGACATACCGTCGTTTACGTTGCAGCTAAGAATCAACCCACTGTTGACCTTTTGTGGAGGAATCTCCCGTCGTCTCTGCGATTTAGGATTAGATGCTTTGTCATTTATTTCACGGAGTCACCAGACTTGACGCCCTTGATTTTGCTCTCCGGATCCGCATACGATTCGTTTTACTGCTTCAGATACTTGGCAACAAGAAGACCTGAGATGAGGGGGTGGGTTGATTGAGCGATTCCTGAGCAAGAAGCTTTATCTGCTTCCGTCATTTATTCAATTAGACAATGAAGGAAAAGATACTTTGCGGCCCCTTTCTGCACGTTTGGGGGGGGTTTTATATGATTTTCCTACTACTCAAGATATGCAATCAAGAAAGCAGGGGACGGGGGTACTTTCTTCCTCAAACCTTAGATGAGGGTCGGGTGTGGTGTCACACTGACAGTCAAGTTGGTCAACGTCGTCTGTTTCGGTTGGTTCTCACTCTGATTTTTCCTTTTTACTTCGACGAGTACATCACCTGATGCGAGTTTCTTAGCATCATAGGTGCCCCGTGCGGGGTGAACCAACAACAGACTCAATGCATTTTGCAAACAGAATGACAGACTTCTTTGCAACAGGAGTGGTTTCTGCAGAGTGAATGACAAGAAATTTGTGGAAATGTTCTGACTTACCTTTAGCTAGTACTTCGGTGCGGCCCCTTTTAGGGGGCCGATCATTGGATTGGGGGGATAAAGAAAGAGGCATGCGATATTGAAAAAAGCAGGGGACGGGGGTACTTCCTTCGCTCGGTTTACCCTGATGCCGAGTGAGGTCCCGGAGCTCCCTGCCTGGTAAAGACTCAGCGAGCCCATCCGCCGGAGCTTGACCTGGGCTCCGACGGCCACCGTTTGTGGTTTCTCCCCTTCACATTACAACTCGTAACCACGGTAGATTACAGCAAGAGTATGGGGCTTGGGGTCCGCGGTGTCGCCAACACCGTCATCAAGATTACTCAAGGTGCCCGTGCGGGGGCTTGAGGAGGTCCGAGGATTGTTATTTGTTTTCTACTTCAATCAAAACTTCTCCCGTTGTGAGTTTCTTAGCCTTGTATGACTTTCGGATAAGGCCTTTGAGAAAATTGGAAATCAGAAAGACAGACTGGGACGTGATTTGTTTTTGACTTATCCAGGTATTCCATTATCAAAAAGTGCGAGAAATTATCGGGCCTTGGAAGAGAGAGCGAAGGCAAAGGAGGAAAAGAAACTTCCGTGCAGCCCCTTTTCAGGGACCCTTCGTTTTTGTGGGGGGGGTGTTGAAAATACCATATGGCATAGGAAAGAGCTAAGGGACGGGGGTACTTCCTTCGCTCGGGTTAGCCTGATACCGAGAGAGGTCCCGGAGCTCACTCCCAAGTAAACAGACAGGAGTCCATCCACCGGAGCTTGACCTGGGCTCTAACGGCCACCATTTGAGGTTTCTGCCATTCACCTTAAAACTCCTTACCACGGTTGGTTACAGCATATGACGGCTAAGGGTCCGCGGTGTCGCCAATACCATCACCAAGATTATTCAAGGTGCACGGTGTGGGGATAGGATGGATGTCACGCAGGCGCCAGGAAATGTATTGCTGACGGGATCGCGAAACTATACTCAGGTACAACTTAACGGCAACGGAAGTTGCCGCTGTGCCTAATTACAACAGCAGGATGTTACTCCGGGCTATGCATGTAGCGCGTTACTGGGAATGTTTTGAATTTGAACGTGGCACAAGCCATTTGAGATTTTTAACTTAAGGGACCCCGAAGCTTTGTGAAGGTGCAATCAAATGCATTCAGGTGTGCCGGGGGATTTTTAATGTAGCCCCATACGTTGTACAGATAATTTGCATTTTTGGATGTTACTGACGCAACCGCGCTATGCATGTAGCGCGTTAGTGCGCTGGGAATGTTGACGCGAGCCTAGGCGCAGGAATGAGCTAGCTGCTTTGAAGGAGGCAGAGAGGGAGGAACGTGGCAAGTGGGGAGAGGTGCATTTAATGCTTCTGGCGCAGCTAATACTGAATGTAGATCAATAATCCAACGGCATTGAGCTATATTTACGTGACATAGTAACTTTTACAGAGGCTTTTCTGGGTCCCTTAATAGGCTTATAAAGTAGTGCAGCGACAGCAAACAACTACGTGAGAAAAGGCAGACGATATGAAGGATCAGCCATATCAGCCACCTCCTTTCAAAACGAGCACTCCGGGCTCAGAAAGGGCATGCTAAGCGGTCGGGCCGAGTTGATAAGCGGTCCTCTGATGTGAACTCTCCCACCTGTCGCTGTGCCAATCGTGCCGACGTATCTGCCGGACGGTACGCGCGCTGCTCAAGATAGCATGATGTGGGTGAGCCCCCCCCCCCATCCCCCTCCCCGAAACTTCGTCGTGCTGGCCTGCAAATGCGTGCAAGGCAACCACCTGCACAAGAAACCATCCTAGGATTTTGTCAACCAATCTCAATCTTTGACCGATTTGTAGACACCGCGAGTTCTCAGTAGTATTTGTCCCTATTTTAACATCGCCCAGCTAGGCTAGAGGAACCAGCATTTTTGTGCTCAAATTGCAAAAGGAGAGATGGTGCCAGCAATGGAATGGAAGTTTTCTCGCCGCGTTTTTAATAGCATCCGAGTAAAGACCTGTTTTTTAACGGTACAGACCATTGGCACTTAATGTCACTTGGTGACATCAGCGAGAGCAAACTGCTTAATGTGTCTTTGCGGTAAATCAAGATCAGCCTCTTCCATAGCTGCCGTGCAATTTTTATGCAGTTTTAAAATGCAAGCTACGCGAGTTGGCACCACCCCACAAAGCTCTAGCCATAGAGGGAAGACTGGCCTCTTTTTCTTCTTTCAGAGTACGATGTAAAACTGGATTAAATAGTGGGAAATAAAGCAACCAGTGCCATTTTGGTGTGTCACAATAATTTGCGAAGCTCTCCGTGCATCCTGTGGTAGCAATGGAGGAGGGTCGTGGGGTGCATAAGGTGGCCACAAACTTGAACACAAACCTTGTCTAAATAAGGCATTATCATGTGTAAGAATTACTAAATCATTTTTGTTTTTGATGCACGAGCAGTATATGTTATAAATGATTTGTCCGTTTATGGCCCAAAAGCACAAGTTGATCTAAATCGTGTTTTTATAACTGCCATGATGGTATAGTAGTAGGCTACACACCACAAGGCTTATACAAAAAAAGGTTACTCTTCGTCACCTTTTGGTGTTTACTGATAGTTATTCGTCCTTATGCAGGCATGTGATGAGGCTGTCGAGCGGCAAACCGTTGAGCGGCGATGGTGTACGCCTTCCTTCAGCAAAAACTTATGGGATAATAAATACCGTGCATGGATTCCACCTCAGTTTCTCAAGATTTCGTGCTTTAGTGCCCGTAGTATTTGTCTGGCAGAAAATGATGCTACATTCATTGAGAAATTATTTTAGGTTTAAATTTTGATTCTCCTGTCAAATCATGTTTTCGTGACGTCTGCCACAAAGTCATGTGCGTGTCCCAACCTTGCTTGCCGTCAGTCCTCCGAGATGGCGCTACCATACTCACCCACAGACGGTTGTCCGGCCTTGGTTTGCTTTTCACTGTATTTCACATGGCTTGTTTTTGTGCGCGTCCCAGCCTTGCTTGCAGTCAGTGTTCCCAGATGGCGCTATCATACTCACCCACGGACCGTTGCCCGCCGTTGCTTTGCTTTTCACTGTATTTGCACATGGCTTGCTTTTGTAACTGTATAAAGTAATTGTTCGTGACACATGAGGTATCGTGGACAAACAGGGTCACGTAAGACCTCACTTACGCCATCCGGCCAGTGTCATGTAAGACGACTCCAAAGCAGTGGACACCTGTGCAGGCTCCCAGTAGCGAGTGCAGTGTACATCAGTATTTCTTGTCATGATTTAGCCTCGCGTTCGTGAACCTGGGAGGGTAGGGATACCCTCCAGCCGAGAGACGACATGCAGCGTGCTGGTGGTGACGGTGACCGACCGCGAGCAGCCGTGCTCGTCGGTGTTTATTGGTCAGCCGCCCACAATGTTGCCCACCGAGCCTGGTGGGGCCACTGAACTTAGCGGCCAACGAATATCAGGGTTGGGGGGCGCCACACACTTGTCACACCCCTCACCCCCAAGTTTGTTTGTCCTACGCAAACACCAAACAACACTTGTCACCCCGGCGAGTAACGGTTCGGCGGTCTCCGCTGTCTTTCACTCCAGCCTGAGCACAGGTGTCGATGTAGGTGTGGCAGCATTGGGTGCCACCTGTGCCACTCTCGCACCGTCCGTCAGCCTTGCAGGTGGCCCCGGACTTGCAAGCGGCGCCAAAGTGACGCGAGTAGCACCAGCCCCTGGTGCTGTGCTGGCAGCGGTCGGTGTAGTTGGCTCCCCTGCCTGTTGGCTTCCTGAAGGGGTGGCTGAGGTTGCCAGGCGAGGCCTCACATGGTCAGCATGCCGGTGCCACGTGGTCCCGTCCGACATGCGGACGAGCAGGGACGACGCACTGGCAGGAGAGACCACGTGGCCGGCAGACCAGGGTGGACCAGGCAGACCAGGCAGCCCGGCTGCGCCAGCAGGGGCGCCAGCACCTGCTCGGGCGCGTACGGGTCCCCGCACAGCATGCACAGCATCAGCCGCAGGTCCGGCCGGGGCCCCGCAGCCGCGGGCAGCGCCTGGTAGATGTGCAGTCGGCCCGCCCGCCGCTCGATGCTCTCCACCAGCGCGCACAGCGCCTGCTCCAGCCGCACGGGGTCCAGGCCGCCGCCCACGACCACGAAGGGGCACTGCAGGCTCTTGGCCCGGTTGATGGGTTCGTCGCGCAGGAAGTCCCCCTGGCCCGCAAACACCATGACTAGGGGCAGGCCGTGGAAGGGCAGCCGGTCCTCCTGCTCCAGGTTGGCCAGCAGGTTCTTCTCGAGGCTCTCGCGGATGTACTCCAGCCCCGGCTGGCTGGCGTACACGCACAGGCAGCCGTGGGGCAGGGGCTCCGTGCGGAACGAGTTGTGCGGCAGGCCCACGTCGCCGTTATGTTAAAACACCTGCTCCAAAACGCCAGAAATGTCAGCAAATGTAATGACAGCGGCGCCACGTCTAACGGCTACCGTCGGCCCCATGAGCCAATGTCATCGCAAGTTGCTAAGACAGCTAACGCAGAATGAGGACGATCACCCCGACGATCTCTGAGGAAAAGAAACAAATCCAGAGACAAATCCAGGACAAGTCCAGGGACAAGTCAGGTCCACATCACAAAGCTGCCCCCGCGCGAAGACACCCAGGCATGATGGGAATGAGCCAGCACCAAGCGGCCACGAACTGAAACTCAGCTCACCAACCCAGGCATCGGAGACAGCGAAAACCAGAGGGACTAGTGTCACGGGTGGACCAGAAACGCAAGCGCCGAAAATAAGCTGGGCTGAGCGGCTTTCCATCCCTCCTCCCTCACATACCCACATCGCCATTTTTCCCCCACTCCCTACAACACCAACGCACAACTCACCCACAGATCAGCTCCCTGTTAAGAGCAACTTCGCCACTACTGTGCAGGTACGAGAAATGATCGACGACATAGCCCGAACACTTAGACATGAGATGAGGACATTGGTCGACGAAATGGCACGCTCGCTAAGAGAGGAATTGCATCAACTTAAGCGGGAGCTGCAACAAGATAGGCAACAGTTCAAAAACGATATGCAACATGACAGACAGCAACTGAAACAAGAACTTCAACAATACAGGCAGGAGTTTCAGGAAGAACTCAAAAATACCCTCCAATCTATGTTCGTGGATCTCGCCAAAGAACTTAAGCAACAGATACGAGACGAAAACCAAACAATCCCCTACGCCAACACCCATAGTCGCAGCCGGACGAACACGCAGGATACACGTGAGGATGCCCGAGTACACCCATACACACGCCCTCACCCTCAAACTAGCACGCAATAAACCATGCCTACACATAAAAAGGACGTACAGACAGAACCGTTCCAACTCTGGCAGTGGAACTGTCGCAGTTATAGACAGAAACGCGGAAGTCTCACGCAATTCATACAGGCACAAGCACACATACCGGATATGTTGGCATTACAAGAAACATACGTGGAACCAAAATTACAAAGTTACACCAGTTTCGTCTACACAGGCTCCCACAACACTCCTATTAAAGCGGCGACACTGGAGTCAGCCATGTAATGTATGCGCTCCCGCAGGCCAGCCTCAAAACCACCACCTAGAAACGACTTGACCTCGCCCACAACGCCTCTGCCTCGGGCTCCCAAAGCAGTCTAAAGTGGCCGGCACCCTAGCCGAAGCTGGGACGTGGCCGCTTCAACTGCAAGCGCTGCGCTATGGCCTGATGTTTATAGCGAGGCTCAAGCTCGCCCCCGAGGGCCCTTCACTGCTCTCGCAATTCGGTCAGCGGCCGCATTTGCAGGCAGCCCAGCTCCTCAATATCTATGAGGACATTGTCGGGCCAGAGCAGCCAGCCATCGAACCACTGGCCCCCCCCCCCCCCAAAACTGCGACACCAGCGTACGCATCACCACGTGCAGTCATTACACTATGGCAAGATCACCTTTCTGACTTGCGTCGTGTTAAGCGTAACCACCATGTGTATGCCCGCATCGCAGAGCGACTCGTTGCCCTTGGAATTGAAAAGACTGTCAAAGAGGTGAAGATCGAGAACCTGGGCAACTTGTTCGGATAAATGCCGCATTAATGCAGGAATTCCTGCCAACTGCTTGACCTCATTCTTGAAGCGATGTTTCTACCTCTATTTTCTAGTGACATACCTTTTAAAGAAGCTCGTAACTCACAAAAAGAAGGTGCTTTTGCCGCGTACCTTTATGCAATAGGGTCAATCGTTGGTTGGCAATCGTCGGCAATAGTTGGCAATCGTCCGCATTTTGTTTAGGTTCCACAATCGTGCATGAAGTGCAGATTCTTCCGTGAAATCAATGTCTTTCTGGGTAAAGTGGACAAAAACAAAAGAGAACTGGTGCAGGAAAGCAGATGTGGCCCTGCTGCAGCAGCTGCTTCTCCAGTGCAGGTACCTAGGCACTTAACACTGCCAGTTCATCTGCATGCATATTTCTAGCCCCCTTGCTTAGCGGTTTCTCTGGCAGGGCGTTTATGCCTTTATTTCCTTGTTTCAGTGCCTCATCGGCTTCAGGATGAATTATTTAAACACCCACCACGCACCCTTCACGTCTGCAAATCGGAGGCGCCATGAAGGCGAGATGTCGGGGCTTGTAAATTGCATAAAAAAGCTGAGAGGTTTGTGCTTTGCATTTTTGTTGGGTTGATGAACTATGTTTATTTTAGCTTTTCAGTGGAACGGTTCACGGAGGTGTGGGCCTGGTTGAAGAGTCTCCACAAGAACAATGGACAGCGCCACTGCTTCACGACCAACGAGCAGCCTCACCGTTCCCATCTACCAGCAGTGGCAGCAACGAGCAGCTACCTGGAGAAGTTTATGAGAGCGGCGAAGAAGAAACGGAGCCTGCAGATGAATTGGAACAAGCAGCCCCTTGTGAACGCCCCTAGGCATTCACAAGCTGCGGGGAGAAAGCGGGCACCTGCACCAAGCACTCTTCTACTTCAGATTCTCGACGAACAGCGGCAGCTGCGTTGCTCGTTAGAACAGCGCAGGGATAGGGAGCTGGAGCTGCATGAGCAGCACCTGCAGTTCATGCAGTGCCAGGAAGAGAGGGAGGAAAAACTGAGGCTCTGACCGAGCGCATAAAAGCGACCGAGGTGCAAGTGCGTCGGCCCCCCGTGGCGTGGCCTGCGAAAACATCACGCGGCGATGACGGCCGCCCGCGGTGCCAGTATTGCCACCGCCTCGGCCATGTCGCTCGCCAGTGCCACCAGCGGTACAGACGAGGAGCAGGAGCGAGGACGCCGCGACCCACCGGGTGAGTGAGGTTCTGATTCAGGAAACCGGAACGGCCGGGATTAGGGGGCCAGCCTGGCCGACCTGTGTGCACAATATAGTAAAACCAGCTGCTTACCGTACCTGTCAGCGCAAATGGAGTTAGCACAAGACTCATAATTGACACCGGCTCGTCGTGAATATTATATCCGCTGACTTCGCAAAAAAAACTGTCTTTGGGCTCGAAGCAGAGTCCGACCGGAATCTTCATCAAAAGAATGAGCAGTAGCGCTGTCTTCGTGGCCTCTGGCCGTGGTGCCAGGGCTGTCTCTGTGGCCGTCAAGAAGAGCTGGAACTTCTGCTCGAACAGCTGCCAGTTCTTTCCGACGTCCCCTTTGAGTCGTAGTGCATATGGCGGCCGCAGTGAATCCATTCCGAGATTTCTGTCGCCGGTTTCAGCGTTCCAAGATGTAGGCGTTAACGCAGGCCACTTCTGACACCATGTATCAGATTCATGACGAGTCGGGTGCAGGAGGGAAAAGGGAAAACGTGCAATAATGATGCTGACAACAACAACAGAGTGCGACAAGAGGGTAATTGCACGCTACACGCGAGATGTAAAGGACCCCGAACCCCTGGCAACAACGATGTTGCTAATGGCGAAAAAGACACCTTTCCTCGCAAGAGAAGACCAACTTGGGGCCTTCACTGAAGAGGAGGAAAAGGAAGCCATCAGCACCACAAAAGACGCCAGAGTTCAAGGACGCGTATACTGCTCAAAGCGGGGCATTTGACATCTGGCTCTCTAAACCTGCTGACATTAGCGACCACACACTCTCAATGCTGAACTTGCTCTATAAGCAATCGAGCGAGATGGTGGAGGGATTCTACAACTTTGAATGGGACAAAGCAAGCACTGAAGTAGGATACCTCCCAAAATCAAGAACGATGGTGCCAACAAGAACTCCCCTTGTGGATGTTCCCCCTTCGCTAAGGCAGGCTGTAGTAGCTGAGCTTATCCAGCCCGGAGTACAATCTACACCACTACATGGAGTCTGTCAAAGCAGTGCTGAAGGACCACATTGCGACAGGAATGCCTTTTATCGACCAGGCAAGAATCCTCCTCGGGCTGATGAACCCTCGTTACAAGTGGATGCCAACAATTCAACTGACGGATGACATCCAAACGGTTCACTCACATGCAATATTTGGGTACAACTGGAAAGTGGTAAACCTAAAGACCATCCAACCAAGGCCCACCACTGATCTGAGCTGTCTTCGACCAGACACAACCTTTCTGCTCAAGGCCGCCAAAGCGTGTGGTCCACCCCAGGAGGCAGCGGAGGCGCTGAAGACTGTCACCTTCAATCATGAACCGCTCTCTCGATTCTTGGAAAGACAGCCTGACATCCCACCTGTGCAATCCCTCAAGGCACTCCTGGGAGTGGAGGCTTCGAATCAATCGGAGTGCATGGGTTACACCATGATCGTAACTAACCCCTGCGAGGAATCAATCAGCAGAAAAGGCATTGGCGGAGCCACCTGGACTACTCATGAGTAGATTGGTGAAGAGACCATCTACTTCAACAGAGAACATGTAAAAGGCTTTTTAAAGCATCGAGGGCCAATTGTCTCAGAGATTACCTGCACCTTCGTCGACAAGAGACATGGCGGATCTGATAGCAATGATCGGGTGCTACTCCAAGTGGGAGTGGGGCTCATCTCGCAAGAAGACCAAAGCGGCATTGCACAGAGAGTGTAAGCAGAAGCTCCTTGCCCACACCAACAACCTCCTGAGAGTAGACACCTACACATGGATGAGCTTGAAGAGGCACTTGATGAAAATCGACCTAACTAGATCAGACTTCAATACCAAAGTGGAGGGTGACAGGAACCTGGGAGGGGGAACACTCACGATTGTGGCAGACTCGGTGACTCCAGCTCCCAGGAAGGCGCACTTTGAGGTAGATGGGACTGGACACTAGTGTGCAACCACCCAAAAGCAAGGATCCTTTACGATGAGACAAAGCTTCTGGAGGGACTTCCCCATTTAAGTGAAGCCTGGGATGCAGAGTCAGAGAAGATTGTGCCATACCTGCATCCAGTGAGGGGCTTCAAGAGGACACTTGACTTCCATGTCCAAAGGAAAGACCTGACCCCAACGAACGTGGTTGCCACCACAACCGCTGCTGGCTCAGCGAGCGGCGCGGTGGCGGGACGGGCCGCCGAAAGCAACCCGACAGGTGGCTGGGGCGGGGCCAGGTCGACAGGCACACAATGTGGTCGCCCGACGAGAGGAACGCCAGCAGGGGAAACACAAGCGACAATACGACACCAGGCGACACACAGCGGTTTTCCATGCGGGTGACTGCGTACTTGTGGACGCCTACGAAGGTAAAGGGAAAGACAACAAAGCTCCTACATCGTTACCATGGGCAATTTAGTCTCATCCAACAAGTTTCTGAAAACAACTGGGAGATGACAGATCGCACGGGGAGCAAGCGGGATATTGTCAACGTCGACCGTATGACACACTGCCACACACACCCAAGCTCCAACTCGGGACGAGACGGCAGACGATGACAGCCTGCGCATCCACCAACCGCCAGTTTCCGAGCGGCCCAGTGGTGTAGTTTGAAGTGCCAGTGAAACCGAGGTGTACTTTGATCCCGCCACATTTGGTCAAGACAATACTACAGTGCCGGTGAGAACGCGGACTGACTCTTGAGTGTGCCCGGACTTGCATTGCGTGACTCTCATTGTTTCTTTTGTTGGCGTTGCTTTGAAGCATTCGTGTTACGTTGTTGTTATAAACGAGAGCAAGTGATCTTGTTTTGGGGGTTTAATCAAGAGTAGGGGCACTCCGCCCGAACGAAGAAGGTCCTTTGTCTTGGCTCTGGACTTTCGCTGGATTTTGGTGAGCTTGTTCCATTTACGCCCAGTTGTTATGCTCCAAACCCTCCGCCTAGTTCAAACGACCGCCCGTCTTTTTCCCTTTGTAGTTTGTATACACTACTTTATGCTCAAAAGTAATTCTTTTGCCGGAAAAAGGCGCCCTCGAGATTGAACTTTGTGTCTTCCGTGATTGGTTCATTTTTCCTTTCGAAAATGTAGCTGATTGGAGCTAAGAAGCGTCTCGCGGATTGGCTGCAGGTGTGCCTTAGTAAACACGGTCCACGGACTCCACAATACTTTTTCCCCCAATACGTCCCCCACCGGACCGCTTGACGCGGATATGATGCGGCTCCACCGGCTATTGGGAGCGGCTGCACCAAGAGAGCCGACTTGAGAGCCACTTGCTGCCCATGGTAGGGGCCAGACGCCACGAGCCCTTTGCCCGTCAACTATTTCTTTAAGTACTCTTGATTGCCTGTTTTCTCCTATTTTTATGTAACAGTTGTAACGTTTTGACTATGCTTTAAATCTAAGCATCAATCATTAAACCAGTTCTAAAACCTTTGAGTGCTTCATCGCCGGACTCATCGTGCAACAGTAGCGGTGCTCGGCAAAAGTGTTCGCTACAAAGTGGTGGACTGTGTGGGGTAACGACTGCCCTGCTCTACTGTCATGGCCCCAACCCTGAGGAGCCAAGAAGAGATGAGCAACGCCTCAACTGCGACGCAGTTCCCTGCAACTAGCATGCCCGCTGCAAACTTCCATCCAAACAGGCCGTTCATTGAGCCTCGAGTGTTCACGGGAACCCAAGAGGAATCTATCGCGGAGTGGATCACGTGCTACGAGCACGTAGCATCTCTTAACGCTTGGGACGATACCAAGGTGAAATTTCTTTATTTGGGATTAGATGGGGACGCGAAGAAATCGTACACGGCGAAAGGTTTTAACCGGCGCCCCAAATTCACTGGAAAAAGTGGGCTGTGCTCCTGAAGGCCTGCTTTAGCAGTCGACACGCAGCTTGAAATAGTGCACCTTCACCTACAAAACCGGGTGCACCTGCCTTCCGAGAGTCCGGAGCAGTATTTCTATGATGTAGTGCAGCTTTGTGCTAAGCTAGATCCAACCATGAAGGAAGAAGACCGTCTGAGACATTTCTGAGAATACACTTTTTTCACCAAATACGTCCCCCACCGGACCATTTGACGCGGATATAACGCGGCTCCGCTGGCTATTGGAGGGGGGGCTGCATCAGGGGAGTCGACTCGAGAGCCACTTGCTGCCAGTCGTCGGGGCCAGACGCCGCGAACCCTTCGCCCTCCCACTATTTCTCGTTAGGTACTCTTGATTGCTTCTTTCCCCTATTTTTATGAACAGTTGTAACGTTTTGACTATGTTTTAAATCCAAGCATCAATCTTTAAACCAGTTAACCCTTGAACCTCTGAAACTTTCGAGTGCTTCATTGCCGGACTTATTGTGCAACAGCAGCGGTGCTAGACAAAAGTGTTCGCTACAATATATCATGAAAGGTTCACTATATGACATTTTGGCTACACTATACCACGCCTTGACAAAAGAAGGCTGTCATAAATGGTCAAGATACAGCAGGCAACAGCCAAAAGAAGCCGTTTTAGGCTTTCATTTCTCTACAGCCTGAAAAATTACTACCTACGAAATGCAGCAAAATTTGCATTCTAGACAAATATTTGCCAAATGTTAAGGTCATAAATAAAAATTCGTCTACACTGCACACTTCTGTATGAGGCTTTTCATCTTGATAGTGGTATTTTGCATGTTTCACTATGATGACACAACGCCGAACCAGCTAGCTTTCAGCACTGGAAGGCAGCAACAAAAAAAGTACACAAAGTTTACACACCTCATGCCATATGTGCTTTACTTGTGCAGGAAGTAGCACAGCAAATAACTGCTGGGCGGTGCTGGTGACGACACCGATTATGTGGCAAGCCCAGCTCCTTAACTCGGCCCAAGAGACAATATTCGTAAACTCAATATCCTCCTGCGATGCAACTCAGAGTGCGGTAACTGTGCTGCCGATTGCCACCAAAGCTGGAGCTGTTCCCATAGCTGTGATGATACACAGCTTGCAATACAAAGAGGGCTACTGCTTGACTTTTCATCTGCTAAGAGACCACTACCAGCTGTGTTTTGGGAACAGCCCGGTAGGGGCACACAAACGATCCAATCAACTTTGCTTGCTCCCAGAAAAAATAAGCCCGAAATACAGGCACAGGTAGATATTTAATTTTTCCTTTTTGCACGCTACCCGTTAATTTTATACTCGTGCAAATGCCACAATATTGCACTGCTAAAAGCAGCCATAAATTAAACACACTCTTTTGTATGTTCTTGAAAACTTGATGGCATGCTCACACAATTTTCTCAGGCACCCAAGGCTTCAAAGAAAGATTTATGTTCTCACTACAATTTTTTTCAAGTGGGGGATGCATATGCCTTATCCTGGACTTCGAGCCGTTTGCCAAGCTTATGAGAGGTGAGCTTACGGGCTTCACTGTACCATATTTTTTCTGAATTCGGAGCAGAAATTACAACCAGCATGGAGCCACTGTACCCTATACCCTGTCACACTGTATACCTCTGCCACTGTACCCTATACCCTGTACCCACTGTACCTATGCAGTACTAAGTATTTTAGGGTTGCCCCAAAACCCATTGCTTTTCCATGCACCCCATGGCTACTGCAGGTCCCTGCAGCCTCCGTGAGTGGCAATTCCAAGGCAGAGAAGGAAGCTTTCAAAGGCGCGTGGCCCTCAGCGCGGCAGCTCCTCTGCCACTTCCATATTCTCCAAGCTGAGTGGCGATGGCCCACCGCTGCAAACATCCAAGTGATGCAGGACCAGCGATGTCCCATAAAAGCAGCATTCCAGAAGGTGCTAACCCAGTATGCTATTTAAAAAATACGCCAAAGAGATGCTCTCCTTGAACAGACTAAGAGATTGTCTAAAAAGAGATTGGTTAAAAGCGGCACCCTTATCTGTGTAAAATGCAACACAACTTTACCACCCTCCTGTATTTCTACAGCTGGGCTGCACACAAGGTATCGGGACCTGGACAAGACCCCTATTCCAGCTGTGGCAAAGAAATGACTATGTTCTGCATCCGACAGTAAAAGAGGCACAGCAATTATAGGAACGACAAGTTGTGAGCAGTGTTTAATAAACGAGTTTTGCTGTCAACTGAGGCTGATCAACAAGCGGGGCTGTGGCAAAAGCTGAACGGCTGGCGGTGTGTGGGCTCCCTGTGGTGTGGGTTCAGTGGCCCCCACTGCAGTGGGCTTTATGCAGCTGCAGTGTGGGCTGTCATTTGAGGCCGTATTCTGCTGGGCGTCCAACGCACGCCGGAAAAATTTCCGGCACCCTTCCGGCGGGGTTGTTTTTCGGTGGGGTGTCACAATAGGCTCGGAGCGGTAAACATCAGCCGGCCTGCATTACGCGGCTACATTGTGGCTATATTTTGGTGACGTCACGTAACTAAACGGCTCCCCCGAAGGAGGGGTGGCGCGGTTGAGAGCCCACCGGATTCTGAGATGGCTGCGTTTATGCCGCCTGTGTTCACACTTTTGGAGCTGCTGGAAGAGGATCCCATGCCTGAGCGACGGTGACTTTAAGCGCCGTTTCCGTGTGAACAAGGACACGGCGCACATGCTGTGCGACGCACTCGACGAGCACGTTAGGCCTCGAGGTGCGACGGGGCTGTCGACGGAAGCAAAGGTGATGTGCGCGCTAAGGTTCTTCGCTACCGGCAGCTTTCAACAGATTGCCGGTAGCGATGATACTCTCGGCATGTCGCAGCCATCGGTCAGCCGCAGCATTCACGCCGTTGCCAAGGCGCTGAAATTGGAAGCCCTTATCGGCCATCGAGGTGCAGCGAAGTGTCAACAGATACGAAGGTGCTGTGCGTGCTGTGTCTCTCTTCGCAAATGAGTTTGCAAAGCGTTTTCTGCAACCATGAAACACTGTCGCACCCCGCCGCCAGTCGCAGCGTTCACACTGTGGTGTCGGCACTGACGGAGCTCCGACACACGAGGGGTTTGGATACTTCGGCAATGTAAGCACGGTGGTAAGTACTATTTGTTTCTGGCTACGTTTGTTATGGAAGCGAAGATTGATGTAGCCCCATTGTTTTGCATAGAAGGGACAAGGAGCGCGATGTCTGAAAAGCAGTCACTGAAATGCGTTTGTTTTGAGCGGTGTCGTGTGGTGGCAGTGATCTCCCATAAATGTCGCAATTGTGGATGATCAAATAGTGTAAAAAAAAAACTTAGCAGATGCCTATGAAAATAATCTTAACACTGCGGGCTATGTTCGCTTTAGTGAAATAATTTCGAAAAGGTATGTCAATAAATTTAGCTAAAATGAACACGTTCAGAGGTATCGCAATAGGGTGGAGTCTTAAAAGAAAAAAGCTTATAAAGAAAGATAAACAGGTGTATCGTGTTGGGCGTGTAACTGACTTCATAACGAACAATGGAATATATGCATAACGTATCGCCCTCGCCCCGACCCCCATTGTGTGTCAACTGCTTCGGCGCCTGGTCACTTTGGCTGACATGTTTTCCCCTCCTTGACACATAGTGAAAAGGTGACAAGTTCAGCTTGTCGGCTCGTTCTAATGGTTTATCAATTTCGACATGCGGGGTGGGGAGGGGGTGTTGTGTTCCGCAGCTGTACCGCATAGATGGGTGGGAGGGCCCTTATCAAAAGTTGTAAGTAACCAATTTTCCTCTCACGTAGCCTGCATGCTCTAATTCCCCTGCTACGTGGAACAACGAAGATTTAAAAAAAGGCACATACAACACGGTGACATCATTCGTCGTTGCATGCAGTAGCAGAATGAATCAGTTCCAAGTAACCCAGTTCTTGGTATTCTTGCTCTTGTTTATTACCTGTTCCTTTCTTTAAACTGTACCTGTTTAATGCTTCAGTACATATTTGTGTTATGTATTTCTTCCATGTGTGCGACGCCAATATGAAGACCCTGGCCGTGACTGCCGACTACAGTGCCTTTGTATGACTGGCTGTTCACTGTTTCCCGCCCTCTTGTCGACGTGCAAAGCCTGGCGAGTTCTGGGGCTGATGGTGGCCACCTGCTCAAGTCGTGGCACATGACACCCCCTGCTCGTCATCCAGGCCCCAGACACCTGAAGAAAAAGCACAATGCCGCACATGCTTCGATGTGGCCTGTCGTGAAGTGCAACGTTGCAGTTCTCAAGAGCTGTTTTCCTTGCCTGCAATAGCACCAGTTCTTCACAGGCCTTTGCTCTAAAGCTTCTCTAAAACCGCATAATTCCGGCTCCCTTACCTGCTCCAAAACGCTCAAGCCTGCTTCAATCCCTGCTAGTGTGACAAAAGCCTCCACTGACAGTGTTCAAAGGAGCAGCAGCGCTCACATGAACAGTGCTCCGCAGTGGCCGAGGTCTTCGAGAACCTCACCAGATTGGCACTTGGCTCACCACGTGCACACTCATGTCGCCACCTGCCCACAATACTTCCTACCAGGCAAGGGACCGCTTCGGGGGCACCAGACAGCACAACGCACCGAGAAAAGCAGACCGTCCGAATGACAAGGTGGCCTGTGTGGATGGGCTCAGGTGGCTCCGTGAAAATTCCCACAAGTAAGTGCACTATTGCATTTCCCCCTTGAGGCCGATGAGTGGGTGGATAAGCTCGCTAAAACGCCTCCACCACCGCCTGCTAATCCCGTGGCCCGTGCTGACCAAACACCCGGACCCGCATATGGCTGCCGAACCTGCCCCACATCTTGTGCAGATGCAGCAGCTCCCGTGTCAGCCGTTCTATGCCGTCACACACCTTTGATGCGTGGCCAGCGGAGCGCAAGCACTGCTTAGGGCTGGCACCCTGCCTGAAGTGCCTACCAGACCCTCCCGCGCTTAGTTCAGAAATGCCCAGAGTTAGCAGCAAGGAGGATGGTGCTGATGGCAGCCCTAAAGTGTGCCCGTTCTTTGGACTTGCCTGCTGCTGTGACCTGTGGGCAAAGTGAGCAAGCGAGATCTTCCAGACTGAGACCTCCTACTACAATGCTTCAAGTTTCTGTCGCGCTCTAATCTTCAAAAACTGGCGAAAGACTGCTCTCACTTGTTCCTTTTTTTCTTTTGGTGTGTGTATTTGCATTGTGTTGCCGGCCCACCTGTTTTTGTGTGGCTCACTTTGTGTCTAGAGCCACTTTATCATATTCTCACAATGATCCAGGATGGTGGCCTCAGGGATTGACTGCAAAGGCATCCGTCTGAAGACAAGTGCCGCGCAAGTTCTTTGAGAGAGCTTAATCCTACAATGCTGCTCCCTTTTCATCGACAACTGTCCTTAAGGAATGTAATGCGACACATGAAAACTAGGGAAAAAAAGGATTCAATGCATAATTGAAGGTGAGGAGGTGTTGAATGCGCATCATATTATTTGTTGCGGCGTGAAGGCGTGCAGCGCACATTCTGTGGCAGTAGAAAGCCTGCGCGTACAGACATCGCATGTTATGAAGAAGCCACACAAACTGAAATTCATCTATGAGCGGGACAGTTCCATCAAGGCTCGTGAACACATTTTTGTGCAATTAACCATAGCACCGGCGCGCTGTGTGCGCACGTGTTGTTGGGTTGTAACTAGATGTTGCGGTGGAACACACGTGATGGTAATGCTCAAATCACGAGTGTATGCGTGTGTGGTTGTGTCGTCATCATGTTGAATAAATCATTCTTTGCTTGGGGTTCAAGGAGCGAGGCAGCACTCTTTTCTTCTGCGTTGTGCGCGGGCCGGCATGGCGTGCCTTCACTCCTGTAGCTGCCGAGGTCACTTGCCGTCGCCCACGACACATCTTTTGGCGACAAGGATGGGATCATTTTTTTCTGCCACGACAGCAACATCGTCGACGGTTCCGGCAGAATGAAAAAGTGAGTGTGTTTGTTTGACCTCGCTCGAGTGCGAACTGTCTGGCGCGTCTGGCGTCGCGAGGCCTAGCGTTATTTTGTGCTGACGCTCATCGAACCGTCGCCTAGGCCTTGCCCTCCTCCGTTCTTCTGCTTCTGCTCCTGCGTCCGTCTCCTTTCTGCTTGGCAGCATGGGCCTCTTTGATAACCTGCCCGTTTTCCTCGAATTGCCGGGGCCATCTCCGATTCCGTGGCATAACTGGAGAAAATTGTTTCAGGCCCATCTCGAGGCGGCTGGCAGCAGCGATTGGAGCAACGGACGGCGCGTTTTGGCGCTCGTCAGCGTTTTGGGTAGTGAGAGGCAAAGGAGGTATTTTGCCGAGATGGAGCATGAGGAAGCAAGGAGGGACGCCAGTAACGTGACCAACTCTGCGGCCGACTCTAGTGTGACCGATCTTAACGTGACCGCATCCTCGGCTTCAGCCGTTTCGAAATTCGACCAACTTGTGAAGCAGCTAGACCGTCTCTTCGCCGCGTCCACAAACACGCTTGTGGAACGACACGAGTTCACAAGCCGTCATCAATTACAGGTGAAAAGTTTTTTAGAATACGTAACCATTCTAAAAGAGAAAGCCGTATGTTGCAAGTTCGGTCTCAAGTACGCAGAACGCGTCCGAGATCAAATTGTACATGGAACGTCTAGCCCCCAAGTAAGAGAAAAGCTGCTCGCACATGGCGAAAAGTCATCTTTAGAAAAGGCGAAGAGATTGGTCGGAGTTTTGAATCGTTGTCGTTGGCAAATCAAGCCTTCGGTTCGCAACATCATCAAGTACAAGCTGTAGAACGACGCGCAGAAGATGGCGGTGCAGAAGATAAAGTTGGCCTGGGCAGTCGGAAAGCCGGCGCGCTCAAGATGGCGGCACAGGAATTCAAGATGGCCTGGCCAGCTGGGGAGGCTGTGACGTCATTCCACCGGGTTCGGAAAGACAAGATGGTCAGCTTCAAGATGGACGTTCATGGGCCTTCAGTTTACTGCCAAGGAGATGCGCGCCAACATCAAGCACCGTAATGTCGTAGCAGTTTTTCGGAAAACTGCAATAAAAAACTGCAACGATGTGGTTGCAGTTTTTCGCCACAGGGAACTTCCTCATCACTGCAAGCAAAATCATCGGCGTGCACATCGGGACAGCCTCGAAGATGGTGCAGCATGTTGTGCTGGCCCTCGAAACAAGCTGACGGCCTTTGTCTGCAGAGTACTATATGCTCCCCCTTCCAACCACCCCCATTGTGTGCATGCCTTGCACCGTGCTTGTTAAAGTTGCATTTTGTACTGGAATAACAACAATATAACTTTCATGTAATCCCATAAAAGGGTACAGCATGAGCTGTCAAGGACCAGGAGACATGCCCACAGTTCTCGTAGAGGTCTACTCTTGGTTCTGGACTTGACTATTGGGGCTCGCTTCACCTGGCTGTGGTTCGAGGTTGCAGCCCAGGCCGGAACTGTCGTCGCAACCGCCACGCAGGGTGTGGTGCGATCTCTGCTACCTCGTCCAAGCAGTATGTTTGACTTCTCAGTGGCCGATGCACCGAAGCAACCCGCCACACACAGCGCTGAGCGGCAACCACAGCAGCGAGACTGGGAGAAAATTCGTATTTAGCCTGACACCAACTCGCATTACTGAACGTTGACCCTTGTTTCTTGTTTTGAGCTGCGCCTCCTTTTTCGCCACTCGCAATAGTAATCCTGTAAATGCAACCCATTCTCATTGCTCTCCCTTGAGTTCCATTCCAATACGTCCCGTAGGATTTTACAAAACTAAATGAACCCTCACAGAATTATTTCAACACTGTGCACTAACACGCAGCGACAAGCCAAACACCACCTACTACTTTCCGAGTTAACCAAACACCTCCTCACATGCAAACACTGTAGTAGTTTTGTATCTTAAAATGGCTCCATTGAAAACTTTTAGGACAGCAGCAGTGTTCACATGAACGTGCACTGCAGCGGCCGAGGTCCGTGAAACCCCACCAGTTGGCTCTTGGCTCACCGCATGCACGCTGATGTCACTGTGTGTCCACAATCAAGCTGGGCAAGGAATAGGTTCAGCGCATGAATATAGCATAGGCATGCTGAAGGGAAGCCGACTGTCCCCGAAGCACATTTTGTTTACCTCTCGCGACCACAATTTCAGATTGCAGCCGACATGGACTTCCCGAACTGCATTGGGTGCATTGATGGAAAGCACAGTTAACACTGAATGCCCAAAGAACACCGGTGCGAGGAATCTGAACTACAAGATGTCTAGTACTGCACTTCTGGCTGTTTGCGATGTGCATTACTCGTATTTTGCATGTGTTTACACTCCTGTTCTTTTTCTTTTTGCACTGACTTGTTGATGTATTGTATGTCTAGTTATTGTATAACTGTTGTTGTTATTTTGTGATTATCTGCTCTGCTTGCCTCCCTTACCCAATGACCTGCTGGGCCTGTAAGGTACTTTGAATAAATAAATAAGTAAACAAATACATTAGTCCAGGGTGACACTCGAGTCCCAACAGTGCGCAAGTCAATCAGCTGCGGCAAATTGACACAAGGAGTGTCGCAATGCAACCGGGATGCAGTACGGAGCAATGTGGGCGCTGCTAATGCACTCTTTATGGAAGCAAAGCAAAGTTGCCCCGTTCCAGCACTTGTTGCCTTGAGTGTGTCAACAGCAAAACATCGAGGAAACAAGCGTGATGATGATGATTCAAGGTTTTATACCACGAAGCCAACAAAGGCAAGAGCATTACGAAAATGGTGAGATGTTGATTTGGCAAGTCTTTTGGAGGATACAAGGTACAAGCGTTTCGTGCCCTTGCATGACAACATATACCAGTGCTTTAAATGCCTTGCACAGCTATGCAGCATGCCTGATATTATACTCAATGAGCTGTTTCTAGGGATACCTTGGAGCTGCAGAATTCTGAGCAGGAGTTTATTGTCTGTGTAAGTGCTCTTCTCAAACTGTTTTTTCAGTGTCAAGAGTGTGGAAAAGGGTGCAATGAGACAACCCACACCCGGGCTACACTCCCACGACTGCGACAGTACATGGTGACCATAAGTGTGGTACACCCCGCCGAAAATCAATAAAATCCTTGCTGGCAACATTCAGCTCCCTGGTGCCGCAACGTGTGGTGGCATGAGTACAACCAAGCAAGACACTTTGCCTGTCGGCTTTGATTATACATCGGGGCACCATAAAGTTCCTGCTATGAGGCATACCAAAACGAAATCCTTCTATGGAGCGATGGAGAAAATATAATTGAGTTATTCAGTTGAACTTGAGTGCTGCAAACAAGCTGTGGGTACGTTAAACCCCAGTTTTCAGCTTTGTTTCGGTTAACTTTCTGCGCTGGAACAAGTAGCAGAGATGGCATGCGAAAGAATCTTTTCACATCGTAATGATAAGAAAAAGAAGCAGACAGCGGGGCATACCCACTACCAACACCGATGAAGACGGGTTACGCGTAAACACTACTTGCGCCGTCATGGACCAATCGTAAATAGATCACATCGTCCCGTAAATACAATGCTCCACCACCTGCCCAAGGCTCATGCTACCTTAGTCTTAACGCCAGTCAACATTATATGCTTAAGTCACCTGATGTGAACATCAGCACAGGAATGGAGAAGGCTTGTTAACGGCTTCGATGACTCGCGGAGTGCTTAACTCACAGTAGCGGTAATCACAAACTAGCGGCACCACAGCATCAGGCTAAGGGTGCATCCAGTCGACGATGCCTACATGGTGGACGTGCTTTGCCGAATTATGCCCTTGCGAAGCACAGGCAACGACCGCAGAAGCCAAGGGAGACCGCTCCTCATGACAGCAATGCAGACCATGTGATGGACACAGTGATCGTCGTGGAACATGTAAATCTGATGATAAAGGATGTGGGAATGCGCAACCATTCCTGCATCCCTTCAAAGCGGGCCCGCTCTCGCGAAGGGTTGTGTGATGGGTTGTGTGTCATGAGCAGCGGGAGGCGACAACACGGCTGCTCCGTTTTCCCATGCGCCGTGTAGCCCGCTGGGGCACGCTGCCGTTAGGAAGGGGGTGAAGAAAGTGGGGGAGGTTGGCTTTTGCGATTCCACCAAAAATCCGAGAGGACGTTCTCTCGGGTTCGGACCACCGAAGGAGTCAGAAGTAGGCCACCCCCGCTCTGTCGACCAGGGTCCTTTTGTTCGAGCGTCCCCAGCCCAGGTAAGCCTGACTGACCTTTCTATTCTGATGTAACCGGAATCAGAGTTAGCCAGTGTGTTTTGTATGTTTTAGTTATTTAATAAATGTGCTTGCGAGAGTCAGAATCTCTGTTTTCGCCCCAACCCGCCACGGCCGTGGGTTCGGATCGCAGTCTTTTTCGCGTGGGAGCCAGTAGATGAAGCCCGCTTGCCGGCTAAGCGAGCAAGTCAGCCCCATAAGGAATACACAGAGTTTCAGTTTTTTGAGCCCGTTCAGCAGAGAACAAGCCTCAAAATTAAAAAACATTTTCTCTGTCAATGCTGGACACCAAGCAACGGGCGTTCCATGAACAGAAAGTGTGCCTAAGTCTCGCACGGGCAGAGCAAATCTGTTTAGACCCAACAAACGAAGACATTATTTTTACCATAGGTAAAATAACGTCTCGTTGGTTGGTTTGTTGTTTATCGGTAAAATAATGCCATAGAATGAGAGAAAAAAAAATAACTGGGAGTATTTGCAGAGAGCTGGACACATTCGAAGAGAAAAACAACCGCACATGGGCTGCAAAGCTCAATCGTCTGTATTGCCACACCCTTTGTAGGGAACGATGCAACTACCCAAGGATAAAATAATGAACCTGTTGTACTGGAAGAATATGAAATGACACACACCAGGCAAAGGTCAGCGGACTAGGGCTGGTAGCTGTGCCACAAGTTCCCTGGCTTGGCTACAGTCCAGATGGAGTGAGCAGCCAGAAGGCAACAAGCGCACTCTAATCGAAGTGAAGTGCCCCGTGCTTGGTAAGGAGAGCAGCATAGTGAACCACGTGCCCAAAAGAAAAGAGAAATTTCTCCACGCTGAGGGTGAAAACACTGTTCTCAAAAAGAAGCACAAGTACTACTCCCATGAGCAGCTGGGCCTGCTCCTTCTCGCTACAGAAGTGTGCCACTTTGTCGTGTACTCGCCTGTGGAAAGCCCTGTGGTTAAGTGCCAAGGCACGTGCACATGTGGGATCTTCTAGGTAGGGTGCAATACGGGCACTCCAAGAAAGTTCTTCCTAAGCCGGCAGGAATTAGCAGTCGCTAACATTGCGTCAGTGACCCATAGATAATGATACGGCCACTCAACTGCCTTCCAGTATTCTTTTTTCTTGCGGTAACAGGCATATTGTCTCTCAGTTACTGTGATCCCTTGCTAATAAATGCAGCAGAAAGGCTCGTGATGGCAGCAGTGATGTTTTATTAGCATGCATGCTACCACTGCACATTCTGATGAAACGTACACTTCAAAATGAAAGGTTAGTGATGGGTATTATCACTGTTTTTTCCTCAAGTGCACTGCCGTTGGTCGTGTAGGGTTTTTCCCCATATGTATATATACCTTTGTATGTGTGTATATGTTTTTTACATGAGCTTTTGTACATGAATTCCTGTATATAGTTTTCTATTGTGCCACATCATGTGCATACATTGGTGTTGTTAGTTTCTGTTCCTACTAGTCGTACAGGGCCACTGTCGTGAGTCCGAGGGGTGGCGAGGCTTGTCAAGTGGTCTTTAGGACTGCTTTTTTCTTGCCGCCCTTAGTTTTTTGTTACCCTGTAGCAGAAAACTGGAATAAAGTATGATCGATTGATTGATTGAACTCAGCATACTTCAAAGCTTTCCAGTGTCAACACGGATGATACCAGTGTCAACACGGATGATACCATGTACCTTTTCATCTGTCCTCTCATCGACCGAGCGCGAGTTCTGCGATTTCGTGGGCCGCTGTCCAACCTCCATTTTGGAGCACGTGAGACAGACCCACAAAAAAGATGTCTGCTTCAAATGTTCCCACTGCGGCCATCTCGACGACCGCATTAGGTGCATGGTCACCCATTATAAATTTGCGGCTGGGGAGCACAGGCGCCTACACGAGAGGATCCGACAAGGTCAGTGGAGAGGAGTGCAACGATTGAACTGGAGTACCCGCCCGAGGCAAGTGAGAGTCCTGATTGGAGGGATTCGAACTGCTTGCAGCTGTAACGAACCCCCGGGGGTATAAAACCAGCCCAGAAGCAATGCGAGCGCGGCACTTTTCAGAGGCACTGAGCTGAGATGTGGTGTCGCCTTTGTGTGAGCCATGTAACGTTCTTGTTACCCTTGTACATACTGTATATAAATGCTGCTTCAACTCTTCGGCGGCTCGACAACTTTGTCACTCTGCTCTGCGCCGCGTCGATAGCCGACGGAGCAGGGCAACATCGCAACAGTGTTGAATGAGCTCGGATGGCCAGGCACAACAGTGGTGGCAGCGGTGGGATCGACCAGCGACAGCTACTACCTAGTATGTAAGTGCTCAATATTCACCTTCAAATCACCAGACTTCTTTAGCAGAAGTTACCGTAGTTTAGAGAAGGGCTGTGTGAAGCACTGTGGAAAGTTTTGATTGTTTCTAGCCTACAGAAAGTGTGTTGAAACCAAAGCTAGTAAACCAAGGGTGTAAACAAAGCAGCATAGGGAATTACTTGTGCGTACTCTGCTAGTAGCTTGACAGCATACGATCGGCAAGGGAATTTTCTAACATGGGCAAGCAGCAAAGAGGCTAGTGTAATGATGGAGGACCTTATTACTCCTTCAGGACCGCGCCCATAGGCCGCCGATCACATATCATCGATGGTTTCGCGCGCCTCCCGAATACCTATTTTCGCTCAATGGAACACCTGCCGCCATCTAGGAGATAGTTTCAGAACGGCAATTTTTTATTTTGGGAAGTTTGCTTTCCTATCCCCAGGCGCCGACGCGTCAAATAATTTTTTTGAAAGCGCAGTGGCGTCAAAAGTAAACAAACAGGGCGCCATGCTCACATGCGAGCGCGATAAGAAAACACATCCACCTCGCATATCTTCGGCTTCCACTGTAGATTTTGTCAATGAGAGCGGCAGTGAAGAGTCGGAATGTGACTTTACGAGCTCAGATTTCGGCTCGAGTGTAGATTGAGGTGACGATCAGCCCGGAACTTCAAGCGGGGCTAGAAGGTGAGTGTTGGTTTCGGTTTCAATTGACTCTCGAGCATGTATGTGCATTCGATATATGTTCTCGCTGGTTTATATCTGTTCGCTAGGGTATCAACCACCTATGGTGGTCATCTCCTGCCACCAGCGCAGAAGCAGATCGACTTTCCGCCAAGAAGAGAGCCCGGTGTGTACCTGGGCGACGACGTCACCATGGCCTTGAGAAGTGGGACAAAGAAGTTTTTGACCGCCCTGGGCTTCTTTCTTCCGTTTTTTTTCTACGGAAGTTGTTGCAACGATTTGCGAAAACTCAAACAAGTACGCGTGGACACGCAATCTGGAAAAACCGACGCACAGTCGGTCAGACTTTTTACTTTGATGTCAAACAAGCTCGCTCTTCTCCACAAACCACTGGAGAACATGCGGACCACGAACCACAAAAAGTCCAAAAACGTAAGAACTGCAAGCTGTGCTACGCACGTACCAAAGTCGAGCTCAAAACAAACGTCTTCTGCAAGAGTGGCAAAGTTCACCTTTGTTTCACCTCAGTCCGGAACTGCTTCGGCGAGTGGCACACGCGTCATGCACCGCCAACCTAGGCACATGAGCAAGTGCTGGTCCCTAGTGCCAAAGAGCTCATACACACACACACACACACACACACAAAAAAAAAAACCCGTTACGCCTAGCCACACCAAACTTTTACAATCAAGAAACAAATCATTTTGTTACATTTTGTATATAACCTCAAATAATTTTATTTTTGTTAAAAATTTTTGTTCCCACTTTTTTTTACTTTTTTTTTCCGAAGTTCTTATTTTCAGATTTTTTCATGGTGTTATGTGCAATGTTTAGGTAAAACATTGTATTGTATGTTAAAGAACATATAATAACCTGCATTTTGGTATATGCTAAAGCAGTGTGATACTTTTTTTACGTAATAAAAAATTTGTATTCACACCTCTATTTTTCATCACTTTTTCCGGCAGTACTGAAAGAGTTGAAGTGAAGGAACTCATCGAAATTTGTGAATAGCCAAGCCTTGCCTTAGGCAGTGTGAAACGGAAGCATGCGATTCTTGAGATCATGCGGAAGGAGAACGTAACAGCTGAGGAAGCTAATGAGGCAAGTATTGAAATCAAAGACTTGAAGGTGAACACTTGAATGCATGAACACAACACTGAAGCTCGAGGAACGCTCTCACCAAGGGATATGCTCGGCTTGTGCGGTCGTCTGTACCGACTCTGGGTTCGAGCGCCCATTTCATACGTCGAGAAAGGTGGGTCGTGCCAATGAGAACAATTTACGTCTGGTTACGCGATGCGCCAGTTAGGAAGAGGGGCACGCTGGTGCGAAAACTTTTTCCAAAGTGATGAACATGCCTGCTCCTCCACGTCACTCCGCCTACGACAAATTGTCATCTCGGCTTTCTGCAGCAGCAGGAAAAGTGGCGTCGAAGTCGATGACTGATGCTGCTGTGGAAGTTCCTCGTGTTGTGGGGAGTGCCGAGTGTGGTGTTTCAGGTGATGGCACATGGCAGAAGCGTGGCCATTCATCTTTGAACGGTTGTGTGTCTGTGATTTCTGTTGACACGGGAAAGGTTATTGATGTTGAGGCCCTTTCTAGCTCGTGTAAGTCTTGTAAAACCAAAAGCAAGTTGAGGCAAGATAGTGCTTCGTACCAGGAATGGAAGGCAAACCACACTTCCTGTCAAGCAAACCATGAAGGAAGTGCTGGCAGTATGGAGACGGTTGGTCTATACCGAATATTTGAAAGGTCGAAAGCCGAAAAGGGATTTGAAGTACCTGCAGTACTACGGACGATGGTGATTCCAAGAGCTATGCCGCTGTAGAAAGACATGTATGGAAAGGACAGTGTGCAGAAACTAGAATGCATTGGGCATGTCCAGAAGCGTGTTGGCTGCCCCCTCAGAAAACTGAAGAAGACAGTGCGTGGGCTCTGGTGGTAAGGAAAGCTCACTGATGCCCTCATTGACCGCCTGCAACAGAGCATTGAGCAACAGAGGCGGCTGCAAGAAAAAGTGCATTGGGCATGAGCTATCACTGACGTTTTATGTACATCTCACGACCACAATGCATCAGCCTAGCGCTATCTTTTCTATTTCCTTATCGTGGGTTTTTTATCATGAACGGTGAGGAGACGCGTGACTTTCGGCGCCGCAAGTCCCAGACTTCACGCCCGTACAAAAAAAAGTGCAAGCATCGCAGGATTGCGATGACTACTGCAAACACCAGCAAGATCCGCACTGCGAGGCCTAACAGCGACGCGCCTTCAAGCGTTGCGAGCGCGGCTCAACAAGGCAGGGCTGATTTTATCAGCAATGCTATCGGCTTTGTAAGTGCTTTGGAGAAGAAGCTGACTGCCTTCCAAGGCGGGAAGATAGCCTGCAACGGGAGCGGTGCAAGCACAGTTATCTGCGAAGTCGACGCTCTGACTCAACTTGAGTGGCACCGTGCGCGCAACGTGCGGGAGTGTGAACTTGTTGTAGTTGAGGTCGCGAACAAGTGGAAGGGCCTCGCATCAGTACTGGAACTCAAGTGAAAAAACAGGGGGTGCCCTGCAGCAGTGATTTCTTCTCTTTACTCGATCGCGCTGACGCCATCGGCCAAGGAGAGGAGGCCACTCAATGTGAAAGCTGCTACTCGCTGCACGCACAGTTGGCATCGGACACGATCAACTGTCCAGGTTTTGTGCAATTCCCTGGTCTACCGGAACTGCTGCACCACAAGACGTACCACAACATTGCCAAGAAAGTTCGTGCCGAGCCACAAAAGTTGTCACCGACAACCTTGCTGAGGCAAGGCAAGTAACTGTGTTGCAAGCTGTTCAGACTGAAGGTTGGTGTGATGTGTGATGAGACTTGGCAGAAGCGAAGACACAAGAGCCACCATGGTGTTGGCACTGACTATACTCTAGACACTGTCCTCTGCCTAGATTTTGGGGTGCTGTCAAACTACTGTCAAGGTTGCAGCCGCCACCAAAAGCTTGATGAGCAAGAGGAGGAATTGTGGCAAGCCTTTCATGCCCGTATGTGAAAAAAATGTCGAGTGCTCATCTTATGCCATGGAGGCGGAAGCAGCACTGTGGACATGGAACAGGACGGTATTGTACAACCTGCAGTTCAAGACATTCCTGAGTGATGGTGACAGCCTGGCATACATGGCAGTGTGCGAAGCAGAAGTTTACGGACCAAAGGCAGTGACAAAGGAGGACTGCACAAACCATGTTGCCAAACGTCTTGGTACCGGGATGAGGAAGCTGATGACTCTACTGCCATGTGGACAGAAGCTGGGCGAAAAGGCTATTGAGAAGCTGCAGCAGTACTACCAGGTAGCAATACCTAACCAGCAACAGGGGTAGAGTACATGGTAAGCACTGCACCATCTGGGCATTGTCTTTCCATTCCTGCTTAAGCAATGAAGCAAACGTGCACAAGCTTTGCCCAACGGCCAAAGTCGTGGTGCAAGCACAAGAGAGCCGAAGCCTTGGGAGAAACAGCTCCCGACCACACTCCCCCCAAACCAAAGCTCAGGGAAAGGCACCGCTGCCCACCTGCAAGCGCTTGAAGATGCCGAGTTGCTTACCCACTGTTTGCAAAGGAAAACACAGAATGCTGACGAGTCCCTCGAGAGCAAGATTTGGGTGCTGTGCACAAAGACCCACTCTGCCTTCGAACTGTAGTGGAGACAGCCACTGCTCTCACAGTGCTGGGGTTCAACAGGGGCCGGTCTATCGTTGAGCAAGTTCTCTAAGAACTGAGAATCTTCCCTTGAGGACAAACTATCATTGCGTGGCTGCATTTACTCAAGCCTTAAAGCTCACACTGCCCGCGAGCTCTAAAATAGGCTGCTAAATAGAAAGTCTATTTTACTGCTAAACTCCATGTTTCTCAGAGGTAAACTGCAGTTGCGACTGACTGCCCTATCGTCACGCGAGGCTCAAGATGTGCTTGACGGAATGCATTTGCTTGCAATGTGTGCAGGTTGTGGGTTGAAGCCCTCAAATCACAGCACACGTGTTTACTTTGTTGGCAATTACTACTCAGCGAAATGTACTCTCTCAGTTTCAGAGAGCGGACCTTTAATAAAAATGCTTGCGCAAGCTCGTCTAAAATCAGCTTTCACGAAGGAGAAAGAGAGGTGTGTTAGTGAAAAAGTATGCGAAAGTATGTTGCCATCTGCGGATTCCTCGGAAGAAATTGCACAACGTTGAGAGGGAACTGCAAGCAATGAGGTCAGCCAATCAACAAATTGGAGATGAAGTTCTTGATAACCGCATTAAAGGGCTGCCCTCAAAGCAACAGAGGCGGCTGCAAGAAAAAGTACATCTCGCATGAGCTATCGTTTACATTTTATGTACCTCTCACTGACCACAATGCATCAGCCTAGCGCTATCTTTTCTATTTCCTTATCGTGGGTTTTTTATCATGAACAGCGAGAAAGTAGCACGCCTTTCATCACCGCAAGTCCTAGACTTAAAGCCCGTACAACGGAAAACGCAAGCAGCACAGGATTGCAACGCCCACAGCCAACGCTGGCACGACCGGCACAAGGAGGCCTACCAGCGACGCGCCTTCAAGCGTTGCAAGCGCGGCTCAACTAGGCAGGGCTGATTTTATCAGCAATGCTATCGGCTTTGTAAGCGCTTCGGAGAAGAAGCTGGCAGCCTTTCAAGGTGGAGAGACCGCCAGCAACGGGAGTGGTGCAGCGCAGTTTTCTGCGGAGTCGACGCTCAGGCTGAACTTGTGAGCGGCGCCGTGTGCGCAACGTGTGGGAAACTCAAGTGCAAAACTGCTACTGTAACTTGAGCGCAAAAACGGGGGGTGCCCTGCAGGAGTGATTTCTTCTCTTTAGTCGTCGCATCCCGCTGCCACCATCGGCCACAGAGGGGGCCGTGACCCAGAACTCTGCAGTAGAGGTCCTAGTCATAGTTTCGCCATCAGTGTGAAGGCGCTACTCACTGCACACGCAGTTGGCATCGGACACGATCAGCTGTCCATGTTTTGTGCCATTCTCGGTCTACCCAAATCGGTGCACCACAAGACGTTTCACAACATTGCCAAGAAAGTTCATGTCGCAGCCACAAAAGTAGTCTCTGACAACTCTAACAAGGCATGTAACTGTGTTGCAAGCTGGTCAGACTGACGTTGGTGTGGTGTTTGACAAGACTTGGCAGAAGCGAAGACCCAAGAGCCACAATGGGGTTGGCACTGCCATTTTTCTACACTGTCCTCTGCCTAGATTTTGAGGTGCTGTAGAACTACTGTCAAGGTTGCAGCCACCACCAAAAGCATGATGAGCAAGAGGAGGAAGTGTGGCAAGCCTTTCATGCCCGTGTGTGAAAAAAATGTCGAGTGCTCATCTTATGCCATGGAGACGGAAGCAGCACTGCGGATCTGGAACACGACGCTATCATGCAACCTGCAGTTGAAGACATTCCTGAGTGTGGGTGATAGCAAGGCATACACGGCAGTGTATGAAGCAGAAGTTTACGGACCAAAGGCAGTGACAAAGGAGGACTGCAGGAACCATATTGCCAAACGTCTTGGTACCGGGATGAGGAAGCTGATGACTCCACTGCCGTGTGGACAGAAGCTGGGCAAAAAGGCGATTGAGAAGCTGCAGCACTACCGCCAGGTAGCTAACCAGCAACAGGGGTAGCATACCTGTTATGTACTGCGCGATCTGGGCATCGTCTTTCCATTCCTGCTCAAGCAATGAAGCAAATGTGCACAAGTGTTGGACCAACGGCCAATGTCGTGGTGCAAGCACAAGAGAGCTGAAGCCTTGGGAGAAACAGCTCCCGACCACACTACCCCAAAACCAAAGCTCAGGGAACGGCATTGCTGCCCATCTACAAGCGCTTGCAGATGCCGCTTGAAGCGAATATAACGCGGCTCCTCCGGCTATTGAGGGCGGCGGGCGGCCTGCACCAGGACTCACTTCACAAACTCTGCCGCTCGTCATCGTGCCCTCCCGCCGGGAGACCGAGATCCAGTCAGCCATGTCCCGCTAAGTACTCTTGATCTATTGACTGTCTTTCTCATTTATGTAACAAGTGTATTCGTTCTGATTCTTATGTGCTAAATGTCATCAATGTTACCAGTAAATTAAATCAGTAACTTTAAAACTTCTTCAACGCCTTGACTGCTTCACTCCGATCGGCATGCTACCGTAGCGGCAGATATGTGACCAAATTACGCCGTTACAAAAGTGGTGGAAGGTGCGCGGTAACGAAGACCCCCTCTACCATCATGGGCTCCCCCTATTCATCACTCATCTTCCTGGCTCTCATCATCAAGATCTCCATCCAGTGCACCAGTCCGGACTCCATCTGCTCCGCTTTCAAAATATTCGACCAGACACCCGATTCAACAGACTTGATCGTCGACAGCCGTGAGTGCAGAAGGGACTTTTCAAGTGTACATCCATCACCGCACTATCAGCCTGGCGCCAACCAGGACGCCCATGCTCGGCATCGGCTCCGGCGAAAAGAAACCTCCGGCCCAGGCATCAACGGAACGTCGCCGCGCCGGCCACTCTCCATCGCGGCGGCCAAATGTCGGCGCACGCAGTAAGGTGAGAGATTTTTGCCTCTCGGCGCACCACGTGACTGTGGGCCTGTAGGCTTTTCTTCTCCGCGTATCCGGGGCGCCCACTGGTTGTCTTTGGTGTGTTTGCTTTGCCAGCACCAGCCTGCTTATTGTAACTAGCCGCTGTTGATGCTGAAGCAACAATTATGAGCGTGCAGCCGTGGGGTATGTGGGCTCTTCGCGCGGGAGTTGGATGACTTTGTAGTCAGGACCTAAACGGCACAAGCGTTCAGCTCTCCCAGCGAAGGAGCCCCGAAGAAGAGGAAGGAAGACCCCCACGCGCCTATGAAAAGGCTTATTTTTGCGCAAATCACGCTATATATGTGATTGCTGATATCCGTTTTCTCGGCTCCTTTGCACCGAAGTTAGGTTTTGTCTTGAAGTAAATACGGCAGCCACTTCGGGGTTGGGAGTCTGAGGAAAACGAGGAGTTGAGAGAAGATGTTTACGCTGCACGACGCTGCTCGAAGTACAGACAAAGACACCAGCAGGGGTGCCCGGGATGCCGCGGACGGGGAGAGCTAGAGGGTGTGCAGTTCTGCGAATGCGTCGGGTTGGCGAAGGTTTCTCACCACTGCTGATATTCGGCAGACTCTGTTCTTCTTTTGTAAACATGTATGGAATCTATCAAGTCTTCCTTGTTATTTTATCATGTTCTACCTTTATCATTTCCGCTCGTGTTCATCAAAAAGTATATACAAATGTTTGCTCAATTTTATTTTTTTTGTTAGTTCTGACAGGCGAGAACCGTATGAAATGTTCTTAAAGGATTCGCCAGGGGCCTACCTTTGTTGTATCATACGCGCGACTGTCAACTTTTTGTGACTCGTAGGTTTCATGTTTACCGAGTTACAGTTTCATTGTAACATGTTTATAGCAGTTTCTTTGTGTTAGTTTCGAGTGTTTGAACGAACGGGTGGATCTACTTTGGGTACTGCTTTTCATAATGGACGAGTATGGCTGGCAGAAAGTAGGTTAATAAGTGGGAAATGTGTTGAGTCCAGCACCTAACAATGGCTGATGTATGTAGATTTCCACTTGTGCGCGAGATAGAACTTCAAAAGAATGAGCCCTCACGTATATTTTTGTTTCTGCCACAAAGTGCCCTATATTTTTTAAACCGTTTGTAATCTCGAAGCCTATGTGTAAGACAATGAGGATTTTCGTGTGTGAAGATTGCCGAGACAAGCGCTTGTTTTTATTTGACAATTACGTTACCTTGCAAGTTGTTTCTCGATCTGTTTCGAAGGCGAAGGATGTCCTCTATGATGGAGCCCGATTTCTAGAAGATGTGAGAAGACCCCCATGCGCCTATGAAAAGGCTGATGAAAAGGCGCCTATGAAAAGGCTATGAAAAAAGACGAGATCCAGTCAGCCATGTCCCGCTAAGTACTCTTGATCTATTAACTGTCTTTCTCGTTTATGTAACAAGTGTATTCGTTCTGATTCTTATGTGCTAAATGTCATCAATGTTACCAGTAAATTAAATCAGTTAACTTTAAAACTTCTTCAACGCCTTGACTGCTTCACTCCGATCGGCATGCTACCGTAGCGGCAGATATGTGACCAAATTACGCCGTTACAATACGCTGACGCAATAGTTTGAACCGCTGATGAGTTTATTGGTAAGGATTTTGTTTTGAGATCTAAACATAACAACAATATAAACAAAAACAAAAAATCACATTATTTGAGCCAGTGCAATTCACTATTTAGACAAGTGTGACACGGTCAGTTAAATGCATAACTGAAGGAGTGTCTCGAATCTTTTTTTGTGTGAAAGCCTTCTGTTACAACTGTGAATGAATGGAAACAGTGTATTGTGGATATGAATTTTATTGCTGAAGCCTTCTGTTACAACTGTGAATGAATGAAAACTGTGTGCTGCTGATGTGTGCATCACCTCAGCTTGTCTGTAAGAGTTCTCCAGTTCAGCAAGTCGACGGCATACTACAAATAGGCACTGGCTCAGAGCCTTCGCACTGACAGCCGTAGGGTTCTAAGATGTGGCCCTTGAGCACACATAACCTAAATAATTTCAAAGTCAGTTAACATTGTAGTGACGGGCAATTCACGGCTCGCTGAAGGTGCCTTTCTCACGCTTGCTCGGGCGGTTCGCGTTACCTGACCCGCCGAATGTATGACGCGTGACCTATATTGTGTTCCACGCCTGCGCCGCAGCCATCGGGGACAGGGGGGGTTTCACCATTTCTCTTCGCTTAATAAAGGCACTTGAGTTCCAGCAACCGGTCGGTGTGTACGCTTTTATCGTCACTCGTCACCCGACGAGACAAACATGCCACAGTTTTCTAGAATCCACAAACCTCTACACCAGCACCGAAGACAGGGCAGGAGCTCATACGTGGCGTACCACAGCTGTACTACAGGCTTGAACGAGGCGCTCTGTGAGTTTGCACGCAGCTGGGAGCACGTTTAGTGGTGAGGTATGTTCAACTTAACCAGTACGTTTGTGCTCGTGTTTGAATTGCTGAGAGTTCTTCCAGATTCAAATACACATAGCAATGTTCAAATCGGGTGCGTTCGAATTAACGAGATTTGCCTGCACTTCTCAACACCCAACAAACTTTCCCAGTAAGGCCTTCTTAATGTTTAAAGGACATGGCGAACAATACAGTATAAGTACAGCCAACCGTAGCAGCCGTTGTCTTAAGCAAGACCTAAGAGGGGGGAAAGGCTGGTCTATAAATGATTAGCATGGAAGCTCGCACTATACTTAGAAAAGGTAAAGATGGGGCCCATTTTCCCTGCATTTTGTGGGCTGCAGTCTGTACTTAGATTTGATGGACTTGTTTTGCTATGAAACGCACCAAAAAAAAAAAAAAAAAGACTTCACATGAGCTTTGCTTTAGTGACCACTCGTTGCAGCGAGCTCCAAATGCTTGCAGATTGAGCTTGCTGTTGGGCTTACACTTCAGCGATTGGTGAGAATGGTCAGAACCACTTTCGGTGTCCGCTTCGGTGGTCGGGTAAGGTGGTCGAGATGAATTTCCTGCGATTCTGAGGAAAGTTCCACGGAGCCGTAGTGACTTGCTGCCGTCGGTGACGGCCTGTGAGGGGAGGCCTTTTACAGAGGAGCAGACGGCACTGACTTCCACGTCTTCCGCTGCCATGGCTCTTCATCTGCACCCCAGAAACGACGGGCATGGGTGTGAACGGGGTATTTCACGTGAAGTATCGTGTGGGTTGGGGCACAGAAACAAGCCGCCGTGTTGATTACGGGTCCATGTGATAACCACGCCGCATCAATATATTAACACGTAAAAAGGACAAGGATGAGTAAAAGAATAAAAATGACATTGTTAGGGGCAGGCCCTCTTTCTTTTTAGTTCTCTTTTACCGGTGGCCTATAACAGCCCCTATGACACTGCTGCCACCTACTCAAAAAGGGCTTGGTGCGTGAAGAAATTCTTTACGCGATCGGCGCGTAAAGAATTTGACGGACGATGTGGTCAAAGACATGCGCGGCGAAAGCAGTTCCGGATCGTGTCCGAGACACCTCTTTCCATCCGACGGGATCTGCCGAGAGCACGTCCACGGCGTATTTTCTTCACGGCGAAACTGTTTGCTTGGCAGAACTTCCTTCCGGATCGTGCTTTCTCCGACGACGAATGAGAGCGGCTTTCTCTTTCCAGGACACTTTCGCCGTTAGCCCACCGGCGACGGGATGACAGTGATGGCTGGTTGACGATTGTTGGTTGGTTGGATGTTCGGCGCATTTGTCGTAGAAGCACAGGAAGCATGGCGTACGTGTGTTTTGCGGGTCTTCACGTAACAAACGAAAGTGTTTGTTACATGAACGAGCCGGAGAGTGCGTCCTCTGTTAACAACAGCCGCATGCTTAAAAAAAAAAAAAAGGAAATTTTCCGGAGTCGCGGTTTTTTTTCTGAATTTTCGTTGGTGCGTCTCCACCGGTCCTAGTAAACGTTGAGACCGTATGGTCTAAATGAATGAGCCCACCGCCGGTCGCTTTCAGGACTACAAAGAATTTGCAACTTTTCTAGTCAAAAACACTCATAACGCAACAACTGCGCTTCACTTTCTGAGAGTAACTACATTTCGAATAAATTCAAAGTAACATCAAACTTGCAAAAACAAAATCGTATAAATTATTACAAAGTTACTCTGAAGGAGGTAATTGTGCGCTAATTTTTTGACAGCCTGACCAGGCCGCTTCCGTGGTCTGACACTTTCGCCGTTGGCCCACCGGCGGAGACTGCGATGCGGAATCAGTGTCACTTCGCACTGGTTGACGATTGTTTGTTGGTTGGCAATGTTCGGCGACGAAGATTTGTCGCGGCACTAGAAGCACAGGAAGCATGGCACTAGTCAAAAGTCGTGTGTTTTGCGGGTCTTGCGTAAGCCCATCGGATTAACAAACGAAAGTGGCTTGCTGCCGGATTGACTAGGCTGAATGAGGCCAAGCCGTAGCCAGTGCGTCCTCTGTCGCGTAACAACAGCCGCATCGACATCGGCGTAAAAAAAAAGAAAGACAATCTAATCTGATCTCCAATTGTCTCCAACGCACCCGAAACAGTTCCAGAGAATCGTGCGTTGAAGCTCAAAGCTTTAAAGTGTGACTGAAACTGCTCTTTCTAGGAGCTCTGCGTTCGTGCGTATGGCAGACGGGTCATCGACGGCCGGGAACGATGAAAGTGAAGCCAGTGTTCATCGAAATCCGATATGGAACTACTTCTTGAAAGTGCCACCCGGCAAATGAAGCTCGGTGCCTCAAATGCAAGGCAGTGCTGAAAACTCCAACGGGCACAACCACGACCCTCGCAACACACCTGAAAAGGCACCCCGATTCGTACAAGGCATTCGAAGGTGAGTGTCAAGCACGCGGGAGCACCGTCAAGCAGAAGAACGGGAGTAAACCGAGTCATCAGCCGTCAGTAGCCGACAGTTTCAAGCCCAAATTGAAACCGACTGCACCCAAAGCCAAACAAATGACGGCAATGATAGCGAACTTCATTGTGAAAGGAATGCATCCATACAGCATCGTAGAAGAAGAAGCTGGATCAGTTGCCTCAAGCCTCATACGAAAGCATCAAGACACGCTTTCCAGATGGGAAGATGTGTCGCCTTCTAGCCTTGGCAATGTTGGTGGACCCCAGGAACAAGGACAGGTGCTACACTGGAGAAGCAGAAAAAAGATGGGCACGCACACTCCTCACGAAGGCTGTAGAGGAGAGCGCATCAGTGGACGAGCCCAGTGACGAAGCCGCCGGAACCAGCAGAGGCCTAGGAGAGTCTTCGGGAGACACCCTGTGGGATGTCTTTTCCACTCTTAGTGCTGACACGCTCCAAAAGCCAGGCCATGAATACGCTACCGAGTGTACTGAGTACCTGAAGACCCCTCTCATCGCACGCACAGAAGACCCCTTGGCATGGTGGAGGTGCCGGGGAAAACATCTGTACCCATCCCTGGTCTCTGTTGCCCGGAGATACCTCTCGATCCCTGCAACCCAGACCAGGAGTGAAAGGCTCTTTTCAAGTACAGGAAGCATTGTGAGCTGCAAGAGGGAGCTTCTCCTCCCTGACCACGTGCAGCAGCTGGTGTTCCTGCATGAAAACCGTCACTGACCTTTCTTTTGTACTGAATTAATAAATGAACTTGATGTGGCGGCTGCATAAATTTTGCTAGTAATTTTTCTCGCAACTATTCGAATTATTCGATTCGAAAATATTCGAAGCAAATTACTATTCGCTTCGAATTCGCTTCGAACTTAAAATCACTATTCGCACGTGCCTAGCACCAAGCCTTGTTCCTCACACAAAGGCCCGCGACCTTTTTTTGCGGTGGCCGAGGACGCGCGCCGGACGACGCGGTGAAAGACAAAAAACATTTCAAAAAAACTTCCGCGGACATGCGCAGTAGGAGTGGAAATAACTTTTGTTTTTATTTTATTCAGTACTCGTGACTTTAAAAACCGAAGTTATTTGATATCTGCATTTCCAACTGTTCCAGATTGGCATGCGTTGGAAGACGCGTGTGTTCTATCTGTGGACCTGGGTATACTCAACCGCAGTAATCTCGGCCAATCCGCCCTGCCAAAAAGAGAACCACGACGAAGCCCGGCTTTCTTGTTAGGTTCATGTGATTTGACTCAGAGCGAAGTCCGAAACACGTTCTTGTTTGACATACCGGTATACCAACTTTGTGCGCATGATCGATGGGAGATGACACGTAGGACAGTGAAACCAGAATCCCGGGACGCTCGCCGCCGAGTCTGTACACAAAGCAGCCGCGTCGGCGGATTGCCTCGAAAGCGCGTCATCCCTATTTCATATTTGCCGCGCTTTCGAGGCGCTTTTTCAAAGAAAGTGCTACGAGTTGTGCCGCGCCTCCGCCAGATGGCGCCACGGGTCCCGCGACCGAGAGAAGACGCAGTGAAACATCCCCCTCGCGAGGGGCACGATCAAATGCAGAGCATTTCCGGGGGCGCACGACGTTAAGTAGTTTGCGTTACGTTAATGTTGTTGCACTTGTGGCAACTGCTGACGAGAGAGCGCTCGTCAGCAGTAATTTGAATGAGTCAACGATATAAGGCGCGTTCGTAGCGTCCCATTCTGTGTCGGCTTTGTGGCGCAGTGGGTAGAGCACCATGTACATTGCGTTCCGCCCGCAGGGTCGAGGGATCGAAACCGGGCGCCGGATAGTATTTTTTTTTATATAGTAGGGAGGGGTGCGGTGCGGACTACGGACGTCAACGCGGGTGACATCGTGAGTTACTGAAATGCTCTGCATTTAAAAATTTCGCGCGCGGCGAGTTGTGGTTCGATGATTTGTCTCTATCGCACACGTGCGAGGAATTTCAGCGCGGAGCAAGTTGGGGCCCCGCGCTTTGACTCTTGCTCTGTGTAGTTCATACTTATTCATACTTAGTTCCGATCGTTCACACTTTCTTCACCACGTTCGCTTCCAATAACATCAAATGTGTGCTTCGAGGTCGGTGTAACAGTGGAAACAACCGCGAATGCGATGGAACGCAAGCCAAGCAGCGGCGCCATGTCAAGCCGGCTGGTGTGCGTATTGCGCGCGTAGCCCGGTTCAACACGAAAGGATAGGCAAGTCCCTGGATTTCTTGTTTTTTTTTTTCCGAGGGGTGGGGGGCGCAGACTGTAAGAATTAGTGTTTGCAGACAACCAGTAAGGGCCACGAAATTATGCCTTTTTCGTCGTCGTAAGAAGCCCGCGCCAAAACCGTACTCCGATATCCCAGGGTCATACGGGAAATCTGACGTGCTTTATAGAGAGGATTCGGTTTCCCAGTGCGGCGGCCGTTTAGGGATCCAGGCGAAAAATTAAAACACTTGCACATGCGAGGTACTTCCGTTGCCCTAATGAGTACCGTGGTGCCATAAAGAAATTGCATTTTTACACGCGTTTCCTTGTCCAGGTCAAGGCACATAAAACCCAGTTTCAATTTTGTATTTTTCAATATTCCATGGCCACTGCTTGTCATTTTCGGTAGGTGTAGCAAAGTTAAGTAACATTTCTTCGTAACTAGGTTTTCCCGTCGTTGTTTCGGCTAGTTACTTTTCTGGCACGTTGAGTAGTCTGGATTTTGTGACGATTTGTAAACTTCATTACGGTGCGTTTAAGTGGTGAAGTGTTCACATGAAGCAACATTCATGAGTAACACCAGCCCCCATCTTGTTGTGTTTCGCCACGGCTGTCGTCTTGTCTGGAGTGTCAACTCGCGGTTTGCAGAAACATGAGAGCATTGGCAGCGCAAACGCGGCGCGTCTAATGTTGTTACAGATGCGCTGGCTGTTGCTCGGTGCGCGCAGTTTACCTATGCTTTAGCAAAAGATATTGCTAGCAATTTTGTTCGATCTTTAATAAAATGTTTTGCGCCATACTATTGGTGGAAATTGTTTCATAAAAAGAAACTAGGGCACATCACCCTCCGCGAACAGAGTTTCTTTACGACGTCGAATTGACGTGTCAGCGTCAAATAAAATTATGGTAACGTCGTTTTCTCACACGCCTTTGCACTGAAAAAGCGCTCGCCCTTCCTATGTATATGAAGAAAACGTCCTTTCGGAGAGCGTTTGAATCTACAAGCAGTAAGAAAGAAACAATTGCCTAAACTACAAGAGCGATGCACTTGCCTGATTTATGATATTTTCACGTATCTGCCAACGCGTTGGTAATACTTCTGCTGCGCCCTTTCAGGCTATACTGTTATACCGCCGATAAATAACGCCACCATTTTGTACCCAGTCACTTTTTCACCTGCCGTTTCTTTTCTTCACACAGTGCCAACACAACAGATTGCTACCCGTGACTCAACGTTTTTGAAATGTTTACAACGCTGTTTCGATTCCAGTACGACAAAATTCCAGGAGCAGCAGCTCCCGGGCCGAAGATTGCTTGGGGCGATTCTACAAAGGCCATCTACATCATCGGAAGTGGTGCACCTGGACCATAATTGAAGCCCGGAGAATACAGTCAGTAGCCTGCAAAAAGACGAGTTTCCTCTATGTTTTGTAAGCAGCAAGCTGCTGAAAATTCCATAAATGAAAACAATAATTTTTTCTTGACAGGTTCTTATTTGCTTTTCCACAAAAAAATATTTTCATTTGTGTGTTCCATAAGGAAAATCTGCCATATTATTAATATTTGTTATTCCAGTATAAGTCTTTTGTGTTCATACTGTATTTTGGATATCAAATAAAAAAAACATCGTTCCTTCGACATGGTGTCATTTATGTAATTTTCATCTCACACTTGCGCATGCTCATAAATTCGAGAATGACAAAATAATAACTTTTACATACCCAACTCAGTTCTCTGTTCGTGTCCCAAGCTTGTATGAGTAGACTATGTATCACTTCAAGATCCGGATAGGTTTATAATTGCTTTACAGCTTTGCTTGCAACATGGCATTATGAATATACGGAGTTTTTTTTTTTTCGTGGTATGTGCATTGAGGCCTGATAAATCAGGTGGGCAAAACACTGCGAGATTATAAAGGTAAAATCTCATTGCATGAAAAGTAAGGTCATGAAGATGTTCCAGAAGTGCACAAATTACAAATGTGTTAGTGCAATTGCAGCCATTGCAACCCATTTATTGGTGGCATTGTTTTATATGGTCTAAACTTCCAATGCACAAGGGTTGGTTCAATGCCCAAGTGCTATGGTTTGGTGAACTGCCTTGAAAACGTTGAAAATGCTGAACCGCGACCTTGCGCTTCCGCGTACAATAATATGACTCATTAATAACGGATGCGCGAATGAAACGAGGCCGCTTAAAAAAAAATTGCATAAATTCAGAGAATTGTCTACTAATGCGCAGCATTCTTATGCCATTTCTCTTGAGTGAGTCTCCTGGAGCCAATTTTCTTGGGTCCGTCCAATTATCTCCATTTACCCTATTATAACAATAACAGGTGTTACTTGCGCCAAATCTGCATTTTTTGTAAATGAAGGGCGTTACAAGGCCCAGCATTTTCTGCATTTTTTATATTTTTCTTTTTCTTTAGTTTTTCAAAATTCTGTTCGACCAATTATCTCCATCTACGCTACGATAACGATTACCGATTACAAGTGGAATTTCCGCTAAATCTGCATTATTGTGGAAATGCAAAGCGTTATACGGTTTGCCATTTCCCGTCATTTTTTAATATTTGTCTTAATTTTTAGTTTCTCAAAATTTCGTTTAATCAATGATCTTCATTCACGATATTATAACGATTAAAGGTGGAACTTCCGCGAACCCTGCATTTTTCTGGAAATGCAGGTCGTTACAAGTTACACGGCCGGCGCTTATCCGGTCTGCGCGAGAAAACGCTAAGATATTCTTTGTGCTCGCGATCCACCAAAAAAAAAAAAACGCAGTATCTAGAGGGCCGTCCGATGGCTCTTTACCTGGGCGTCAACGCAGCAATTCTGCAGGCGTCATGACCCAATGTTTCTGTGGAGTGAGTGATTTAACATTGGTTCATTACATTACCACTTCGTAATTTACTAACGCTATCCTATTACAAAAACAAAGGTCAAGGCATGTAACCGCACCATCAGAAGAGCTACGACGAGCAGAAAAAATTCAGTACACCATTTCATGCTTGGTATACTTGCCACTCGTGACGAGACAGCTCTTATTTTCAGTACGACAGTGCGCCTTACGTGTTAGTTATTTGCAAGCATTGTCATAGGGGGCACTTTCCGCCAATGTCCAAGAATACTTTTGGTAACAAAGGCAGAAGAACTGTCATCAATTCCGTTTGCATCGATGGATGAAATCCCCGCACGGCGCATCATACTGTTGGAACGGGCACACAGCATGACAAATGGTTTCCGCTCGTACCAATGTACTTAAATTCCCGCAAACCGTAGTATTATGCCTCTTTGGTAGAGCGATTCAAAAACGGTGGTCTAAAGAAAGCCACTCACCGCCGAATGTGTTAGTTAGGACTCCTGCTTGACGCGCAACAGCATGCAGAATACTTATATGCCCATGTTTGCACTCCCCAGCAGCCCGTGGGTCGTGGCGCAGTGGTTATGATATCCGCCTCTTGGTGTTGTTACGTGTGAGCCCGCCACTGGGCTTCGTTTCAACACTCCTCGGCTGCGCGGCAAAGCCTCCACTACGTGCGCCTTTCAAACCAGCCCCCCGTGTCGGTGGCTCATGCTTTCACGTCTGGACAAGCCTGGGTCAGCCGCCTCGCTTTTGGCGCGTTTCAAACTTCGGCGGTTGCTGACGAGGCATGCTTCAACAACGCCCCAAGAACACAAAAGCCCCACGTCCGCAACCGCATCCTCCTCTCTCCCCTCTCTCGGACTCAGTGTGCAGCGCTGCTACCGACTGCTCACGAACTCTGGAAAGAGTGCGGTGTGTGTCTGTGACGTTCGTGGGGTGTGCACAATCTAGAGGGGATGCTGTTTTGGCCATTGGCACTTTTGGGCATAAATATAATATAAATAACTCATTCCTGCTTGAGCAGTGAATCAATGCTGTCACTCTGCTCGAGTCCTGTATTGTAACCTCGCCCGTCAGGGCATTGTTCTTTGGCTTCGGCTCATCTCTCGCTATGAAGTAAACAGTTACGTTAGCCTTAGGCTTCTGGACTTTTTCACGGCTGCAACAGCGGCTGGCCGCTCGCTTCACACCACGCTAAAACACGTATGTCAGAGGCGAACGAGCTCGGCTCGGGTCGGCCTTGCCCGTACCCAACAACTGGTTGGCAGTGGTTGGATGGCAACTTCGTAACACCTGGAGCCAGCGGTGCGAGATCCAACACCACGGACGTCAAGGAGGCTTTGGACTTCGCAGAATTCACGGCGGTCAAGGGTGAGTGCGGGACTTTTCTTCACTAAGTTTTACCAGGCTTCTGAGGATAGCTGGTAGGGCGTGTTTTTGTCGCGTGGGTTATTCGCGCAAAACACTTTTGGAGTATTGGGAAAGCAGTACTCTAGACCAGCCATGAATTTGAAGGCGCTGAAAAAAACGCAGTTTTTGGAGCTTGCAAAAGAGTTGCTCTTGGATGTTTCGGACGCGCTGAGAAAGCCAGAGCTGATACAGGCTATACTCGCTGTTGGGGCTGACGATGATAATCTGTCGGAATGCATTGAGCAGATCAATGGCAGGGAGACCGCTAAACGCCAGGCTGTAGAGGCAGAGCGCCAGCGTGAGGAACGCGAGGAAAGAAAGCGAGACCAGGAACGCGAGGATAGAAAGCAAGAACAGGAGCTCGAGAGGCAGAAACAGGAGGAGGAGGAGGAATGAACATTTATTCAACTGTATTAGTTCCGTTGTGGGAGGCCTCCTTAGTCCAGGAAGCCTTGGTCCTTGGCTGCCCGGCGGGCCCTGTCCACCAGTCGTTGCTGGTCTCGAGGACATGAGCTGGTCAGCTGGTCCTCCAACTGCTCCAGTGTTGGGTTTTGTTGGGGGGTTAATGATGGTGATTGTCGGCACTCCCAGACCATATGGTAGAGAGTGTTGGGTGTGGGGCAATGTTGACAAGTAAGAGTGTATGTTGTTGGGTAGATGGCATGGAGTAGTGTTCCGTGGGGGGGGGTGGGGTTTGTGTGGGGGTGGGGGGGGGTGGGGGTAGGTGTTAGTTTGCAGCTGTCTGAGGGTAATGGCGTCCTGTCTGGTCTGTTGGGTGTGGTGGGGTAATGTTGCGGGGTGTGGTGGGGGGGGTAAATGCGGCGCTGCAGTCGGTAATGGGCGAGGCATCCGTGTATCTTCTTGGAATGTCATCGCTGGAGTCATCGATCTGTTTGCCAATGAGGGGAAGGCCCGGAAGGTATGCTCACGGGCAGCGGCGTGTGCCACTTCATTCCCCTCGAGGGATGCGTGGCCTGGGGTCCAGACTATGCGAACGCGAGGAAATAAAACAGGAGGAAAAGAGACGAGAGCATGAGGAACTCCTACTACAGTAGGAGGAAAGAAAGTGACAGCACGTGCCGGAAATGAACTGTCTCGAGATCGAGGCATATCGATCAAGGCGTGAGTGACAGCAGCGCGCCAAGCGTGCAGTCTGCGGCGACTGGTCGACCTACGCACGAATGAGTGACCTAATGCGACCCTACAAGGTAGGAGAAGACATCGGTCTTTTTTTGGTCAACTTCGAGCGTACGTGCGAGAGGGCCCAGTTTAGCCGAGACTCAAGGCCGCAAAAGCTGCTTACGCTTTTGCCAGGTGAGGCATCCAACGTGATGGCCCGCTTGCCAAAGGAGGAGGCAGAGGACTACGAGAAAGTTAAGTAAAGCCTCCTGCGTAAGTACAGGCAGTCGGCAAGGCGTTTCGCCAGAAGTTCCGTGAAGCCGAGAAAGTTAAGGGCAAGTCGTATTCGGAGTTTGCCTACAAGCTGAGGGCTAACATGGAAGAGTGGCTCATAGAGGCAAAGGCTTTCGGACAGCACGACAAGGTAGTTGAGTGCTTCGGTCTCGAGCAGTTTTACCGCCGTCTACCAGAAAACCTGAGACTCTGGGTGCAAGATAGGCCAGGGGTAAATACTGTGGATCAGGCAGCTCAGCTAGCCGACGAGTTCGTCGCACGACGAGGTGCGCAGGAGCCGAAAGACGGCCAAAAAGAGTTCAGGTCGAGGCCTGATAAGTCACGGCCGAAAGGCAGAGTTCCCCATGAAGATGGTGGAACTAGGGAAGTCTTTGTCGTGGATAGGAAAACTGGCCGCAAAAACGAAAACAGAGCAGAAGACGCTGAGGAACAGCGCAGAAAGCTTTTGAAGCGCGCAGACAGGCTGCGTGTTACAACTGCGGCGACGCGGGGCATTTCGCTGCGAGTTGCAAGAAGGGAAAACTCGTCTTTCACGTGCTAGATCAGAGTGAGAACAGCAGGCAGTTTCTGGAGCCGTACGTACGTGAGCTAGTGGTCAACGGTAAACCGTGCCGAGTTCTTCGCGACTCCACGGCGACGGTAGACATGATCCACCTTTCGTACGTTGAACCGGATCAGCTGACCGGCATTGTTCTTTGACTTCGGCTCATCTCTCACTATGAAGTAAACAGTTACGTTAGCCTTAGGCTTCTGGACTTTTTCACGGCTGCAACAGCGGCTGGCCGCTCGCTTCACACCACGCTAAAAACACGTATGTCAGAGGCGAACGAGCTCGGCTCGGGTCGGCCTTCCCGTACCCAACAGTGTGTTGTAGTAGACCCAGGTTCGATTCTCCGTGGGGTTGCATGTATGAGCTTATGTGTACTTTGTATGTCTTGTATGATGTAACATGTGTTAGAGCATTCGTCACGGGGTGCTGGCGTTGGCCTGGCAATGCGAGCAAAAAAGAAAACGGATAAAATCAATTCTGGCCGAGTGGCTTCTTTTTTTCTTTTTCTTTTTTTGGTGAAAAGCAACAAGGCCACTTATTTGAGGGGCTGTATGATTTGGGGGCCGCTTCGTAAACGGGAATAGATTAGCATAACGGGCCACGTAGAAAATTACAGCCAGCGGCCTGCCGAACACATGGCCGGGGTTTAGGTGGCCCTCTGGTTAGGCGGCCCTCAAGAGGGCCGCTTAAACGCCGGGCCGCGTGTTCGGTGGGCCGCGTGTTTGGCGGGCCACTTCGCTCGAGGCCGCCTGAACCGCCGCTTTATAAGCGGCTTTAAATTGACGCAGCAGCCCGCCTGCATGCGGGTCGGATAACCAGGAATTGACTACGAGTGTACGGAAAACACCCGCACCTACCATCAGCAGGTGATCAAGTCAAGCATTGGGAGGGGACGACCGTGTGTCCATTGAGGGCCGCGTTTGCAGCAACTGCGAGAGCCCGGGACACGGTGTACCACAGTGGACCTCCATGCGTGACCTGACCCCCACCAGCGACGCCATGCCACAACTGACCCCTACCTACGCCACCACGCCTAACCCGACTAAAGGTGCGACAGGACTGGCGAGAACTGTAAGCCGTGTACTGTGTTACCACGTGCCGTTGAACTTTTGTTTTAGACTTTTCATTGACGATATCGCCTTTTGTCATACATACTTGTCTCTGTTCCGTGTGTCAGGCTTGGGTTGCTCGGGAAATATAAACACAGGGTCTTGCCAAACACCACCCGCATCTGCTTTCCGTTTTCAGCACGAACTCGTCCAAGTACGTCGCACGTGAACTTCGTCCACTTGCCTACATATTGATATATCCAATGCATCAAAGGCACCGACCACGAGGCAGCTGACGCGCTCTCGTGCATTACCTCTGTCCGCGATTCCGCATCTGCTGTAGACTGGGAACGTCTAGCCCACGCGCAGATGGAAGAACCTGAACTGCAAGCACTGTGTGATTACCCCGGTTCCCTCCGTTTACAACTCGTGCCTCACCCACTAGTGCCTGGCTCACTGTGGCGCGACATATCAGCAGCTGCATCCGTCCCTTCGTTCCAGCTGCCTTTCGTCCTGCTGTTTTTCAATCACTTCACGACATTTGCCACCCCAGCGTCCGAGCCACGCAACGCCTCGTTACACAACGGTACGTTTGGCCGAGCATTAAAGGGCTGGTGAAGCACTTTTCGAAAAAAATTAGTTAAGCGCAGTACTTTATGGTTTTCACTACGCTGAATTCAAAAAAACGTGTTTATTTGATGCGTAAGTGAACGCAAAGGGCTTTTTTTTCGCCAAAATAAACGACCCCCGCCCGAGGGCACGAGCTGAGCTCTGGCAGCCTTTCGCGATTGGCGGGCGGTTGGTGACGTCATATTCGGAAGTGTCAGTGGCGCGCCGGCCGCTCGGTGTACAAGTGCCGTGCGAACACGTTTAGATCCAGGCCAAAGAGACATGGAAGATTTACACAACCCTTTTTTATTGAGGAATGAGGAGCTGGGGGCAGCTCCATATTTGTTTGAGCCCATGGCTTCGCGAAAGCCGCCCATGAACCCCGGCGGCACGGACGGCTCGGCTACCCCTGAAGTGCCCACGAGCAGCACGACTAAGAAATCTGCTGTGGTAAGTGATACGATGTAACACTCATTTTGTAGTTAAAAATAGTCATATGCTGCGTTTTCGTGATGTGATATCAGAAAGATCGACGGCCACTGCGCAGTTCTCAACAATTTCAAGCAGCACGAGTGTCTGTGCTGCATGAAATGGGTGACATCATGACGGCGACTTTACCCGCAAGCTGCATTACAAGAGCACACAGATTTCCCAGTGTCTAAACACTGCAGCCCTTCGAACTTTCGGACCAGAGGATACCCCACGAGTGACAACATTCACAAGTAACATCACCTGATTGTTTTAATACTATACAATGCTGCAATTTGCGAAATCTGAACAGCAGTGCTGATAGTGCTATCCATGCATGCAATCTCTGGACGCACTGAAGCACTGACGCAGCCTTTTTTTTCTGGAGCAACCAATCTGTTCACCTGCTCAACTGAAAAAAAAAAAAATGCAGAGACCATTAGGCCCCTCTAATTTTCTGATGTATCTGATTTGAATGAATAAACTCACCTCCGATTCTCTAATGTTAGACCTGCTTTGAATAAAAAAATTGAACACTACGGTGGTGCACATCAAAAAAGATAGTAAACTACAAGCAAGGAAACCTGTGTGAACAGTAATTACAGTGTTATTTTGGTACCTCCAAACTGTGCAGTATGCACAGGTGCCTTTTTTGGCACTCGCCAAGCTCCTCAGTTGGACAAAGGTGACCCCAATTACATGTGCGCTTTCTGCAGGAGGTACCGGTACACAGCATACCGGCAGTTTGTGCGCTGGCTGAAGACGTGGCTTGGGGAAAGAGGGGAGTTTGTCTCGCCCTCGTGTGTAGTGGCAAAGATGAGGCAGACTTTTCCCATGGAAACACCTACCGGATTCAAATATCCAAAATACCGGCAAGCAGGAAAATGATTCCTAAATTAAGAAGAAGAATCTTTTCATCTGTGCACATGTAACCTGTTCCTACAGCTCGACAGACATGAATCCTGCACCTGATACATTGTTTAAGAAAAGGTGTTTTCTTTATCACAAGTACTAACCTGAGAAACGAGAAAAATGCGGGTGGAAACTCCACGCAGTTGAGCGCCATCGACAGCCCACCAGTGGCGGTTCCACCCTGTTGCCAGATCACAGATTCGCAAGCGTACTTCATTCGTTAGGTTGTACGCACGCCTTGTTTAAATGACTGACGTCACTTAGCGGCTGAATTTGTTCCTCTGGCTTACGTAGGCTTTGCCGCACATGAAGTGCACCTCTGTTGCAGACAGAGCTACCCGAGTCCAATGTTTTGTGCTGAAACCGAAACGCGAGAAAGGAGCGTGACGGACACTCACGCTTGTTTATAGGGGCATCGCATTGATCGAGCTGCAAGCCTGTCTAGGTTTCTTTATTGTGTTACTGTACTGAAGTGGCCCGGTAGCTATAAAAAATGTGCAATGTGTGTGTGTGTGTGTTTTTTGTTGCTTTTTCGATGCCAGTGTGGCCCCTGCACCGTTCTCGTCAATTTCAAGGAGCATGAGTGCCTGTGCTGCCGCAACATGGGCGACGTCGTGACGGTGGTTTCACCCACGGGCTGCATTATGGAGCGCATGGTTTTCCCAACTACGTGTTGTGAGCCGCCTCAGCCCAGAGTGTGGTGCGCATGCGTGCATGACGACCGCAGGGCACAGTGAGCATCACACACGACGAAGCCCTGATAGTTCACAGCAGGCAGGAGATACCAATCTTCTACGCAGAATGCACGTGCAGCATAGGCAGATAATGGCGCCCATAAGAGTGAGCCACTGAAGCCGGGGGAGGGGGAGGGGTCAGTGGCGCGTAGAGAGGGCGGTGGTGAGTTGACCCGTCGAAGAGGCTGAGAGCATGGACAGACCAGGACGGCAGGACGATGCGAGGTTACCGAGGAACACGATAAGTGGCCCCTTTGCTTGACCACGACTGGCTGAATTCTCGTAGCTCCCCGGCAAGCGGGTTAAGGAAAGCGCCTACATTACTTGTGATGACTGTTCCACTGCTCCGCCCAGCCAAATGCTGTCACGAGATGTTGCCTGTCGTTGTGTTTTCCTAGAGTTGCATTCCATTCTTTTCACTGGCCTGGGGAAGTGCCGGCTAGTTTGGGGTTTTTTATTCTCGTGTCATAGAATAAACTTGTTAGTTTAGTTTATTACTGTCATGTCTTGGTGTTTCCTAATCACGCGAAATGAGGCTCGCGTACCCACTTTACACGAAGGCTAGTTCCTTCAGTGTTTAAACATTGCAGTTTTTCGGGTGGAGTATTCTAAACTTTGGGCGGGAGGATACCCCATGAGCGACAACAATACCGATTATTTTAATAATAAACACAAGCTACAATTTGGAAAATGTGTCTGCACTGCTTCGAAGCTAACAGATGGCAATTTCCTCCACATCAATTCAAAGGAGCCATTAAGCGTGTTATCTTCAACAGACCTACTGCAGCAATGCCGGAGCTCATAGCTGCACACGTATTTTGAGACATGGTGATGTTTCCTGCAATGGCGATGAGCTGCAAGGTGTCTGCACAGACTTCTGCTGCATTGCCAAGTTTCCTGGAGCGACAGGGTGTGTAAATTGCACCATTATCCACATCAGGTCACCCAGTGGCGCAAGCACGCAAGTGTTTTCAGAAATTGAAAAGGCGACTATTTGATTAACGCACCCCAGCATGTTCGCTACTTTTCCGCGTTAGTCTTGGCAGTGGCAAGGTAATCTTTGTTCCCATATAAACCTTAGAACGGATTTGTTTCGGTACAGCGCACTGAAACTGTGACATCAGTTCACAATGCTGTACAGCAGCATGTGCTTATGTTTCAGAGCCAGCTGGTAGACCTCTGCGCCCTAAGAAAAAAAATGTCGAAACGCCTAGACAGGCTCATAGAAAAAACCAATGAAATTGGAGAAAAAAAGGGAAGCACGGCATAACAGGCGCATGGACCTCCTTGAGCGCCTTGTTGTGGCATACGAGAAAAAAATGTGAATAAACAGTGCAGAAAGATGTAACAATGATTACATTCTTGGGGATTCTGCACATCCTCTTTTGCCGTGGCTGATGCCTCCGTACAAGTACAATCAGGCAGCATTCCCAAAGTACAAAGGGGACTTCGACATGCGCCACAGCTTACAGCGTGTGGCTGGAGAAAATGCGTTGGGCACGCTCAAACAAAGGTTTCAGCGGCTAGACTTTGTGGACACTGACTCTATTGAACAGTCATGCCGCATAATCCTCGGGGCCTGCGTGCTCCACAACCTGTGTTGCAACACTAGAGATGAAATGGGTGACTTCGCAGCCCTTGAGAGTGAGGAAGAGTGCGAGGATGGGCACAATGGTGCCATCTCGACCAACAACCCAACCAGGGAAGCCTGTGAACAGCGTAGGAAGACTAGTGCACAAACCAAGTGTTGAACTAGGCCATCATGAGTGCACGCTGTGCCAAGTTACAGCTAGGGACACAGATAATGCAGAATTGCAACATCTGTGCCTTCTTGTGTACAGTGTTCATTTAGTGTTCCGCCTTTGTTGTTCCCTCTGCGTGCAGCAGGAACTTGTACTGCTCACTTAACTGTGCATGCTGTGTTTATTCCATGTCCCTCCCTTTGATCTTACTCCTGCAGGCAGCAGGACCAGCGGCACGCAAACTGCAGCAATAAACGAGCACGTTTGGTTTCAGGAGGGAATAAGGAAAATTCTTCGCCAACCGAGCGACGGAAATGAGAAAGATCCAGTGGGAAAATTAAAACTGAAATTAAAACTGAAATTCCAGGCATTGCGCAGCGACGTGCAATCGCTAAACCAGCGCAATGCCGGCAACTCTGTCGTGCCCAACGCAGCTGCATGGGCCTCCGATCCGCAGGAAGCAGGCATACATCCCATTTTCTGAAATCTTTGCTTGCCTGACAGTTGTTGGAATCAACCTCGCTTGTTGGCTGAACCGAACACTGTTTACGTCGGTGTATGTGAGCGGGACCGAGAAGACGTCGCAAACATGCTGCTCCCAAAACTGTCACAAGTTTCACCCCTGCAGCAACAAGGTGGGGCCAGTACTTAGCTCTGTTTTTGTGCGGGGCAAGCTCTGCTTGCAGAGTGTTATTGCATCGTAGGCCGATGCACAAGCAATAGTTGATGCTACGCATACACTAACCATACATACGAGTTGTGGGATGAAGCCAGTAAACCCAAGCCGACATGTAGCATTCACTGGAGGCTACAGTATTTATTCAAATCTAGGCCGATAGTTTTTTTTCAAATTTCTTTGTATCAAACTCCAGGGTCGGCTTAGATTCAAGGACTTTGAAAAACGCGCCATTTTTCATTGAGAAAAGTGGTGCACAACTAGCGCCACCTAGACAATGCCACCTAGACGGTATTGTAGCCGTTGTTAGCCGAGCCAACACCTGACTTAAGTACACACGCGAGGTCCCCATTTTGATCTTTGTGGCGAGTGTTGAGGCGAGCCGTTTGTCATTTCGAGTCGCGCTTCGAGTAAGTCTGTGTGTGGCGTAGCGCAGTGGCGCCAAACAGGCGGTGCCATTATAGTGCTGCTTATAAAAGGAAAGTTGTCCTAGCCGCGTTGTCTTCGTCCAACGTCCAAGTCGGGCGGGACTTTGGAGTGGACGAAAAAAATGTGCGTCGCTGGAGGGGCCAACAGGAGAAGCTCTGTGCGTGCGCCGCAACGAGGATGGCTTTTACCAGTCCACGGAAAGGCCGTCACTTTGAAATGGAGACGGCATTGGCCGACTTCGTTCGGACGCAGCGAGCAGCTGCCCCTCCAGTAATGACGGAAGTGCTCCAGGCGAAGGCGAGGGAGCTTTCAAGGGAGCGAGGTGTTTCGGCGGCAGACTTCAAAGCCAGCCGAGGCTGGCTGCAGAAATTTATGAAGCGCTTAGGCTTCAGCCTCCGTTGTCGCACCTCAATCGCCCAAAAGTTACCGGCTGACTACGAAGAGAAGTTGCTGGAGTTCCAGCGTTTCGTGCTTCGAAAGAGAGAAGCGAGAACGTATCCGCTAGGCCAAATCGGCAACGCGGACCAAACGCCGGTGTATTTTGATATGCCAGTGGCGTACACCGTCTCTGAAAAAGGGGCCAAGGAAGTGAAGGTGCGCTCTGCGGGGTACGAGAAGCAGCGCGCGACTGTGATGCTGTGCTACACAGCGGACGGGCACAAGCTCCCTCCTTATATCGTTTTTAAGAGATGACGCAGCCCGCCAAAGAGGCCTTCCCGCGAAACGTCATTGTGCGGGCCAACGAGAACGGATGGATGAGCAGCGCCATGGTCGAGGAGTGGCTAAATATTGTAAGGCGGCGACGTCCAGGCGCCCTTCTGTGCAAGCACTCTCTCCTTGTGCCGGATTCATACCGCGGGCACTTGACCGACACCGTCAAGGCTGCGCTGGCCGAAACGAACACCGACCTCGTGGTGATACCGGGTGGAATGACGGGCCAGTTGCCGCCACTTGATGTGTGCGTAAACAAGCCGTTCAAGGATCGCCTACGGGGGTTATTCACGGACTGGTTATTAAGCGAGGAGGACCACCAGCTGACGCCGACGGGCCGCATCAAGCGGGCACCACTGTCTCAGTTGGCAGGCTGGGTGGCTGCAGCGTGGGACGACATCCCAGGAACTTTGATCGTGCACTCTTTTTAAGAAGTGCAGCATATCCAATGCGCTTGATGGCACCGAGGATTGCGCACTGTTTGAAGACACTGACAAAGAAGTCAGCGACGAGGGAAGCAGCGACGACGACTTGGAAAGAGCACGGCATCTTTATGATAAATATAACTAGAAGCAGCGCGAAAAAAACGACGACAAAGAAGAAACACACACAACAGGACTAGCGGCTGTGTGTTTCTCGAGTTATGTGCATCATGAACCAACTGCTCCGTTTTATCTTCATGTTCAATAAATGTTTTCTCTTTGTGAACGCTGTCTTCGCCGTTTTGTGCGGCCTACATTCGAAGTAAGTTTTTTTTTTTTTCCAGGCTTCGGACTTTTGCACACTTGCGTGCAAACAGGCTTAAAAGCTGGTACACAACCAGCTTTCACGAAGGAAGTGTTCACGGACTGCGATTAACTGCCTGAAAAATGACACCAATGCGTGCCGTCGTTTGCACACTGCTCAATAAAAGCTCTTAACACTGCCAGAGAGCTGAAAGCAATGCATTGGCTAACGAACAGACAGCCTCTGAGTTTTTACGACCGCATCAAGGACTGCACCCTAAACAACAGCTGGCTTTTGACCTGCTTAAAGCAGCAGCCAGGAATCCACATGCGGCATGAAGTATGAGGACTGGATGCTTACAGAGCGGATGAAGGGCCCGAAACTGTACGAACACCTGCGGAAACAGAAAATTCTCATGTTTGCCCAGCCAGACCTGCCTGCAGCGTTACGTCAAGAACTTTAAGAGCGGCCTTTGCGACAGTGAGAACTTGTTCAAGGCCTTTGCCGTAGAGACCGAGTAAAGGCTGCAATGATCGCAATGGAGGCATACTCTTTCATGAGATGAAATTGTCGAAGCATTTCAGTGTCAACACAGCAGGTAATCATGATCTTAGGCAAAAAGTAAATGCCTTATCGTCCAACCCAAAGCCCCAAATTCAGAAACTTCTCTCCTTCAAGAAGCGTTTGCCTCTGCTGATTCTCGTGGCAGCATTTTCTGCCCATGCGGTGACTGGAACAAATACTGGGTGTCTCTCGATCGAAAGGCATATCAAGGCAGACATGCTGTCAAAGCTCCTTCTTGAAGCTATAATCCGACTGGCAGAACAGGCTGGTCTTTTTTGCTGGGTTTGCGGCACGCAACGGGCGACTTGGGAACCGTAGCATTTGGCATTGGGGGTAAGAAACCGCATTGCTCAGCTTCCTTACTACACTTTAACACAAGAATGTAGATGTTTCTTAACAATAAAAATGGATACATACTCAATCCACCTACCACTTTCTTCTTGGGCCCATCTTTAAGCTCTTGCTTGCCGTTAATATTTTTTTCATTTCACGGGATTGATATTTTTACACCCTGTGCCACTGTAATGCACCATCAGCCTAAGGTAGCATCGCAACCCCTCCTCAATTCCTCTCCCACTCATCCCTAGAGGCCCACGCTGGCCTCTAAGGAGTTTAAAACGTAGTGGAAATGCATGCTGCCCTGTGCTACAGCCTTAGTAGATGATGTGGAAAGGCATGCATGGCATCACAATTGTCTTATAGCGTCTTCAGGCCACATCACATGCAAGGCGACACATCCAGTGGACCCGGCATTTCTGCTCTGACTCCCAGCGTTTACTGAAATGTGTGCGCGACTCATTTGTAGCCAAGGGCTTCACAACTCCCGGTGGCCGTGCATGCATTGAGCATGTCGAGGGAGCTAGGAAAAGGATAAAGAAGCTGTTACCTTGAAAGCAATGCCACACCTAACTAAAGCACACATTAGACCAAGCTCATTCGAAAAAATGAAAGTGAATTTAGCGTTTACACTGTTCACTAAAGAAGTGCTGACGCGCACATTCTTGTACTAATCCCATTTGCAGCAGTCCTCAAGCTCTATCACCTCCACCAGCTCATAAAGCAGATGAGTCGGCTTATAGCCATTACTACTTCAAGGGTGCAAAAATCTGACACTGCGAACCGTCCGCACGGCGTGTTGCTGACCTTGAAGCGTCTGCTGCATTTCTGAATGAGTGGAAAGTATCGAGAAAAGCTGGAGGTGGCTTAATCAGCAAAAGCACAAGTGAAGACCTCCGATTACCATTCGCAGCACCTTGTCACTACTGAAGTACATGACAACGTAAGGTTTCAGGTACTTGTTGACATCAAGGATGAACCAAGACAGATTAGAAACCAGTTTGGTATAATCAGACAGTTCTCAAGAACAAATTACCCCCCGCAGTCCTGGCCAATTTTTCATAGCCGTCAACTGCTTCAGGTTTTACAACGTAACGTGTCCACTTACCATATTTACTCGTTTTATCTAGAATGCTTTTTTTTTGTAAACGATGTGCAAAAGTGAGGGGGTGAGGGTCGGCTCAGATTCAAGTACCATGGTTTGATCACTAAAGGCTCGGCTTACGTGCTAGCGGCAGATGGCTCGCCATGTGCCAATCTCGGGCTGCCATGCCCACGGTTCTGCATGAGCGCCCGAGACTCATTTTTGCAACATTCTACGGTAGCTGCATGTGACGTGATCGCTCAGGCTCAGGTTGATGTCCAGCGGCTTGATGGAGGACTGGGTGAAAATGGTTTGGGAACGCCGCCCAGGGCCGTGTTGTGCAAGCAGTCACTTCTAGCCCTCGATTCCTACGCGGCCATCTGACTGACAGCGTGAAGACTCCGCTTCCCCGTGCTGGGACAGACGTCGCCTATAATCCCTGGTGGCATGACTAGCCAACTGCCCCGAGATGCTCAAGCTGACCTCGCAACTTAATAAGCCCTGTAAGACAGCGTTCGCAAGCACTATACCAACTGGCTTACGTCGGAAGAACATCAGCTCACCCCAAATGGGCGCATCAGGCATGCTTCGCTCGGCCAGCTGAATAGCGAACTGGACCTACTTCTTGCCACGGCGTGGAACGAAATTCCAGATGAAACAGTCATTACGGCTTTCAAAAAGTGCTGCATTTCAAACACGATGGACGGAAGCGAGGATGATGCCCTCTGGGATCCTTCAGCCTCTCGACGTGGGGGTCGAAAATAGGCCTTCTAAAGACTTTTGTGCCACGACAATACGAGTGTATTTCGTCAGAAACCACAAAGTTACCCCAAGCAGTATGTCAGGAGGGCCTCCCTGGCTACTGTGTGAAGGGTGGGTCCTCTCTGCATGGGCGACTGTACCACGTGATGTCATGCAGTGGTCGTTCGTGAAGTGTGGACTCGCACTTGATGACGACGTGCTATGGGACCGCAGCAGCTATGACGGTCTGCAGCAGCAGTCTGCTTCTGTATGAACCACGCCGTCGCTAGCACACCAGGCACCTTGTGCGCCACCTACCACCTTCACTGCTACTCTGTGGGGCCCTTTACTCCAGGCCGTCCCACTTCCCCGCAACAGCCACCATACCAATTACTTTCTCTTCGGTTAACTTTTACTCCTGCAAAATTCCCACAAGTTCGTGGCATGACTAAGTGAAGGTGGAAATAATACCCCGGTAGTCACCTATATCTACCCAAGATGGTGACTGCACGCTGTGCAATTGCAAAAGGAGCAGGACTTCGATAGCATCACTGTGTCCTACACTAATTAAGATATGAGGTCAAGTCCAAATCGCAAATTTTTTTTCAAAATGTCAATTTTTTGTTTTCCACTTTGTTAGGTGTGGAATTTATTGGTTATCATTGCAGTGAAAAAAGTTTTGACCTACACAGTTTCATTCCAAAGATACATTGAAAAATGTAAACCCACCCGGCATGTACGAAACTGAAACTGAAACTGCCAGTTTCGTGTGCAACACAAAATTGCCCTGGCTTGGCGTCTTAGTCTGTTATATTTAACAATCGTACCACATACAAAATCTTATTAATGACCTAATAGCGGTTTCTGCACTTTATTTATCAATTACAATCATAAACTTCTCACCAGGCGGACGCGCGATGTTTTGTACGTGTTGTTTCCGTTCTGGAGCCTTCGCGCGAGCGCCAAAGCAGCGGCGGATTGTTTGGTGGTCGTGCTCACTCTCAGTCACTTACTTTTCTTACTGGTAGCCATAGTATGGAGAAGTTTAAACATACAAAGATGCACAAAACGAAAATTTGCCAACAATCAGTTCACGAAAGTAGGAGTGCGCGATGGACATGGAGACGTCAGTGGTTGTGCCGAGTGTGCGTCGAAACTCGTAATTTGGAGTCAAGTTCATCGCCGCAAGGTAACAGGATCATCGACGTTGGTATTTTGTCATCTGTGTTTTCATCCATGGCTTGCCCCGAGTGCCTCACTACATCTCTGAAACTGGAGGAGCGCCTCTACCGACTGGCGCCTTGCGCATTTGCTGTTGTGTGCACTGCTTGTGGCTTTGAGCATAAGTTTCATACTTCGAAGAAATCGGGCAGCATGACGGAAAACAATGCTCGGCTCGTGTACGCAATGCGACAGATTGGGAAGGGACACGCGGCAGCAGGAGACATTTTGCAAAGTTATGAATATGCCTCCACCCGTGCGGCATTCTTCATATGACAAAATGTCATTGAAGCTCGCTGCAGCTTCACAGCTCGTCGCTTCGAAGTCAATGACCGATGCTGCTGCAGAAGTGTCCCATGCAGTGAACAGTGGTGAGTGTGGTGTGTCAGCTGACGGTACGTGGCCAAAAATGTGGACACTCGTCGTTGAATGGCTGCGTGTCCGGTGATTTCCGTGGACACAGGAAAAGTGCTCGATGTAGAGGCTTTATCGAGCAGCTGCAAGGCATGCACAGCTGAAGAGCAAACTATGCCCCACAAGTGCTAAATTTGAAGAGTGGAAAGCAAAACACACAAACTGTAATGCCAACCACACAGGCAATGCTGGAAGCATGGAACCCGTTGGACTCTACCGCATATTCGAGAGATCCGAAGCTACACGAAGTTTAAAATATGTCGATTACTATGGAGACGGTGATTCAAATAGCCATGCAACCGTAAAGGACATTCACGGCAAGAACAGCGTGCGAAAGCTGGAATGCATTGGGCATGTGCAAAAGCGCGTAGGCTGTCGGCTGCGAAAGTTGAAGAAGCGAGTGGCTGGGTTGGCAGGAAGAGGAAAATTGACAGATGCCCTCATTGACCGTCTTCAAAACTACTACGGCATTGCCATCAGGGCTAACGTTGGCGATCTTCAGGGAATGAAAAAGGCAACACTAGCCAGTTTGTTCCACTGTAGCTCAACAGATCAGCACCCAAGGCATGGCTTGTGCCCCCTCTGGATCAAGTAGCTGGTGCGGCTTCAAGAGAGCTGAAGCTGCTGGGCAACAAAGGTACAAGCGTAAAGCAGGACTTTCTGATGAAGTTCTCAACAAAGTTAAGATTGCGTATGCTGATCTCTGTTCAGATGACTTACTAAAGAAATGCTTGCATGGAAAAACGCAGAATGCCAATGAGTGTTTTAATGGTATGATTTGGCAAAGGGCACCCAAAGACACGTATGTGAGCCTTCCAAGCGTCAAGTTTGCGTTGTATGACGCTGTGTGTCATTTTAACAATGGCAACAGAGGCACACTCGATATCCTGAACCAAGCTGGCATAGAACCTGGCCTCTACACTACAAAAGCGTGCCTTACAAATGACAGGCAGCGCATCGCCAAGGCATCCATCCCAGTCAGAGCACTGATACTGCAAAGCAAGCTAGAAAAAAAAAAGGCTGAGGTGCCGCACGAGCAAAATCAGACACGTGCCAGATCCGAGACAGACCAAGCTACAAATATGGGGGATTTTAGCTCTCCTGATCATCTTATGTGAGCGCTGCACTTGTTTGAAATCTTTTTTGTTGATTATCTCAGAACCTATTTTTTGGCAATTTCCTAAAACACGAACATTCATAAGTTTTGTTCTGATAAAGATTTTTTAAAGAAATTTGGCAGCAAATCATTGGGTGTGCAATGAACCTCAAGAAATATTATCGTACCACAGGTTTTGATATGGGCGCCTTTTACACCAAGGCACACCCAATGGAAACGAGCATTTTTTCTGTTATTTCATCACTATGCTTCCGGGATTCATCGAATCTCATTAATTTTAGTTCATTGTACAGATCAAAGCCTCCCCTATAGCACCACCAAAAATTGTGTTTTTCTACAGAGTTAAATTAGACTTACGAGTGTTGGCGTGAGACCCACATTTAATACAATTTTCAAATTTAAAAAAATGTAAACAAAAAAAAAGAAGACACTTTATAGGGCTCCTATGGGCCTAAAAAAGTGTGCTTTATGATGTAGACCAAAAATCTGCATTGTTCATTCATTTTTAAATGTTTTTTTTTTCCCAGCACCTGGCCTCATACCTTAACGGATTACACAGGGACTCATCGCACATCGAAGTTGGCACAGTGACCCGAGCGCTTTACAGGGCTCTCTCTACAAGGTGCATGAGCGGCCCTATGGAACACGGAACAGTCCCCACCACTGCAAAAAGATACACAGACTAAAGGCTGGAGAAATGGAAATAGAGGCCGTGCTCATTTTGTTCCAACCATGACAACTTCAGAGACTAAAGTGCACAACATTAGTTTGCAATAGCATAAGCCAGCATCACTTTGCTGTGAAAGTGAAGATACATGCAAATAGGAGAGAAGACCACATGAGCCATACTTCAAACAAAAGGGACAGTTCACAACCTCCCCTATGGGGAGTGCGAGGCTGACGGAGGAACTGGTCAGCCAACTGACACTTTCTTGTGGTTGGACAATCGAGCCCCACAGAGGTGGCCTGACAGCCACGCACAGAGCAGCGATGACCACTCACCCTCACGTAACATCAAGCCATGCTCTGTCCTGCCCTTGATCTGTTGTACCCCCAACAGGTGCTGACTCCAGGTACCACCAGAGTGCTGCAAAGGCCAGAGGTTAGCTCGTTAAAAAACACTGTCGCAACTTGCCCCGAGACGACATTATGTTTTCGTGGCTTTACTTCGGCGCACGAATATCAGTGGACAAAAAGATGCTCAAGCAGGGCCAGTGTGGAGAGATTGAAAACCGCAATGGAAGTCTGAGTGCATTGTTACCTGGTTGTTCGCTCCAATTAGAGCACCACTCATCCCTGTACAGTAGTGAAGTAGCTGCTGCTAATGCCGTGGACGTTTGTGCTAGATATGAGCAAGCATCGCCGAAAATACTGCCACAAATAAACACTAAAACCTGGCTCACAAATTTGGCCAAATGGAATCGGATATCTAGAGGTGTCAGAACAAAACATCTAGGCAAGTCAGACCTAATATTTACCGTTTCCCACTGTTGCACCCTTTTTATGTGTCTCACCTCCAAAATAGGGCACAACAGGGCACCATGCTCGTCAGCTCTGAAAATCTGACCAGGCACGACGTGGTCCCTCAAAACATCCTGACCGATGGTGCATGACCACGTCTAGAGAAGAGTGCAGTATGTGTCAACGTATGTTATCCTGCCTTCACTCACAAGCACAAGTGCGTACCGTCAGTGGATAACCTAGGAAATAGTGAAGGCCACCGCAACAAAGCAGCTGTTGTCCTGGAAACACTTGCGTACCTGGTCCCACTACTCTTTCAGTTGGTGAAGAATTACCAGCATTCCCGTTTGTGGCTATTCCCAAAGCGCATTGCCATTGGACCACCAGAACAGCCAAAAAAGAATCGACAATTCGAAATATTCATTCTCACACATTTCATTCCTGCCTCAGCCCTGACATCCAAAGCAGGCGTGTTGAACGTACTGCAGACGCCTCTGTGCCTTTCACTGAGCAATTTTTTCGTTTTGGCACCGTACCCCGACATGTGTCAACCACCAGGCAAATGGTGGCAACCAGCGTGGCGAGCAGTCCCCTCACCCACCTGTCAGCTTAGCTGATAACACACACATCTACTCAATAACGTTCTCCCCACATGCACACTGTTCTTCCTCTCCTCCAGACATCATGGTGGTACCCATTGTAAGGACGATAGCCTTTCTTGGGCTACTTAAACGCAGAAGTTTCAGTCGTCTGTCTGTCTGACTCAATTCAGCCACCCGGTCAAATTGAAACAGAAGCTGCGCAATAGTCTTATATACTCGCAGCCAAGTCTAAACATCCAGGTCAGGTGCCAATGTTCATACTTGCAAGCATTGTTCAACAAGAACAAAACATTATACAAATATAAGGCAGCAAATCAATACATGAATGATATTTGCAGTGTTCCTTTATTAAAAAATTCCCAAATGCTGGTTTTTGCAATAGCAAATGAAATACTACATCAACTGCCTGCTGTTCCCCGTGCTACTATAGCTCCTGGCAGCATTTAAGAAATCAAACGGCAAATGCAACGAAAGGTTCCACTGGATAAATTCCACGTTTTGTTTGGAACGCCCGCGGAGTAGGGCAACGTGGTTATATAAACGTGGTAGTAAGGTGCCTCGATTCACGGGCGTCTCCGCCGTAAGGCAGCGCTGGCATCGAGGCACCCGGCTTGGGGAAGTGGAACACGGTAAATTTAAATTGACTTGAGCAGACCTCTAGCGTGTTATCTTGGCAGGAACGAGACGGAGAGGAACAGCATGAGAGGTGAGCGGGAAAGAGAAGGCAGGCATCTACTTGGCATGGGCGCCAGTCGACTATCGTCTTTCGTCGACATTTGCAACGAAAGGAGCAGATATGCAGCCATTTTCTTTAGGATACTTGCCCCTCACACACTCACACCTGCACGCAGTGTTTCGATCCACATTTGACCCCTGGGGATGTACCTGCTGCCTAGCAACCACAAGAAGTGCAAAGCTCCTTGATGATCTCTGCACTACCAGCCCTTCTCCAAAACATCGATCATACACGGCTTGTTCAAATGCACTTCAAACAGCCAGCTCCTTGACTTTTCCAAATGCACCGATTTTATTTCCTGCACACAACACGACTTCATCCACAACCGAGCTGCAACGTGGCCCTGGCTACCCAGAGCTACTTCTTCTGAAACACCAATGACAATCATGGGGAAACTAGCCTCACTTGGCTTGACCTACACATTGCATGTGACACAACATTTTCATTCTGGACACAGGACATGCCTCAGGCATGCGCTTTGTCCAGCATGACTGCGATGTTGAGGAATGTGGATCTTTTTTTTAAAGCGAAGCTGTTAGCCTCTTTTTGGTCAGAAAATTTCATGTCGTAAACAAAAAACCCAGCAGGGTTTAGCAGTTCTCGCCCAAGAAGCCGAGCACATGCGTCAGGCTAATCAGGCATGCAGCATGGAGGTCAGTATTCATATAAATAAAAAGCAGCAAAACAAGCACCGAAACCACATGATGGATGATAAGGCGCCGGTGAACAATGGGAACCCCCCCCTGTATACTGGTAAAGATTAGGTTTGCAGCTGCTCTCAAAAGGGGAGGGGGAGTTGACTTCATTCGAGGGCTAGCGCATGCATCAGGCTAGGCAGGACCTAGCAGTTCTCGCCCAAGACACCGAGCGCATGCGCCAGGACCCAGCATTTGCTGCCAGAGAAGCTGAGTGCAAGTGACAAGCCCGCTGAGACAACGAGGAACATTTCATACCCTCCTCCACAGCATGTGTAGTGGTTTACACAGCTATACATCCACTTTCGCAGGGCGGATGGCGTCTCAGTGGAATGGGGGTACAAGCTCCACAATTTGCTTGCTGCAAAAAGCCACATTACGTTTCGCGTTATTTTAACATTATCATTCAAATTTTTTTATCATGTCATTAACATTTGGATAATTGTGTGGGCGACCTGCTACAAATTGTTTGACACGACATCAAAGTACTTATGGTACAAAAGTGCACTTATGTATATCAGGATTTTCTTTTCTTCAACCCCACAAATTAGAACAAGATGAAAATCACGGCACATTAACCAAGTGCTTGTCTGCACCTGACAGCTTATTGCCTACTGACCCCACTACTCTATTTCCCCATTCCCCACCAATAGCAGTTCCCTTTGTTCCTTTGAAAGCAGATAAATTCCTACTCTGACAGCTGCACTATGACACAGCCGGCGTCTGTGCGCACCACCAGAAAGTTTCTTTTAATAGGGTGCGACTCACTACCCAAAGCTGTTTGCTGCAACCACCTTACTGCCGTAGAAGCCCTCACTGATACGTATCACCCAATGTGGCACGAGATCGCATTTGTAACGTGCAAAGGATAGCCCACTGCATGCAATACACTTTGACCAAGGAAATTTTTTTGAACTGGGATCATCGACAAATTTGATTTGTACCAGCAATGATTTGTATCAGCCGTGTTTGTATGACCGTGATTTCGCAGCACCTTGCAGGAGGAAAACACACTTCAAACATGATCTAGGCGTGAACGGGCCTTCAAAGATTCACATTCAGTGCATTTAATTAGAGATTTCCGGAAAATTTTATTGGTGCACCACAGCCACAAAGTTTCAGTTTAAGAAGCTTAGCTTGTCAGAGTGATATGATAGCACTGCAGATATGAAAGCTCCGTGTACAGTCAGGGGTGATTTCAGATTCCTTCTGAACTTTCACGGCACAGTGAGCGATGAAGTTAAACTGACCGCCATTTTACTCCCAAACGTCCACCCCCAAGTTCCTGCTGTGCGTGCGTTTTTTTCCTTACCTATGACACTGTGGATGAAGCACAGTGCTCACATACCTGTGCGTGGGCCATGCACTGCTTTCAGCGTTCGTCTGCTTGGATGCGTGGGGCTGAGGTTGGCCGCTTTGTCGACGCCCTTGTCCGGGGGGCTGACCCAACCATGGCCGCTGGCTCCACACCACACATCCCCTGCAAACACCAAGCAAGGAAATGCCAGGCGACCAACACAAAGGAGCAAAGTAAAATCTGCTCTCTTCAAAGGGGAGAGAGGCAACAGAGCAACAAAATGCACTGCAACACGCGCCACGTCACAAGCAACGGATCACACTCATGCTGGATGCCTGCACAGTTTTTGTTACAGCTGAGGTGCAGTTAGGGTTGCCACCTTTCCCCGTAAGAAAAACACCGGCCCTTTGGGTGGTGGGGGGAGCATGGTATATAGGAGGTCGAATATGAGTTGACAAACAGACGCCACGTTTTTTTGACATGCAATGTCATTTATTGTAACGTTTTCCTGGAGAGAAATCAATCAACTTAACTTTTGTACTGAGGCTGACTGAGATTTTATGAAACGAAATCTGAACGTGATTTTCTGAAAATTCGTTCTGAAAGCGACGTATTTTCTCTGCTCGTGTGCTTTGCACAGCTTGTCGACATATTTATCATCATAGTTGCTGAACCGACGCTCATAAAATGCCCCCCCGCCACAAAATAATAGCAGCATGATGGCCAAAAAACCAGCCAATGACGACCAGTTTTAAGTACGAACCAGCAATTGGCCCGCCGTCTAAAAAAATCAGTCGGGCCAGTCAGAAACGGGGCAGGTGGCAACCTTAGGTGCAGTCACCACAAAGCTCAGCTGGCTTTTTTCATCAGGGTCACATGCATGCGCGTTTAGCCTCATGATACAGGGGGTCACCAGACAAGTACCAGTGTATTGCTTAAGAGAAGTTTGTTGTAGTGCCATTTGTCAACTGAAGCTGATGCACATACTTCGATATTGACAAGTCGACCACAACTGCCTGCCTATACGGATGAAAATAAGACCTGTCAGTGGAATGCATGAAAAGTGAGGCAAACAGTCACTCACTAGGACCGCACGTTTACTTTGGTCAACCAAATGCACTGCCACCACATGCACTCAAAACCAGAACATGTCAAAGCACAGGCATGCCTGCTAGGCCCCTCGACTTTTCGACCCACTGTTTCCATTGATTCGAAATTCCTACAGGGGCTTTTCGGCAGCAGATGCAAAGCTGTGATTTGCATTCTTAGTGAAATAACTTCGGAAGAACTGCGAGCTGGGCGTGTTCGGCTCGTCAAATAACTTCGGCTATGTCAAACTATCGCTTTACCCACGCTGTCACTTCGGAAATTAGCCCGACATAACCAAGAATCAAAACGGCATCCTCATAGCTGACTAGACCCATTGACGTCGATGCTCTAAGCCCCAATTCGGCATACATCACGCCTGACAACATAGATAAAATCGTTCGCATAACGTTTAAGTGTTTGTAGAACTGCAGCTAAAAGCTGTTGCACTAATTTCACGCTCATGCATGCCCCCCCCCCCCCCCCCCCACCACCACCCCCATCCAAATGCCGACAAGGTGTTGCAAGTGACATTGTCACAATTTCAAAATATGCTTTCGAGAAACGCAAACGCAATCACAGCAGTCTCACACAGCCAATCGTCTGCTAACAGTCACAAACATGGATCTTCGTACATATATTCTGAATCAAGCGATAAGCTACACTGCGTATCAACCGCCCAAACGCACGCTGTCACCATATCAGAGGTTGCTCTAGTGATGAAAGTTGTTCATTCAATTTTTTCTATTCACGCTCCAGCCTTACAAACATCACGAAGCATGCATCAGAACAACATCCCCAGCGTTGTTATTTTGCGTTCAACGTAATGCCTAGGAAAGGTGGAGGAAGCACTTTTGAAAGGGCGGTAGCAGCACTCACGTTTCCACCGTTGTCCATCCTGTGCTGCGAGAACTTCCGGCACAAAAAAGATGCGTTGTTGCGTATCTCGAACTCTTTTGAGGTAGCAATCTCGCCAGGTGACGCAAGTTATTGACGAAAACTTTCTTAACACGAAAAGTTAACTTTGCTCTGTTCGCCGGGCGCACGGCATTGCAGGGTTGTAGGCATGGCCGACGGGACAGCGCGTCCAAAAATAATTGGCTTAATTGGGTCACGTGATCACAACTGACGCCCCAAAAAGCCTTCTAATATGTATACTTCAAAACTTCTTTTCTACAAATCAAATAAAAAATTACCAGTATATAAGCTACACAATAAGTTCTGAACTTTCACCCACAACTTCTGCGAACGTGGCTTATTTCAGTACGTCCCCGCCATCGTCTGCTATTTTATGGCTATTTTAGTCACGCGGCTTGTTTGTTCTCAAGAAACGGGCGCCATTAATAATAATAATGCTCCTGTTAAACGTACCTTGTAACATAAAGCCTTAACTTCAACCTGGAAATTATTATTTCACGCAAAATTACAAAAATATACAGAGTTACTGCAACATTCTGAGGGCAAAAAGAAGGATATCTGTTAATGCACATCTCACACGGCACGGTGACTGACGCGGCCATGCATGCTATGGTTTTCGCTGTATGTATGTACACTTCAAGCACGGTGTAAGATGACTACAAGTAAAGTGCCTAGACTACAGGTTTAGTGAACGGATATGGAGACTCTTTGGTCAGTCAATTTCCATATGTTGCAAAATTCACTTACGATAGGTTGTTGTTCATAACCGGTTGACATATATATCTCGCAACCGAAAATATCTCCTGTTGGTATCTCCCGCGCAGGTGACGCATATAGTGTGCGCGTACAAATGCCGGATGTATATCCCGCCGGTTCCGCGAAACCCATTATTTTAAGGCGACAGCCTCTATCTTCGTGGAACGCGCTGAGTGGTATACGAAAACATTTTTTTCCCCGTACGTACCACAGAACGCGTTCCATCAAAACAGAGGTTTCCATCGAGCATTAGTGTTGTGATTTATACAAAAAATTACGGGGAATGCTAACAATTTTCTGAGAATGCGAAGGCAATTGGATCTTCGGTACGTTAAATGCGGTCAAACTTTTCGTTGAACATATTTGCGACCGCGCCCGTCACCGCCGTGCACGTCCACTGGACAACGCCCTAGGAGTTCGCCCCGTGAAGCACTTCTTCGGCCGGCGCCTGACGTGGCCAAATCCAAAAGCCCGCGATGCCGGCTCCAAAACTACAGTTGAAGGATATATGCAGACAGCAAACACAAATTCACTCCTCCACACAAGAAATTGCCCAGACAGCAGCATTTTACTACGGAGACGCAAACACTACTCATACCCGACAAGGAGTACATGTACGTGTACGATCGCCTCCACCCCGCACAGTGGCTTTAGCAAAAGAACAGAAAAAACTGTCGAAAACCCCGCGGAGCTAGAAAATGCCGAGCGTTCCTGCGAGCGCGTCCCTCGCGGCGACCACCGATCGTCCCCGGAACGCTTTTGCAAAAAAATTACGCCCACCTCCCCTCGCGGGAACCCTGGTGTGATGCGACGCTGAGGGGGGTTCAAGCGCAAGCAGAGAGCTACCATCGACCGAAAGCCCGCCGGAGAGCAGCACACCGGTCATATGCGCAGCGCGCCCGAAGGAGAGGAAACCGCGGAGAGAGTGCCGCGGCTATGACGCAACACAATCCAACATAATCCACTTTAAGCCAATCCAATCCAAATCCAATCCAAGTCTAGCCAAGCCAATCGAATCCAATCCAATGCCCCTCGCGAGAGAGTGTTCGCTATCGGAGAGGATAGGGGGAGAGTGGCTGCGGACAACAACGGACGCACGCAGGAAGGACAGGGCCGCCGACAAGAGATGCTCTGAGCGTCGCATCTAGAAAGTGGCGAAAACTGAAGGAGCGAGAAAATTCCGAACGTGCCCGTGAGCGCGTGCCTCGCGGCGACCGCCGATCGTCCCCGGAACGCGCAGTGGCTTTAGCAAAAAAAAAAAAATGGATGGCAGCTGAAAAAAAAAGAAACATTGGATGACCAATTGGTCCATTTTGCAACCCAATGGGTCCAGATGGAATCCCTATGGGTCCAAATGGAACCCAGAGGGGCAAATTGGAAGCGCAATGGGTCCAATTGGACCTGGAGCTATCCGAATTGGGCCTATTGGCTCGAATAGGATGGCCAGTTGGCCCGATTGGACCCATTGGCTCCAACATGATGACCAAATTGGGGATCCATTTTGGATAGTTGTTTGGACAGTATTCGAGCAGTATTCAATTACGACAACCATTTGCTAAAAGTTAATTCTCTCTCTCAACCTTCATCTGAAACCTTCAGAAATGTTTGAAACTTCAACCTTTACATATTTATATTTATGAAGCAATTAATTTCGGATATTACAATCAGCAATTAAAAATGAAGTTCTCAAAAAAACATGACAACAACCAAACACTAGGAAAACTTTCTGACACGGGTAACAAAACGTTTCGAAATACAACCCCGATCCAATCTATGATGATGATGGTTGGGTTTTTATGGCGCAAGGCCGACTAAGGGCAAAGAGCGCCAGAGGAAAGTTTATTTAATGAAGTGAAGTGGTTACAAAAAAAAATGTCAACCGAACATAGTAAAATCAGTTACAGATAATGGTGATGGCTGGTGTATAGGGCCAGATTTGATTATGCGTGATAGGAAATGAGGTTTAAAAACTTAACGTCTGACAAATACTCAAACACACGTTTAACAGAAACAATGGCTTCGTCACCTAGAAACTGCGATGGATGTAGTGGGATATGTTGTCTGTAGAGTTCTCTGAAGTGTTTGTGTCGTGTTGTGTGAAGTGCCTTGCATGTGAGTAGTATGTGCACTACGGATAGGGCCTCTCCGCACCAGCTGCACTGGGGTCTAGAAGATCCCGTCAGCAGATACGAGTGCGTTGCATGGGTGTGCCCTATCCGTAATCTGGCCAAGGCGACTTCAGAGTATCTATTGCGTGTGTCGGTGGTGTATGGTCCCAATTGAGGTTTTATTACGTGTAACTTGTTGTCTGTTTGTTCACTCCAGTGTGTTTGCCATGTTTTGCGAAGTTGTTGTCTGATGTGTGGTTTCACGTCGGTGTAGGGTAATGTGGTTATGTCTACTGTATTCGAGAGTGTAGCAACAGCAGCCATTCGGTCCGCTGCTTCGTTCCCGGCAATACCACAGTGGCCAGGGACCCAGCAAAGAACCAGTTCAAATTTGCGTACATACACAGACATAATACCCTTGACAATCAGATTGACAACGTGGTTTTTCGAAGGCACTGTTGACGACAGTGCCCGCACAACACTGAGGGAATCTGTATAGATAATGGATTGTGGGATGTGGTTTTGAAGTATATGATTGACAACAAGAAGTACACCGTAAGCCTCTGCCGTAAAGATACTAGTATGACTATTCAGAGTTCGAGTGACACCAAGGCCGGGCCCATGCGCCGCGCAGGACACAGAGGTGGCAGATCTAGAAGCGTCCGTATAAAATTCAGAGCACTCATACTTCTGCTGCAAATACAAGAAATGCTGCAGAATTGCACATGTGGGAGCTCGCTTTTCATCTAGATGTGTAAAAGATGTGTCGCATGATACAGGGCGGAGATGCCATGGTGCTATAAAATCCGTTAGAGAACTTTGGATTGTATCTAAAAAGGAGACAGCAAGCTCTGACGCCTCCTCTCTAACTCTGTAAGAGAAGGGCGCAGAGATCGATGGTCGATTTAAAAGGAGTTCAGTCATGGACGTATCATGAAAAACTGATTTAAAAGGATGGTGAGGCATGGATGAAATTTTAAAAGCATACAGGAGATCTGTGTAAGCTCGCTGACGTTGTAGGTTCCATTTGTTGCACTCCACATAGAGGCTTTCGACCGGGCTAGTGCGGAAGGCGCCACACGCCAGGCGGAGCCCGAGATGGAGCACTGGGTCCAGCATTTTGAGGGATGTTTTACTTGCTGACCCATAAACAACGCTACCATAGTCCAATCGTGAACCTATCAAGCTGGTAAAAACACGTAAGAGAAGTTGTTTGTCAGCACCAAAAGATGCGACAGAACCTTCAGGATATTCATTGTTTTTAAGCATTTATGTTTTAGTTGTTTTATGTGTGGGATGAATGTCAGCTTTTCGTCAAAGATAATACCCAAGAACTTGTGTTCCTTTTTTACAGGAATAGAGACACCGTGGAGTTGAATGTCTGGATCCGGCCGGATACCACGCCTCTTGGAAAACAAATACAAGTGCACTTCCCGGGATTAAATTTAAAACCATTGCCATCTGCCCAGCCAGCTAGCTTGTTAACACCAAGTTGGACCTGGCGCTCACAGACAGACAAGTTACAGGATTTAAAGGAGAGTTGAATGTCGTCTACATAAACTGAACAGGAAATCGACGGTGGCAGCGCCTTCCTAAGGGAATTCATTTTCACAATAAAAAGGGTCCAACTTAACTCCACCTTGTGGCACTCCATTTTCCTGCACATGAACCCTAGAGAGTGCAGTTCCAACTCGCACACGAAAGGTTCTTTGAGACAAGTAGCTGGCAAGTGTGTTTATCATGTTACCTGACATGCCGAAGGACTTGAGGTCGCTTAGGATGCCATACCGCCACGCGGTATCGTACGCTTTTTCCAGATCAAAGAATACCGTCATACAATATTGTTTGTGGAGGAAAGCATCCTTATATAGGACTCGAGCGCGACGAGTTGGTCGTTCGTGGACCGCCCCGCCCTGAAGCCTGCCTGGCAGCCCTCGAGAAGACCATTGTACTCAAGAAAGTACACGAGTCTCCTGTTTATCATCTTCTCGAGGAGCTTGCACAGGCAGCTTGTGAGGGCGATGGGCCGATAGCTAGCAGGAGAGGAAGGGTCCTTTCCTTCCTTCAGGAAAGCCACTACTATGGCCTCCCTCCAAAAGCGAGGAATGTGCCCCGAAAGCCATATGTTGTTGTATAGATGTAGGAGTGTTTCCAGAGTGTCTGGGTGTAGGTGTTGTATCATGGTGTATGTGATTTTGTCTGCACCTGGAGCTGAAGGCTTACATGTGCTCAGAGCAACCTTCAGCTCATGAATAGAAAAAGGAGAATTGTAAGAAGTGTGCGACTTGTTGTTATCACGCAGGGACTTCTTTTCTACAGATGTTTTGTGTTTCATGAAAGTGTTTGTGTATTGTGCTGAACTGGACACGTGTTCAAAGTGTTGTGCAAGCGTGTTAGCCTGGTCTTCGAGTGTGTCCCCTGTTGTGCTAACCAGGGGCAGGCTGTGTGTCTGTTGTCCTTTTACCTTGCGTATCCGTGTCCAGACTTTGTGTGCGTCAGTGTATGAGTTAATGGAAGTGAGGAAGGTGCGCCAACTCTCCCTTTTTGCCTCACGACGCACTCGCTTCCCCAAAGCCTTTGCCCGTTTAAAAGAAATTAGGTTATCTGACGTGGGGTACCGGCGAAGGACACCCCACGCCTTGTTTTGGGCCTCTCGCGCCCGCCTGCAGTCCTCGTTCCACCAGGGCCTCCTTGGGTTGCGGGACGCACTGGAGGCCTGGGGCATGGACTTTTCGGCGGCGTCGACTATGTGCGCCGTGACGAGTTGGGCGGCTTCCTCCACGTGTAGGTGTTTTATGGTTGTGTGGTGTAGTTTAGATGTTTCTGTGAATGTACTCCAGTTTGCTTTTGATTCATTAAACCTGTTATGGGCAGATGGACTGCATGGGCCTTTACCTCTGTATGTTAGGGATGTGGGGAAGTGGTCACTACCATATGGGTCCGTGCCCACGCCCCACTCAAGACATGGAAAGAGAATTGCAGAACCAATAGCCAAGTCGAGATGTGAGTACGTATTATGTCCTAAGTTATGGTATGTAGGCTGTTTTTTGTTGAAAAGGCATGCTCCTGAAGATGTAAGAAATTTCTCTATCAGGCGACCTCGGGCATCCGATCTGGAGGAGCCCCAAAGAGAGTTGTGCGCATTAAGGTCGCCTGTTAGGATGTATGGTTCGGGCAGCTGGTCGACCAGCGCCTCGAAATCAGAGCTCGAAAGTGCATGATCAGGAGGAATGTAAATGGAGCACACCGTTACCAACCTATTAAATATTATTGTTCGAATTGTACAGCCTCGAGGACAGTGTTCAGAGTGACAGGGTGGCAGGCTAAGGATTTCCGGGCGACAATTGCCACACCTCCTGAAGAGTGTGCAGCCAACCCTGTCCTTTCTGAATACCATGTACCTATTTAAGAAATTTGTCTGTTTGGAATTGAGGTGAGTCTCTTGGAGACACATGATACTTGGCTGATTGGCATGCAGGATATCATACACATCATCAAGATTTTAAGGAGGCCTCTGCAGTTCCATTGAATGATGTTTTGTGTTCCCATTATTTAGGTTTAAGAATGAATGGAGTGTGTGTATGTGTTCATGTGTCGTCTTTCGGGGCTGTTACTCTGGGGTTAGGCTTTTTAGGCCTGTCTGTAGGCTTGGAAGTCGGTAGCCGCTCCTTGCGCTGCGTTGCAGGCAGGAACGGCCCGACATCCATCTCGTCGTCGGATGTCCGAGGGGTGCCCGACGGACCGGGCCCCCCAGACTTGGCCCCCCCTCGGAGCCCTTCGCTTGAGCCGCCACCGCCGAGGGCGTCCGGGGCAACCAGAGGTGGCACGGGCGGTGCGGTGACGGTGGGAGCCGGTGCGGGGCCCGTGGTGTCCATCACCTCGGTACCCTCCAACGGACTGGAGGACGGGGAGACAGAGGCGGGAGCGGCACCGGTCCCGACAGAAGTGGTTTGCACCACAACCGCTGCTGCCTCAGCAAGCGGCGTGGTGCCGGGTTGGGCTGCGTGAGGCAACCCAGCGGGGGGCGGGGGCGGGACCAGGTCAGACTCACTGAACTGGGTCCCTGTGGAAACCAGGCGCCGCTCCGCCCCCCGGCGAGCCGCGTCTGCGTACCTCCCCAGAGGGAAAAAGGCGAACCTCTTTCGCGCCTCTGGGAAGGTGATGTTCTCCGTGACCTTTATGTTAATTATCTTTTTTTCCATTTGAAATTTTTCACACTTGCGGGAGTACGCTGCATGCGGCCCCCCGCAGTTTACACAAGTGAGAGTTTCGGATGGGCAGTTCTCGCTCGGATGATCGTGCGCTGCGCATTTTGCACACGTCGTTCGGCCACGGCAAGAGTTCGTACCGTGCCCGAACCTCTGGCACTTAAAACAGCGCCGCGGGTTCGGGATGTAGGGACGTATTGAGCACCGGATAAACCTGCATTTATGTGTTGTGGGAGAACTGCGCGGTCAAAGGTCAAGATAATGTGCTTGGTGGGAATCTCCCTGTCGTCTCTGCGGATAGTGATGCGTCTCACGGCAGTGACGCCCTGATCCTTCAAGCCGGCTAGGAGATCCGCATCCGTTTCGTTCAGGAGGTCTGTCTCGGATATCACACCCTGCGAGCTGTTGAGGCTCCGATGGGGTGTGACCCGGATGTCGAGATCAGCCAGTCTAGTCTGAGCAAGAAGCTTTGCAGACTGCTGCTTGTCATTTATTTCAATTAGGAGTTCACCAGACTTTTGTTTTTTGCACTTATACAATTTTCCTACTATGGCTTCAAGATACTTGGCAATCAAGAAGACTGACTGAGATGCAAGAGGGTGGGTTGGATTGATGGATTCCATGACAAGAAATCGAGAAAAATTATCTGGTTCAGGAAATGTCAAAGATGGCAATGAAGGAAAAGATACTTCGGTGCGGCCCCTTTTCAGGGACCGATCACGTTTGGGGGGGGGGGGGGTTAGAGCATGCCATACATCATAGTATAGAAGCAGGGAACGGGGTACTTTCTTCTCAAACCTTACTCTGATAGCCTGAGAGGTCCCGGAGCTCCCTGCCTGGTAAACAGACAGGGAGCCCATCCGCCGGAGCTTGACCTGGGCTCCGACGGCCACCGTTTGAGGCTTCTACCCTTCACCTTTAAACACATCACCACGGTAGGTTACAGTTTATGTTGGGGGCTCGGAATCCTCGGTGTCGCCAACACCGTCACCATGAATACTCAAGGTGCCCCATGCGGGGCCCGATCCAATCTAATCGAACCAGATCCATAGACGTACAGTTGTCGATTGGTCACGCAGTCTTTTCTGACTGTACACTGCACTGGGAATGTAAGGTGGTCTGCAAGAGCGGTAGAAGAGGCGACGATGATTTCGTACACCCATAGCAGTGTGTTATCAAGATGCATCTTTACACTAAACGCCCCTAAGCCTCGAAACGAAGGAAGAGAGTCCCTGTTTATGTTAACCTAGCTGGTTCATTTTTCTTTGCCATTTTAACTCCAAGTAGTGTAAACGGTATTATTAAGGATTAATTTGTCTGCCTAAATATATTTCAGGGCTTTTCATGTTACGACTGGCGGGTTCACGACATCACCGCGCAGCGCAGTTAGCCATGCATGGGATGTTGTTGAAGAGGTCAGCTCACGTCAATTATCATTTCATTGTCTTGTTTGAATGCGCGAAATTGCGGTTTATTATAAACTTAACCTATTGTTCACTTTTGCCGCTCACTTTGTGAAGGTCCAGCTGCGGCGAGCGGAGCACGGCATGGACAATGGCCTGTGAGAAATTGCTTAAACGATGACCTGTCCGCATGCCGTGTATACAAACAGAGCAATAAATGTATTCATCTATTCCAAGAGCTCTTCTATTTGTGATACAGATAATCAGCGCACTGCAGCGGCAACTCAGATGGAGTGGCTGCGGCAATGGGATAGACCCAACTAAAAGTGCAACACGTCGGCGGCCAATCGGAAGTCTAATGGGGCCTCCAGTGGAATACCTATTGGCGTTCCAATGGGGTGCCCGAAGGGTCGCCCAGTTGGCCGTCCAATTGGAACGCCAATGGGTGCCTAATACATAATTGGCCGACCAATAGGTCGACCAATTGGCCGACCCATTGGAATTCCAATAGGCCGGCCAATGGTTTTTTTTTTTCGGCTGTGAATTACGATACTCCCTAGTTCGATATTTGGGCGCAGCAGCAGTGCGCTGAGGCGCAGCACTCACCCATGGGTTCTCTCGGCGGCAGCGATGATGAGCCTCTGCGTCGGCGTAAAGTGCGTCTCAGGAAGGGACCGGGAACAACGTCTTAAGCGAACGCACATCATACACACGCGCACGCCCTCCTCACGTTTTCGTCAAGCGTCGCGCCGTCGAGCGCCTCGTGAAAGCACAGCATACTGCCCCCTCCCTTTGCGCGGTGCCTCCAACACCACGCATGCGTCGTGCACGTATGTAGCGCCGGTGCGCCCCAGCTGTCGTCAAGCGCTACCGTGCGTGTAGGCCTCTATGCTTGGCATGAGAACGCCTAACAACCAAGCGCTAGTCGGCAACACAGCTGGCGCAACACCTGCTCCAAAGGCCCACAGCGGTGAACCTCAAAGCGACTCCACACCGCGCATGCGTCGTGCACGTATGTAGCGCCGACTGTGCGCCCCAGCTGTCGTCAAGCGCTACCGTGCATGTAATGCTTTCATGAGAACGCCTAACAACCAATAGCAACACAGCTGGCGCAACACCCTGTCCACGAACCTCAAAACGACTCCAACACCGCGCATGCGTCGTGCACGTATGCGCCGCCGCTGCGCCCCAGCTGTCGTCAAGCGCACCGCGCATGTAATGCTTTGCATGAGAACGCCTAACAACCAACACAACCAGCTGGCGCAACACCTGCTCCACAGAACCTCAAAAGCACTCCAACGCCGCGCATGCGTCGTGCACGTATGTACGCCGCTGCGCCCCTCCCGTGACAGCTGTCGTCAAGCGCTACAACCGTGCATGTAATGCTTATCACCAGCATGAGAACGCCTAACAACCAACAGCAACACAGCTGGCGCAACACCTGCTCCACAGAACCTCAAAAGCGACTCCAACACCGCGCATGCGTCGTGCACGTATGTAGCGCCGGTGCGCCCCAGCTGTCGTCAAGCGCTACCGTGCATGTAATGCTTTGCATGAGAACGCCTAACAACCAATAGCAACACAGCTGGCGCAACACCTGCTCCACAGAACCTCAAAAGCGACTCCAACACCGCGCATGCGTCGTGCACGTATGTAGCGCCGGTGCGCCCCAGCTGTCGTCAAGCGCTACCGCGCATGTAATGCTTTGCATGAGAACGCCTAACAACCAACAGCAACACAGCTGGCGCAACACCTGCTCCACAGAACCTCAAAAGCGACTCCAACGCCGCGCATGCGTCGTGCACGTATGTAGCGCCGGTGCGCCCCAGCTGTCGTCAAGCGCTACCGTGCATGTAATGCTTTGCATGAGAACGCCTAACAACCAACAGCAACACAGCTGGCGCAACACCTGCTCCACAGAACCTCAAAAGCGACTCCAACACCGCGCATGCGTCGTGCACGTATGTAGCGCCGGTGCGCCCTAGCTGTCGTCAAGCGCTACCGCGCATGTAATGCTTTGCATGAGGAACACGAAGATATCGATGTACATCAAAATGACTACTACTACCGCAGTTCAAAGCGGTGACGGAACATGTTAATAAAAAATTGGGCCCATCTCCCCGCGAGGGGAACTCGAGTAAATGCGTCGCACAGGGGGTGGGTGTATTGCGTTAACGTTTAGTGTTTGGGGAGTTGGTGGTAGTGAATGCGTTGTATCAGCAGCTTCTTGACGTAGTTTGAATAAGTCAAGGATATAAGGCGCGTTCGTAGCCTCCCATTCTGTGTCGGCTTTGTGGCGCAGTGGGTAGAGCGCCATGTACATTGCGTTCCGCCCGCAGGGTCGAGGGATCGAAACCAGGCGCCCGGATAGTATTTTTCTTTATATACTGTAGGGCGAGGGGTGCGGACAACGACGGTGCGGACTACGACGGACGTCAACGCGGGTGACATTGTGAGTTACTGAAATGCTCTGCATTTAAAATTGAAAACTTGTACAACTGCGTGGTGATTTGCAGGGGCGTATTCTGCTCCTGGCTACTGTTGCGGGAGTCAGAGTTTCGATTCCTGCTGGTGCTAGGTTGATTTTTTTTTCGACTTCCTTTCACCAGTTCGACCTTTGGGGAGTACCGGAACTGACCAGCCGGGTGGCGGACAAACCGTTCGTCCGCTCACATTTAGTCCCTCAAGGGTGTAATGATTGAGGAAAAGTCAAGTAGTCCCCCAGAAGACGAACTTTTAGACCTTTTTGACTAAGCATGCATGGAGTCTTTTTAGGCCGACTATGCGGAAATAACGTTTTCGGGAGGTTGAAATTTTGAGTGCAGTTGGCCTTTGAGCCTACTCGGACTCACCATCCCACATGACGAATAAGGCTCCCATGCAGTACTACAACTTCAACGCGCCGTGACTCAGCTAACCAAATTAATCCACCGCATCAAGCACAAACGGGCAGCTGTGAAGGAACCAGACGTCATCCGACTTAAGCTTTTCTCATAAAGCACGTTATGTACGGCACACCTTACCTTTCTCTCAAGCCAGCGGAACGGCGAACATTCTGTGCTTGGGACATGACGCCATGATATCATTCACTGCAGGTGAACAGGATATGCCTTTTTATGGTGTGAATGATCTCATGACGCCATGTCACAAGCACAGACACGCACGCGCAGAATAGTAATAGAAGTAAAACGAGAACAAAGCAACAAACGTGAATAAACAATCGCCAGTCTTATTTCGGAAAGTGGCGTAACCTGGCACAGCAGACGACAGCTGATCTGAAACCAGATGATCGGTATCGATGGCAATGAACCGCAGGATTACAGTATTATGATTTGTACTAGCTGCTATGTAATTATTTGTGACCATCCTAAGCTATCGACAAAAGAGGTTTTCTGATCGTCTGCTATCTCATTCGGCTCCTTCCTACCGTGAATCGTTATCGCTAGCTCCGTTTTGTATATCCCAGGTGGCACCGCCGATCCGAGATCATCTTGCCCGTCCATAATGGCCGTCATTTCGCCATAGTCGAAAATCGATATTATGTATTTTCAGAATAAACAGGTATCTACTGTCGTTGTTCCCAGTGTCAAACGAAATAGACCACGAAATTCGACCTCCGTGTGAAGTTTGAGCGCAAACGGAGCAGTAATACGCTCAGGAAATTTTTTAAAAGTGTTCCATTTATCAATGTAACACCCTGTAGGTCATGGTGCTGAGTATATGCTGCTGAGGGCGCCGCCAATTTTCTAGTGTTGTGGACAGATGAGGAAAAGGAATCGATCAAAAGAAGTCTGTTTTGTTAAAGTTTCCAGATTTGAAAAGTCAATACTATGATCATTCCAAGGCTTGAAGTTTGTATTTGGGCTTGATCTTGTGACGGTGTGAAGCACAATAACGTTGTTTGTATAAGTGGGCGCGAAATTTAAATGAAATACCAGGAGGGAAGATATTCGAGTTGGATGCTTTATCTCAATAACCGATTAATATGTGAAATCCTGGGAGGTTCCCGTTTGAACCCATTCCCATTTCATCCTTCCCGCTTGTTCCCTCCCGTTTCAACCCGGCGCAAAACGACCTTCCCGTTTCGCCCTTTGTCACTTCGCCTGTTCCCGTTTGAACCCATTCCCATTTCAACTTTCCCGTTTGTTCCTTCCCATTTCAACCCGGCGCAAAAGAACCTCCCCGTTCCCGGAATAACGTACCCAGTTTATGAAACGTTATAAAAACATTGTCATATTGTTTTTCCTTTATTTCCGTTTGTTCACAGCCGCTGCGATAGCATGCTCAGTACAGCCAGAGTCCTTGAATGCTTTTCAAACCTCTGATTCACTTTTTGAATCTACAGACAGTCGAAATTTCGTTACAAATCAAGTCATACCAATTAACAAATCTACACAATTTACACGAAAACAGCGAAATACCTAAGCTAAACGTATTTAGGTCGCGAGGGTCTCCCGGCGTCTGCCCTCGTTTGCTCTTGTTCGGTCGACTAACCCTCGTCTCTAGATTCTTTAGATCCACCCCAAAAACCCCGAGACAATTAAGTTTTATTATATTAAAACGACGCTATCATGGCCGTGACCCGAAAAAGTCTGATAAGGGACTACTAACACACACGACTACGTCAACCAAAAATTTATAAACAAACAATTATTTTATTCACACTCTAAAGCTAACTTTAACTCAAGCTTCAAGGTATTCGTCAAAGGACGAGAAATAACTAAGAAAAACCAACCGACCCATAGCAACTCCGAGCGCTGGCCATCGACACTCGGGCGGCCTTTAAGTATTGTTCCTACGACGCGCGCTGAAAATATGCTCAGCGCCGAAGACATTCCCGGCTTTGTCAACCAGGCGTGTTCATTACAAAACGAGCTGTCAGTTTCTCGTCACATATATCCGTTGTAGCAGTGACACTGTAGACCTGTTACGAATTCGAACCTCACTGCGTACCTTGGCCGGTGCAACATTTCCAAGCGCCGCGGCGGGCCTTTCTCTATTCATCTCTAGCCCCACGAGTGACGCCACATCGAGGATAACCCTACCGACCAGGAGGCACCCGCTCTTTGCATGCTCTAATGCGGTAATTACCGCCGGCAACTAGACAGAACTTCTGCCGGCTTCGCACGGTACCCTCGGCGCAGTATAGACCTGAGACGATAAAGGTGCGGCTCCCCCCAAAAGGACATTAACCACCCTTCCCTGGCTGGGATTATTTTTATCGGCTAGACGCGCTACCCGGCTTCCCCCCAAAAAACGATGAAACGCGGAAAGCGCTTCCGCGGCTGTTCCTAGCGCCCCTCGAACACTTCAGCGGTGCCTGCACAAAGAAGCCGCGCAGGATTTTATGCACCAACAAAAACGCAGGACAGAAAACCGCCTGCGTTCTCGCAAAATGTGTAATTGGCTGAGTTAACACATTCAATCGTTATTTTTGCTTTTTTAAAGTCTCTCCTATGGACATCTTTGATCTATAGATCTCTCGAACCCGAAGAGAAAGCTACGCGCCAAACAATGAGCATAAGAACGGCTGTTAAATAAATTTCAGCAACACACTGCATAAAAATCCAATGCGTGCATTGTTCAAGATATTGGGTATCTTTCTAGTACACTCTCGCAGCTGCAAATATTGGGTCAAGAAGCAGTATCGGCCTAAGGCATTCGAAAACTTTTATCGGCCAGAAATATCGGTCGATTCCGGAAAAATTGCTGCATACAAGTTTTTAGTGCATGACCCGTTGCTTGTAAGCACATTTTGGGGTACAGTTTTGAAGACTGTAACGCATATTTTCAGAAATTCAAATGGGTTGGAACGATGCGGGTTCAAATGAGAAGGGCGCTTTAGGAGCGGGTTGAAACGGGAAGGGCGTTTTGGGAACGGGCTGAAACAGGAAGCGCCCAAACGGGAAGGTCGTTTCGGGAGTGGGCGCACACGGGACGGGTCAAGCGGGAAGGGCGTTTTGGGAATGGGTTCAAACGGGACGGGGTCAAATGGGAATGGGTTTTTTCGGGCTACACCCGAAATCCTGGATGACAACTCACACATCAAACTGACGCCTTGATGAGACCAAACTGAGAATATACAACCCTCATCCGCATTAACCGCCTCTCACGGGCTGCTAGCAGTAGACAGGGGCGGAGGAATAAACGTGTATCTAAAGTTGTCAGTTCTGGGGAAAAGTCCTCATTCCAGGACCCCTTGAGTCCGTCCGGCTTCTTGGGCTCGCTGCACCAGCCAAAGCTGGTCGTCAGGGTCCGAGCTGGACAGGGCTCTTTCCCTGTGCTCAGGGGAGGGGAAAGGCAGGGGGGGTAGGTGAGGGTTCTTATCACAGCCCCACATGATATGGTAGAGGGTGCCCGGAGCCTCGCAGAAGCGACATTGCAATGAGTACAGGGTGGGGGCAGAATGTGGGCTCTAGTGGGGTGGGGAAATGTGTTTGTTTGAATGCCTCGGAGGTGGGGCTCTTGTTCTCTGGTGAGGCTTTAGTGCGCAGAAGGATACAGCATTCGTTCCAGACGGTAATGCTGAGTGATTTCGTGGAACGACAAGAGAAGGGAGACCTGCCACTGCTCGCCGAACTCCTGACTTGCCCGGTGGGTCAACTTTTCGGTTGACGGACACTCACGTACGCGCGTACGCGGTGAGTGTCAGGCGACTATCGTAGCACCCTCCTTTTTTTCGACGGAAGAGCACGTGACTGTTTGTTTGTTTGCTTAGCGCTCACGTGCCTACCATGCGCATGAAGCTCGGGAACATTATTTTTTCGCTGGCATTAGTGCACACCAAAAAAATGAGAAAAAAACTTACAGGTAGCCCGAATGATAAAACAGGTCCGACTGAAAAAAGCCGCCCGCATCTTCCCACGGGGGGAACTCGAGTAAATGCGTCGCATCTACTCGAGTCAAGCAAAGCGTCACGTCAAGCGAAAGCCAAGCAAAGACGCCCTTGACTGAATTCCGAACGCGCGCTCCGCCGCTTATATACGTTGAGGGGACTGCGTAAGCCCGTCCCAGTCGATGACGACGTTGGCGTACTTGTAAAGCGGCGCGGACTCTAGGTGTTTGAGCCAAGCGCGGATGTTGCTTCGCCGGAGAACGGCACACCGGTTATATGCGCAGCGCGCCCGAAGGAGAGGAATCCGCGGAAACCACGAAACCGCACATGCGCCGGCCCCAGCGCGTCTGCCGCGGCTATGACGCAACACAATCCAACACAATCCACTTTAATCCAATCCAATCCAAATCCAAGCCAATCCAATGCTTCTCGCGAGAGAGTGTTCGCTATCGCCTCGACTCGACGCGCATGCGCAGTGAGCGTGTGGACGGCGCCGACGCCGACGCCGGACATCGTGCGACTAACAAATGATTTGCATTTAATGTATCAGCAGCTTCTTGACGTAGTTTGAATGAGTCAAGGATATAAGGCGCGTTCGTAGCCTCCCATTCTGTGTCGGCTTTGTGGCGCAGTGGGTAGAGCATCATGTACATTGCGGTCCGCCCGCAGGGTCGAGGGATGGAAACCAGGCGCAGGATAGTATTTTTTTTAAAGTGTAGGGGGAGGGGTGCGGACTACGACTACGGGCGTCAACGCGGATGACATCGTGAGTTACGGAAATGCTCTGCATTAAAAAAAAAACTGTATTTAGGCAGTCTCAGCAACGCTCTCGCGACCAAGCTTGCTTTCGTCAATAGCGTTGCAGGCAGATTTTACGACGGAAATCAGAGGTGTCAGGCGTACATTTCACTTCAAACTATCGTGTATAAGTTATTGCATGTGAAAATGCAGAAGGTCCCACAACTATATTGCGGTAGAGGGCATTCGAGGTAGCTTTAGACTGCTCCGGACATTCAATTAATAGCAAGAGCCCAAATGTCCAACGGGATGAAAGATCCACCGAGACGGAAGGTCAAACCGAGCCTGAATGTCCAACGAGACAGACAGGTTTCCCTCTAGCACGTATTAATATGAAACTCTATGGTGGTGGTGGTGCCAGACTATATGGCTCATACCCACTCAGGGGGATTGATCAGGAAAGGTGCGTTCACCGAGAGAAGCTATATACTAGTATATAGCTTCTCTCGGTGAACGTATTTTTTACGTACTTAGCTAAGTACGTAAAAAAATACATTTAACCAATAAAAATAAAATAGGCCTTTAGGTGGGAATTCCGACCGTGTTCTGTCTACGAGCTGCAGTTGATACTGCTGGTGTTGATGGCGCTGATGAAGACGATGATGATGGTGTCACTGCACTAGCTGCACTGAATGTGTATGAAACACGAAATGCTAACTGGTTAACGATATCTTGCCACAGTCTCGAGCTATACTTGGTTCACAGGAATATATCTTTTTCTGTGACTTTTGTAAGTGGCATTTTGTAATGTCATTATGGCATTACGATTTCGCCTGCTGGTGTATTTTTAAGGGCAATGTTGCTCTTGCACTGTCACGCTGTTTCATTCACAGTGTTGATCGCTTTCACACACCTTCGGACTTCTTGTTAGTAGGTGTTGACCGTTGTTTATTTTACTCCACGAAGCTTAATTACTCGGAAAAATATCACTCGCTCACCTGCTTGCTTGATAAAATGGTTCTTGAGTCCACTGCGAATGCGTAAATAAAAGTGTATACATTCAGATCGTAACGCTTGGGCGTGTGTTCCTTCTTGATATAGAAATGGACGAAGAAATAGAATAAACCGAATTCAAATTTATCGGGTACAAAAGCTGAAGCTACCCCTGAGGCATAAGACGCGGCGACGTATTGGATTAATTTTGACCGCCTAGGGATCATTAACGTGCGCCGAAGTATCGACACGCTGGCGTCTTCGCTCCATCTGAAAAGCAGGCAGCGCGACAGGGATCGAATCCGCATCCTTCGGCTCAGAAGCACAACACCTTAGTCACTGAGTCACCATGGCGGCGGAAACAATAATAAATCATTGAGTAAATGTTACTGTGAGGCATTGTTCTTGTTACGGGGTGCTTCGAAGAGGCCGACAGATAAGCAAAATAGCCCGTGGCTATCGCCTGCACGTGCTGATGGCACACGCTGACAGGGGCCGTAAAGTAATGAAGTCAGCTTCGTTGTGCGCCCACAATCTTCGCGCGACAAGATTGTTGCCTTCGTTCCTTTCCGGTTGGAGATAAACGGTGACACATGGCTTCACACATTGGACCCGCCGCGTTGCGGACGTTGGCACATCGCTGATAAGGCGTATCTGTCTTGTTGCGAGCGCGCATGAGTGCACGTGCGGAGCTGGGGATCAGCGGATTCTGTGCTATGTACACAGTTAAGAGTTAACGGTACATGAATAGAGTGCCTTTGCATACGAATGTCCGTAGTACAGGCAGGACGTCTGGTCTGTCCGTTGGGCCAACCTGGGTCAGTACAATGTTTGGGAACGTAAACAGGCGATTGTACAGTGGAGATGTTTACAGGTGTAAACAGACGGCTGTATCCCGCAAGAAAAGTGTTTGACAATTAGCCGCTAAAACGACTCAGTAATTACGCTGGGTTTCATTTACTTTCCGTGATTAGGTTGTTGACAGTGAGGCTGCAAACGATGTGGAACTACCGCTGCCAATGAATGAGCTCAAGCGAAACGAACAACCCAATTTTTCTCTGCTAAGATAAAGCTATGTCTTCCTAATTTCCACTAAGTAATCACAAAGCCATAGCATGACCGAATGAGGAGAAAAATATATACCCTACAACCAAAAAATCATGCACCCATCCGTCTAACCGCGACGATGGTTGAACGCGAGGCTCTCTCGTGATAACTTCCTCGGTTGGCCAATCGCACAGTGCGATTATGTGCTGCTCGGGAGGTACGCCCGCTTTTCCAGAATGCCCACAGCAACTCCTTGGGTGTGCACTCCGTAGGCCTAACGTTCGGGTTTCGGGTGTTCGGCGCGAAGCGCGCCCGCTGCTTGGCGTCCCCTTCGAGCATGTCAAAATGGACCAATGGGATGCACGCCGAATTCACAACGCGAGGGCCCAGGGCTCGATTCCGGCCACGGGAAGCGGTTTTTTTCTTTCACTTCACCCACCGATCGATTCATCATCATCGTCAGAGAAAGTTGGCTTTCCTGCAGGGCGTGGCAAAGCGACTTTTTCATTTGCAGACCAATTGTAATCAAGTTAGGGACATGTATGTAAGTGACCATCGTAACAACAAAACTGAAATCGGTGTCAGGATATCTTCTATACTTTTTGAATTACAAGACTAATTATTGGAAAGCTGCATTAAACATGATTAACCAATTAGGCAAGAACTCAACAAGATTTTTATGTCGGTGTGATCAGGAAGGTGCATTTTGCGCCGAGCGGCTATTAGATTATTGATGTATTTCCTTTAGGTACCGAGAAAGAAAGAGAGTAGTTTCACTTTCTTTTTAACATGAAACTATTTCTAGTTTTGAAAGGAAGGTGAAACTTTTCTTGATGTGTTTTTTTACCTAAGGGGTATGAAACAATTATCTAATAGCGTCTTGCAACAGAGTAGGCCCTTTTTATCACACTGACATAAATATCTTGTTGAGTTCTTGCCTAATTAGTTAATTAGTTAGACTTGGAGTGACTTTGTAAAGGTAATTAGTCTTGTAACTCAAAATTTATTTTATTTATTTATTTTTTTATTTAAGTACCCTAAGGGCCCGGGTGGGCATTACATAGGATTGAGGTATAACAGACTAAAAATACAATTATATAAAAAATAAGATCGAGTGAAAAAAATAGCAAAAAACATAATAATACAAGAATTATACTCAGAAATCGCACAGTACAACGCTAAACATTGCAATCAAGTACAAGACTATAAAACAAACAATAACAAGCTATATGACGTCGTACAGGCAAGAACCAATCTGTTTACAACATAAAAGACGCAATGAAATTAAAATTAGATATTGGTTTAAGTCGTTAAAAATGACAGAAGTGCTGTTTGAAAAGAAGAAGCGTCTGTTAGTGTGGCTAGGTTTGCAGGTAAAGAATTCCATTCGTTTATGGCCAATACAAGAGGAGAATGCTGATATTTTTTTGTGCGGGCAAAAATGGGATTAACTTTGTAAGCATGATCTACGCGTGCCGAAGTATATGGTGCCGGAACGATAAATTTGCGAGCGAAGGCCGATGGGTTATGGTACAGTGCATGGAAAAAAGATAACCTTGAAAATTGCCTCCGCAGGGTGAAAGTATAGAATAAGTATAGAATATAGAGTATAGAATAAGTATAGAGTATAGAAAAAGTATAGAATAAACTTTTCAGCTGATTTACGTTGCGTTATTAGCGTAGTTGGCTGCATAAATGCTTCTAATTTGATTAAATTTGGATCATCATTAACAAAATTAGTCTTACTTGCCACATTCCACCTGGACCACTGACAATGGGTTAAGTCAGTCACCGCGTGTCCCTGCATCGCCTCTCGTATTTTTACAATGCCAAACGCATCAGCCCGCACCAGCCAACCAAGCCCTCTCCTTCTACTCCGGCCACTCTTCCACAATCGGTAGCCTTCCCAGCGCTTCAGTCATGTGACCAGTTCAGCTTGGGACAATGCGTGGTGGAGAGCTGCAACGTTGGCAAAACATGCTTCGCCGCGGCTCTGAGCGTTTAAGCGCTGGCGCGAGCGCCATTACTTTGACAATCTCAAACATCGGTTGCCTTGGCAACCAGGCACAAGCCGCTCTCGAATTAAGTTACGGTTGCGTGATCCCGGTTCAGCTCGCGGCCCCACCTTGCGACATGTGTGGCACTGCAGGCGTACCACTCACTCCCATTGCGAAGCGATACAGGAGGCGATGGTCCCTGGGTCGTATTTCCGTCCCTGCTATGGTATTTTTTACACAAGGAACGTTGCGTGGCACACTGGCAGATGTCAGCTTTTGCGGACGCCTTTTGCGAATGCCAGCTGGGTGTGCGCTTTGTGGATGCCGCTTGGGAACACTAACCGTGCGCACGATTTCGTTGCAAAATAACGCTCTCGCGCGTCCAAACAAAGTGGCATAGAGTTCTGCGGCTATATTATCGTGCGGCGCTCAAAAACTCTCTTAATATACGGCTCCACTGAAGCATTAGCACACGTAAAACAATGGACGGTACATCAAAAGATACCCATATCGTAAAAGTTTATTTCCTCATCACCGCAACCGCTCATAGTGCATTTCCTTTGTCGCAAGGTACTCGTTCATAACCGTAGCAACACGTACTCTAGCTCTTTGTTGTTGATGGTAGTGAAGAAAGTCGTATGTGATCACTATAGCCCCACTCAGCGGTGGCCTAAAAAACAGCTTAACACAAATACTATAGGACAACAAATGAAACGACGCACATGCTTGCAGGCAGGTGGTTCCTTTCCCGTCTTGTGCTCGTCTTTAAATCGCATTGCCCGTCTCGAAGCAATTACATTACGCTGTTGTTATGTGTGTTTGAACAAAAGATTTCATTCCTCTTTAGGCAACACCAATCGTTATAAAGAAATGGGGAGCCCGCCATCAGCAGCCTCCAAAGAGCCAAAAAATGAATGCAGTATCCGCTGCTTGACCTTCAAGAATTCGTGGCCCGCTCGGTCCCCTCCTTCGTGAACTGGATGCTCGGCACGATGAATGCGCATTGCTCCGGATTTAAAAGCCCGCAACACGGCGTTTCTCGCACGCACCCGGCACATCCAGGAAACCGTGCTTTGCATTGGAACCTTATGCTAACCTTAACAATGCACACGGTGTTAGACGCTCACTGTTGCCGTAAAAGCTATCGCAAAGCACAGCGGCTCCTTAAGATGCGTTTTTGCACGCTCTCAAAACGGGGACTTAGAGTATAATTGCATACGTGGAAATATGTTTCGCGTGACTTGATATGGGTGGGCGCCTTACATATTGCATGTGTCCCATTTTTTCTGCTTATGTTTCCCGCTGAGGGTACAGCGGGCTTAGTACAATTTGGGCATGTCACCAATACACTTGAAAGTTATATACGCTAGAGCATTAGAAAGAATAGTTATGTAGGCTCCCCAGTATGGTATTCTGACAGGACCGACTCAAAAGGTAAACTGAGAGCTATACAACAAACTCCTTTATTAAAAATCAATAAAGCCTTCCGGGCAATTCCAAACCTGGCCCTAAACATGATTTGTAATATACACACTAGACAAGCTAAAATAGAAACAGAAAACTAATTTTTTCAAATATTGGGAGGCTCAAAAGAATTAAATTGGCAGGACGACGTATACTACACCAATATTGTAGATAAAAAAGTAGATATTTAGGAAACACCTCCCCCAGAGAGGTTAGGACATGATTTCCGTTTAACTATTCAAAAAGCAGACATAAACATACACACTGATGACTGTAAGTTTAAAAAAAGTAAGACCGGTCTACGTAGTTTCTAGGCGATCGAAACAAAATAATCGCTACTAAATTACTTACACTTCTTCAGTATTCAAGTACCACTGAGGCCGAAGCCGTCAAGCACTAAAATACATAAAAAATGAAGATCCGTGTCAGAAATATCACATAATATCGAACAGTCTTTCCACACTACTGGGGCTAAAAAATCCAAACAACCTAATTGTTTTTATGCAAAAAACCAAGAGCGAATTATACAATGTCAAGGATCTTCTGATGTAATTTTAGCATCCACCAAAGAACACGCTGGGGCTCTTGGTAACGAGATAGCTGACGAATGAGCGAACCAAGCAGCCATTAATGGCAAAAGTTGAAATATACATATAATAACTCAGTTCATTGAAATACAACTCAAGCAGCGAAGTAAGAAAAAAATGCAACCAGATATGGACTAAACAGGGCAGGGAAACGACAAATTATACTTGGGTACAAAACGTAAAAATTATGCCATCAAAGTTCCCTTCCAGATACTACACAACACAAACAATATCATGTCATGGTAGGAGTAAACTTTCAAAGGTGGATCGGTCGCCGACGTCGATGCTCGATGCGATGATCGGATGAACGACGACTCGCTGGCTCGTTGGCCGACGGCACATAGCCGACGACGGTCTACTCCAAGTAAACTCAAAATGTACAATATGTACACTTTATTTACATTACGTATTTACAACTTTACAACTCATGGCTCGTGATCGCAAACAAGAGGTCGGGCAAGGCCCGCGTCGAGCGGGGCTCGCCGCTCTCCACCTCCTCTCTCTGTCCAACCCTCCTGAAAACACCAAACTCTCAGTTTTATCAACAAAACCCCGCCCACAAAACGGACGTCACAACTTGAGAGTGAGGATGGCTCATTGATTAGCCCACACTAGGCTACTGATTGGCCACCATGACAAGCAAAGCTAGGTGAGTTCAAAATAGTCACGTGACCCACCGTTCTCACTCTTATACAGAAACCGAAAGGTATTCCACAAAACACAAATATAACAGAATTGAAAACCCATCAACTAAAAGCCGACCCAACTCCGGGAATCGGCTCTCGGGCGACACGTCCTAAAGTATTATCATACCGTGCTGCGCACGCCGCCAGAATTCCTTTCCTTTGTTAACACGTCGAGCGCCTAACAATGCTTGGTCGCCTACCTATTCACGCATATTAGCCGCCTCGTCGCCAGTTTCAGACGCGTGACGAACGGAAACTTCGCCCAGTAACTTCGATCACTGCAACTCTCCCAGACAGAACGTCTGGTGAACTCTGACCCAATGTTTGACGGTTGACCCCTTGATCAACCTTCAGCTCCCGTCCGCTTCGGGGATTCTCGCAAGGAAATCCTTCTTCAAAAGCTTACATCGCTTCCAGCTATTATGGAGTGCCCCACGCGTTTGTATGCGTCGTCTTCGGGCCAGCTCGTCGGGCGGACACAAAAGCGCGACGAATAACAAAAGCCTCCGCGGTTTCTCCCTACGCCCCTCACGCCTAACTCAGCTCGGCCGGCGTGGAAAGAAACACAATACAGGTAAGCAAGCTAATCCCAGCGGAAGATATCTAGTTGTCGGGTGGTTTTAATTATTAAGTAAGGGACCCGAACTTAACAGTAGGTTTTAATTTTCTTTAAAAAAATTCAACATTAGCGACAGTATCCCCTGCAGATGCGGACTGCCAGCAGAAAACTTCCCCATTACCTCACAACGTGCAAAATAGCGAAAAAATAACGCACAAGCTTATCCGAATCCAAACAGAAAGTTATCAAAAGAAAAGCATCTGTTGACATTAGGAAAGCTGGTCAAGACTATTAATGATGACATTGCCTAAAAATGAGATATCCAAACAAAACTTGCATAAAGTCTAAACAGGTTCTGAGCAGGAACAGTAAACACGTCCATAATACAGACTTGAGTCTATTGCCACAATCCAAGTTAGAATAAAAAAGAAAAACAAGGCCAAAGAAAAAATTCAGATATACAAAAAGAAATTATTCAAGGAACACCAAAGAGTACAACTGTACTTTCTTTTCCAGTGTAATGAACACATAACTTTTCTACACGTATTTTATTTCAATGTATGTGCAGTAACTGTGTCACAGTAATGTAGCTTGTTGGCAAGTTGGTACGGGTTCATGGTGACTACAGTGCGAAACACAAGACACAAAAGGAAGATACCAAAGGAAAATACCGAGAGAATCGTAGAGGCCTTTCACATTCACCGAATGAAGGACGCGTGTATTCGTCAGACAAGCAGTTGGCTTTCTGGAAGAGTCGCTACGGCGATAAAAAGTACTAGTGACCATTAAATCATGCCTTTATGTGTTACCATTGTATCCATATTTTTGTTTAAAATTTTTCTTGATTTTTTTGTGTGTTTGTCTTGCCTTGTACATGCGCACAGTGATGTTTGCTTATCGTATAAATAGAATACTCGGGCAATAAAGTTCCATTTGAGAGTCAGCGCACGTTCTGTGTATCCTCCTTCTGTGACTGGTATTTCGCGCTGTAGTAATACCGGTGTATCACATTTACTCGTTATACAGTATAGGCACCGGTTGGGTTTTTTCGTTTCTCTGTATTTTTTATACTGGTCCCGAAATAAATGAAGTGACGGGATGATATTCCAGAAGGCCCGAGTTTGAGCGAAACTCTGGCAAGACGGAGCTGTGGTGATCATAATAAGTTCATGATAATATTTAGGGGCAGGTTTAAAACACTTTAAAAATTCGATTCATGGTATTTGCTGATTATTGAGGCGACGTAATCGGTCCCGGGCACCGCGCTCCAAGGATGCGCAACTAGGGCGTGGCGCATCTTTCGTTGAGTTCTCTCGCTCCACTGCTGCCCTGGCGGCTACTGGGGGCAAAAAAATCCAACTACTTTATTTTACTGTACTTTTGCTTGATCTATCTGCATTTGCCTACGAAGTTCATTTTGTTTTTTAGGCTGCGTCTCGTGCCACACGCGTGGCACGAGACACGCCCCCCTGGCAACGGCTGCGGCCACACGTGACGTCATGAAGACGTCATAACATTAATAATTGTCATTATTTTGTGTAGTGTAGTCCGAAATACACATTTTTTTGTTTGCAGTACAAAATAACGCACCATTGAACTGCTAAAACTATTCTAAACAAACAATTTTTGTTCTTGCGGGAGCAGCCGGCGATGCTGCTGCTGCTGCTGCTGCCAGGTGCCGTATCGCGTACATGGAGTCGCGTATCCGAAAGCGGGACAAAAGCTCCGATTTTCTCGGGCCGACAACGTAGATAAACCGGAGTTCATATTGTTATAAGCACTATCTGAAAACGTGAGAAAGTTGCTTGTGATTATGTATTGCGCGGGGACCCAGCCAGCCTTTCCAGACCGCAGCAAAATAGCCGCTCTCGAGTAATGTTGACCTGTGACCGCTTGGTTATGCTTGGTGTATGCCGATGGTACCAGCGTACAGTTTCAGCGTACGTGAGACGACATCGCACAGCCGACTGGCCCCGTTCGAACAAGCTACGTTCCACACAAGAAAAGACACCGTCCGAGCGTAATTATGTGAACCTTCCGACGCATGTCGGCGCGGCGGCATCTGCTATCAACAGTTTGCACCACGGCAAGTTCAGAATGCTTAAATGGGGGACCTGAAATCGTGGTGTGTGTTCTTGAAATGAAGACAACTTTGCAGCGCCAAAAGATAATCGGAATGTACAGTCAATGCCGCCTGTATAAACAATGCCTAACGCGTGAGCGAAAAATGGCCAAAGAGCCGCTCTCCTGCTACTCTCTCCTACCCTTTCCCGCTCCGTAGCCTTCCTGCGTGCTTTCATGTCCGCCGGCCAGCGCCGCTTCACGTAAACTATGCATAATAGTTGACAGTTCGTTTGGTGTTACCCAGGCGGCGCTCCTACGCCTTCTTCTTTTTCACCTTGCCTGTGTATCTTGGGGCCCTATTCTCGACTGCACAAATTGCCGGCATTTCGCCCATGTTTTTTTGCGTAAGCACGACGTAAGCAATCAGTGACGTGCTGCACCTATAGCTATGACGACATGCAGTGTAATTTGACGAGTCACTCATAAAGATCGCTACCAAGGTATCAAATATTGTGCAAGAAAGTTATAAAAACACTTGGCATGTACTATAAAAATTGAGACGGTAGCTGAGGCTGACAAGAAAAACACATTTCTGGAGGTCAAATTTGGCGCCAACATTACAAGGCGATCGAGTAACTTTGATCGAAAAGCGAGCGAAAGGCGGATGTCGAGCTAAAGAACATCACACAATTTTTTTACCGCATCTATTTATTTCTTTCAATCGCTTTTATTAACATAGCTGGGCTCTCTGCTTCAATGCAAGCTTTGTGGCGTTATCACCTTCCCTGCCGCCACCGCCGCCACGCCATCGTCTGCTGCTATGTTACAAGTTTATGGCGTGATCACAGAAAAAGACGGCCGCGACCATCGCTTCTATGACACATAAGAGCAGCGAAGCGCTACGCCTGATAACCGCGGAGCGCACCGATGTCGCCGATTGACTCATTCGTCAAGCTCGACTGCAATCAGCGCTGTAATGAACCAAATAGTCACTTTTCATTGTTATTTTTCTCTTGAGTTCGATCATGTGACCCAACAGCTTACTAGGACAAGTATGGACAAATTCCATGCATTGGGTTCTCTTTGTCATGGAGAGGCTTGTACTGCCCTCTTATGTTGCGGTTACGTCAAACAAATAATTTTTATTTATTGCCAAACATAAAAGCAAAATACTGCATGTTATTTGTATGTTCCACGGTCGCTGACTTGGAAGTAGTTGAAACTATAATTTGTTTCGCTAGGAAACAGGCTTTAAACAGCGCGCATGCGAAACTGCGCCTGCTGCAAATTGCCGCACATTTCGCGGCGCCGTAAGCCGGGGCAATAGTTTGCCCTCTTTTGCTTGTATTTTGCGACAAAAACAGACGCCATTTTCAAGCTGTTACGTAGCATTACGTCACTTTTACGCAGGCTGAAGTTGCCAATGCATGACGTAATCGTTCCCGCCAAGTGTTTAAATTACGTCCGGCCTTCTCAGCCAATCACAGAGGGGGTGTGTATTACAAGCAGTATTGTTGTTGAATAGCAAATACAGGCTTACGTTGTCATGTCCACTGCATTTAGTCTGGTTTTTCATTGCCGGCCAAGAATTATGCGCCTTTAGTAACGAGAAAATAAGTCAAACTTTAGAACTGGTGTCCGCAGACGACATGAAACGTCAAAATGACGACAGCACACACAACCGCTTTGTCAACCCGAAGCACATGACCAAAATTGAAAGCCAATCAGAAAAGACTTACGGAAAATTGCCTGAATTGCCGGCAATTTGTGCAGTCGAGAATAGGGCCCTTGGTCTGTCGCTGATAAAACCACCTTTGCCTCGGAGCAAAATGACTTGGGCTGCCGCGCAGGCTGACGCCGAATTTGCGCGCTTATCTAATTGGATCACGGGCTCCGAAATTTTCTGAGTGGGGCATCCCCACTCTGTCCCCTCCGCATTTCGGTCTTGTTTTGTCCCCGCTGTTCGCACTTCGCATCGGTATATGCACACTTTTTCAATTGAGGACTGTACTGTAGAAGCGCCCGGACAGCGTGGCGGGCCCCACAGCTGCTTGCTTATCCTTTTGTTTTCTATAATCTTGTGAAATTTAGAGCACGTGATATTTTCGGAAAGTTATGGTAGAAGCGGGTGCCTGAACAAAAAATGTGCACGCAATTTTTTCCCCTAAATCCTCCAGAGAGAAAAACATCACTAAAATAATGATTGCACCATCCGAAAATATCGTTTTTCCGTTCGCTTTTTGTCTACCCGACAATTAATATATTCTTACACTATTTCAGTTCCACCTCCGTCAGTTATTTGTGGGAAAATGCAGCAAGTATGAAGCGAGCGACACGTTGAACGAGATCCCCAGTTCGCCCCAGAACCATCGCCCCGTCGCGGCCAAGATGTGAGCGAAACGGCTCTTGAAACCCAACAGGCAAACTGACAGACACACGTCGTAGAAGTGGGTGCAGCGTTCGCCGCTCGCGAGCAGTGACGTAAGGCGAGATGTCCGCCGGTGCGCGCCACATAGCGGATGAGCGCCTGAACTAAGCGTCCCTACCCATCCTACTGAAAAGCGCGTGACGCGTTAGGCATAACGCAATGTTTATACAGGCGGCGTTGGTACAGTGCTGAGGACGAAGGGTAGTGGCGGCAACTGTTTTTTACTAGGCACATGTGCGCATTACAATTACAGACAATTGCGCAGAGAATAGGAAAGGTAATCTTTGGTGTCCCCACAGATGTACCGCGTACGTACCACTACAGTGGATCCCCTCTTCTGAAATATTATCAAGGAAAACTTCCGAAAATTGGGAAGTTCTTATTTTATAGTGGGCGATATTGTAGCTTAAAATTTGTTTTACACCCACGATACGTTTTATGAGCAGAAAAGTCTTGTGAGCATGCGCCACAAGCATCATAATTGCGTGATATTCAGCGCTCAAAGAGATTTCCTAGTAGAAACCAAAGATTTCGTAGTAGAATACATGATTCTACGACAATTTAGGACCTGCGACCTTCAAAAGGTAGACTAGCTAGGCGCTTCATCTCATAGCTACTGCACTGGTATACCTTTTACGTCTCACTGTACCGTGGTGTACGCTGTTTGCCAGACTTGACTGAGTCCCTCATGCAAAGGAAGTTAATTCAGGACACCCAGACGATAGGGTCAGAGAAGAGGCTGTACAGACGGTAATATATAGGAAGGGTGTACACTTGATCGGCCATCATGTCTAATACACATACATGCACTCCAGCATATGAAAACCTATGGGTTCTGCACAGGCTCAATAAGCAACGTCAAAGAGAATCTTAAGATGCGCCTGGAAGAGGTATAAGCAGCGAGTATGCTGCAAATTCAATTGATAGGCAAACATCAAGGCTGTCATGGGGCGAATTTAACAAAAAGAAATGGTGAAAAACATCCAAATTTCAAACTGCATTGATGTTATATGTGCATGCACTATAACCACAGTCATCAGTGTGTTAACTGTACGTAAACACTTAAGTGATATGATCAAACGGAACTAGAGGCCCCAAAGCAATCGCCCAGTTATGTTTCTGTGCAGTGGAATAGGTCGGTATCTGTTAGTCGCACAAACAAAATTCTGTGATGGCATGGAGAAACAGCTGGAAAGTGGCTATGGAGCACCCGCTGCTTTACACATTTTCTGTAATTCCAATTATTTGTTTGAAGTTTGCAATCAAATTGATGTCATTTGTTAGTCCTTTTAATGAACGAAACTTTTCGTGGCCACAAAACAGTGGTCGATAAACAAGTGCTCACTTTCTTTGGTGGCTTGTAACGATTCACTAGAATTTCCCATGGCCAACCCAAGGAATCCATTGCTCGTACACTGCAAGGTAGTGCTAGTCTCCAAAAACATTTGACAGGACTGGAAACTAGCGCAGCCCACAGGCTCCATAGGTAGAAACCAGTAGCCCACCCACACAGTGCCATAAAACAGCCAATGGAGTGAGTCTCTGCTAAATATTAGGCAGGTTCAAAGGGTAGGTTCGCATTGATAGATTTTTATGCAAACGTTCATTGTGCGTCTATAGATTAACTATTTAACGGGCACAATAGTCAGTTATTTCAGACAGTTCTTGAAGGGTTGCCTAAATGTTCTTTAACAAAAAAAAGTGAAAGCTCTCAGTTAGGGATCTCAAAAACATTGTTTAGCCTCTCCAGCAATTGTCCCAGCCTGAAGAAACTCGGCTGATAGTTGGTGCCGACTGTCGTCCTCGCTTGCTAGCTCCCTGTTCAAGCACATGAATGCAGTGACTAAGAAAGATGGTGACCAAAGTGAGAAGAGAAGGTGGATCCCGTACAACAGCCCTTGATCATCTAAACACCAGAAAAAAACGCCGATAACGCACAGGCCACGACTAGGGCGTTAAAATACCTTGTGACATACATTTACAGGGAATTTACAACCTTTTATAAAAAAAATCTTATGATTACACACAGTCCCTGCATGGAAGGTGTTTGTTTCAGACAAGGTCGTTGAAATTTGTTATTAGTGACAACATAAACTCATCATTGGTCCCTTTAATTCAGCACACTTCCGGGCTTCGTTTTAAATACCCTGCTGTTTCTAGTTCACGTATAAATGAACTGCTTATGCAATATTCTCTTATTTACCTATGTTCGAAGTAAACTGTGTTATACCGTAAAATGTGATGTGCCAACTGCATGCAGGTGTAACATTCTTCAATGGGACATGCAGAACATGAAGCTCAGTGCTGATAAACTTAAATCAGGGAAAATAAAGCTTCCCATGTTGCTTCTTTATTTTTGTAACTATTCTCTCTACCAAATACCTTGGTGGTAACTCAACTAAGCTCACCTTTTCCCTAGGCCTTTATAAATGTTTTGCTCTGCAATTATACATTCTCAGCTGGAGCATGCCTGCTGAATTCAGGCCCCAACCACGCTTTGCTATTTCACAATTGCAGCTGTATGAAATGTTGCTCTTTACGTTTTGCCAATGATTTCCAACAGGCCACTTACCTAGTATCAAAACCATTTTATACCTATAATTGCTATTTATAGCAAACAGTATCATTTCATTTTTCATAACACATTTTGTTGTAACCTCACTCAATGATTTTGTTACCCCGCCAGCCTGGTTCATAAATCATTGCGTGAACATAAATGTCTTATTGCAATACATTCACATGCCTGTCTTGCAGCAAATCTGCAGTAACAGACACCACACATTTTGGCTTTCCAGCGTGGCTTTCCACTCGGGCCGTCTGGAATAGCGCCCTTGGTCAGTGGTTCGAATTTGTGTTGGAGATAAATTTCCAAATATTTGTTAAAGGGGAGTAATGTTGCAATAAAGTGATACAAAAACCCGTCATTGTTATTACACGTAGCTTTGTTACTTTTCTAGGCCCCTAAACGCAGACAGACTTATCGTAGGGGCTACGTCGTAAAAATCCAGGGGAAAGAGTAATTAATGGTAGCCCCCACCTTGGTGGCAAAGTCGCTTGAAGAAGCGACTTAGAAAGAAAAAGCGGGTGCCCGTTTACGCAGACAACTCTTCCGGTGCAAGCCCGTGCGCATGCACGAAAAAAAAACACAGTTTAGAGGAGAGTTGGAAGATAGAAGGGGGAGATTGACTGAGCTTATAGGTGGTATTCATTGCGAAGTTTAGCTGTCAATTTGCTCGCTTGGCAACACTGGGAACGGCCACAGAAATTTCTCCATGGCCACGGACATGGCGCGGCTAGTGCCACTGCATCCGCACGCAAAAAAAAAAAAAAACTCCGGCATGCGTCGTCTGCTCAGTTTCAACCCGATTCTCAAGGGTGGTGTCAACAGAGGTGTTATTAATCGCACTCACATTGGAGTCGGGGCATTATTTTGCGTTTGCTGAGGTAGAGTTTAAAATGCCTAACACACTCATGTGCTTAGCACCGACAACTACCGCCATCCCTCAGAGCCCGACGTAACCAGTGACAGTGCCCTCACATGGTTGCTTGCATGCGCGCCTTGCCAGTGAATACAAGCAATAGATGACGTAGCTGCACTCTCGCATCTGCCGACCCTGGTAGATGCCGGTGCATCTACCGGCGCATCGGAGGGAGCGAGAAATCCAGAACTCTTCCAACCCGTGAAGAGGTAGAAAGGTGAACATCGGCCGCACGTTACAGCTTTGTGGCTGACCATCTGCACGAAGAAGCGCAAGGCGGCATTTCTTACTTTACTCGCAGTTTTTCGTCGATGTGCGGACGCGATTGCTCCGTTGGTAGGTAGAAGGGAACAGTTCCTCTAAAGTCTTAATCTAGCCGAAAGCGTACCGGATTCGTAGCCGCCGATTCAGATTAGCTGCCCTAAACATAACTTATCGGCAGTGCCCGCTATCAGGCGATGCCGCGCAGGGCAAATACACTACGTTTGCACACGCAAACAATGGCCCCTATTTAGCGGTCGCCGACTTCTATAGTGTTCAACGGCGGAGCTGATTCGGCAGTTCTGAGGCATAGGGTTGAATCACTAAGTAGGCCGTGCACACAATCGCCTGCTCAAGTGCTCCCTTGGTCGTTAAAAGCTTGAACAGTTGCCTTTTTTCCTGTCTGGACAGCGGAGTCGTGGTTCACGTCACTGTAAGTGTCAAATGATCCGGCGATTCACATTTGTCCCTTTTTCTTGTTTATTCGTCATGTCACAAAGTCATTGGGCCCGAGAATGATTTCGCTGAATCGTTACTTCGTAACTCGTAACTTCGTAAGGTGTAAGTTCTAAAACAGAGCCTGCACTACGGAGGGAAATATAAATTTATTCATTGAATCAGGAAAATATAAATTAGGTTTTTAAAAAGCGAGTTTCTACTACAAACAAAGCGAGTTCCGACTGTAATGTCACCTATAGGGGCAGCTCAGGGCAGAGCAGAGCAGCGCAGGCGTCCAAAGTGAGTTGCCCGGAAAGGGCTGAATGGAACGATGAAATTATTTTTACTTAAAATAACCTCAGAAAAAATATATTCGCATTTTTAACTGTAACTGTGCCAGAAAATGGCAGACGTCCTTTTTAGGGGAAAATATTCACATTGCGTGTACCCTACCTCCAAACGCTCAGAAAACCCCAAACCGCCATCTTCAAGGTCTGACAAGATAAAACTACCTGTATGATGCCATCATTTTAAGAGTTTTCATAGATTTGTGCGCACGATGGGAAACGCTCAACAGTTTAGCTGCTTTAATAGACCGGAGTTCAATGTGTGTCGCACAAGACACCGTAGGACAAGTTTTGCAAGAGTCGGAAGGGAAACACATGACCGGTGCATTAACTTGGTTTTTGCTCTCATAGCTTGCCGCGAATACTTTAATTGTTGCATCTTAAACAGTTACAACTACTAACTCCTCCTCCGGCTAAGTTAGACGTAACCATCTCTGAGCGGCACGCCGTCTGTATCGCCACTGAAGGCAGGAAGGGGCTAAGTACCCTGCAGCAGAAAGAAGCCTGTCCGGATGGCAGTCGGTGGCGCGGCGCCTTCGTCAAACCAACATCTTCCCTAGACTGGTGTTGTACGTAGAACCACTGCTACCCGCGGCTACACTCCAGCGCATGTAAACGTTGTGGACACAGGGACGACCCTCCTGATGTGCTCTGTGCCTGCCCCATAAAAAATAGAAACAATAAGAATAAAACTCAGACTTCATCATTAAACATCAGAAGCCCCGAACAGCGGGATACTATGCGGCTCAGCTGGAACCCGGGAGGAGAGGTCGTCTGGTCCAGATGGCCCCGTATGTCGCCGGGGAAGAAGGACTCCTGGATGCGAAATTCCGTTCCCGTGTGGGTACAAGCCCACCATTTCCTGTATGCACCTAACGCCATCTGCTGGTTTGATTCGGGGGCTCTTTCTATTGTTTTGAACAACTGCTAAAAGAACTCCGTCGTTCGGCCTCAGTAGAAAATGGGTAGGATCACAGTTTGGGCGCGAACGACCTGCGCTCGAGCCCTTGTACTGCAAAAATGTTTAATGAGGCTCGTGATATTGTTTTGCAGCAAAATGTTCTTTTTGCTCAATTCTGCGCATGTTTTTCGGAAATAAGGGTGACTTGGTATCCTTTAGCTCTGGTTTGAGGTGTGGCGTAGCCTATCAAGACGTTAAATATTTTTCTGCATGGCACCGGAAGTGTCTGGCTTGTACCTCTCTCGAAACAGAATATCGCATCCTCGGCTGTCGATTGACAGGGAAGTGGGGCTTCCCCAACCCTCCCGGTTGCCTGGCTCCCATCTATGCACAAATAAATGTCGTCACACACTGAACAACTGTGGTCGAATTTTCGTGTGTCTGTGTTTGAACAAGTCAGCTGTCGCACTCCAGAGGGCTAATGCCGGAAGCCGAAACTTATCTTCGGAGTATCTGAAAGTCATCGCTGTTATCGTGGCCTGGCTAGACGTTGCTAGCATGGTGTCGTTCATTCTTTGAGACAAGCCTGGATAAAAGTTTGCGCTCATTATCGGCAGTCGGACTCGCTTCCTCCAGTATCATCATGCTGGCCACGGCTGCGCTGGTCGCCTGGACACTGGGAGCTCTTCTTTTCGCCGTAGCCGCAGTGAAGATCCTAAAGTGAGTGCGCAAATTTTAATGCCCTTTCTTTTTGTATTTCCAACAAGTTACCGCCATTCGCATCTAATTAACCGTTTAGAAACAATCGTATTGTATTTCTGTTGACTACTTCGTTTTGTACTAAATTTTCGACAACGCTGTGTTGAGATGGATGTGATGTGGCATTTTTTGTTCATATAATCAAAACGGGAGGTTTTAGTAGATCTCAAGTTTCTTCAGGTGACATTCCTTTTAGCTAATACTTTTCCAGCGGTTCTGCTAAGCGTTTATTCTGCAACAGGGCACAAATGAGGTCGATGGTCTGGCGATGATGTGAAAGGTGGTTAGGCGAACATCGAAATTCTTGCTTCATAGATAAAGCCGAGAAGCGAAAAAGATGACGGTTCGCTTGTGCGCAAGCAATGTAGAAGAATGCGTTGTCTAAGATGCTGTACCGTCGTCAGACGCAACGAGGCAGAACCACTTCCAGCGATTCTTGTTCTGATATTGCACCGTTATACGGTATTCGAAATACTGTGAAGGCTTAGACATTTTATGCCGTCAATAGGAGTATGTTAACCCAATACTCATGCAGGTGTAATACACTGTAAATGGGGCGTAGCAATCGATGTCGGGGGCGTTGGGGTTGTTTGTAGCGGCGAAACAGCTTCTGAAACCCTAGTGGCTGCGACCCGCAAGGGGCAGTCCTTGCCTCAGAAATTTTTGTTGCTGTAATCATTTATTAATCAAGGGAATGTCATGCGACCGAAAACGGGGAGAGGGGAGGAGACGTAGGGAGGGGTAACTGAGTAGTAGATATGCTGAGTTTATGCAAGCCATGGAACAGATCACTGCAGTCAGCAGAGTCAGGCAAGGGTGATGTATGTGTTAAGATAACATTATAAAAGGACCTGGGAAGACCTCGTTCTACACTAATGTCGAGAGACCACTCTCTTGGCCGAACAAGCCAAGGGCCGCGAGAAAATTCAAGTACTCGGTGGAAGGTCGTAAAAACCCAGAAAAACAAAAGCGCGCACCTCAGTCAAGGCAACACTTTGGGGTGTGAACAGCGATGCCGAAGAACATCGAGTGCGGCCGGCGGCGGCGGTGCCTGACAGCCCCCTCGATAACACCTGTGGCTAAACCGGTTCACGTTCCCCATGAAGCGGTTTCAATATCAGCTCACGTAACAACAACCAGCTTCGCCCTCCGGCTGCTACCTCTCTTTTCGCCCTGGGCGTACAGATGAAAATGAAATGCTTTCGCATTCATAACTCAAAAGAAGTGCTTTGGTGTCATCAGACACATTTTTTGCGCGTTCGCGGCAGCTCCAGAAGGTCAGTTTTAACATTTTAGTCTTTATCCAAGATTTGTTTTTTTCAACGCATGGTTTTGTATGGTGAAGAAAAAGTTTTTCGGAAATACGTGCTTGCTGCCACTTAACGAATGCTTGAACGTGCTGTGACAAAATTTTCGAGCCTTCCGTTCCTTTAATTTCATCACGAATACTGAAAAATTAACTTTGCTAAATACACATTCTCCTCAGACCAGTCGTTAAGTTTGATCTCTGTACGCCGCGGCTTCTTGTGATGTACCAGCGTGCGACAAAAAAAAAAAAAAAAAACCTTTACCTTCAAATAAAACCTTTTTCATGGCCTTCCTTTAATGTGCTTTGCACAGGCGATGTGTTTGGTATGTAAAACTATTTTGAATTGCCGGGCCGTTAATAGTCTGGATGAACGGTTTTACCGTACGCTAGCCGGTAACAACTGCGTGGTACGTAGCTGGTCTTATCATTGCGCTGCTGAGCACGAGGTCGCGAATTCTATTCCCGGCCACGGCGGCCACATATCTGATGGAGGCGAAAAGCAAAAAACGCCAGTGTGTACGAGATTTCGGCGCACGTTAAAGATCCCCAGGCGGTCAAAATTAATCTGCAGCCCACCACTACGGCGTGCCTCGTCTCCTGCGTTGCGTCGGCGCGTTAAACCCTACAATCAACCAAGCCGGTCTTATCAAGCGACCACCAAAAAACGTCCTACGGGACCTAACCGCCCTAAACGTCCTAACCGCCAACGGGAAATGATTGGGCGGCAGCTGCCACAAGCGAGGGCCTGCTAAAGCTGTCATCGGGCGCCGCGACAACAGGAGTGAAGAAAAATGGAGGCATGCCGCTAGGCTCACTCCCCGGTAATGACCAAATGGCTGAGCAGAATTAAAGGATACACGGTTTCATCAAGCACCGCATCTCCGCCGTGAAGTTCATCGCCCCTCCGTCGGTGCTCGCATCGTCTCGGCAGGCACGGTGGTTAACCATGCCTGGAAGTGACGCCACCACACCAAAGCGCCTTTTGAAACTGCGCTAACGCTACACCCAACTCGGAAAGCGGCCAAAATTTCTCTAGGCTCCCAATGGACAATAGAAGCTGAGAATATGAACAGAAGAGACTAAAATGTGTTAAAATTAAAAATAACACCGAGTAGAAGCGTGTACGTACACGAATTTGGAAATTACTTTTCAAATTTCCCGCTAGTCAGTACCGCAAGATAAGTCTGGCAAGTCATGGATGGCGCAACGCGTCCAAGTGCAGGCCCTTTCATAATGCTCACCGAGGGCTCTATTCTCGACTGCACAAATTGCCGGCATTTCGCCCATGTTTTTTTGCGTAAGCACGACGTAAGCAATCAGTGACGTGCTGCGCCTATAGCTATGACGACAAGCAGTGTAATTTGACGAGTCACTCATAGAGATCGCTACCAAGGTATCAAATATTGTGCAAGAAAGATATAAAAACACTTGGCATGTACTATAAAAATTAAGACGGTAGCTGAGGCTGACAAGAAAAGCACATTTCTGGAGGTCAAATTTTACGCCAACACCACAAGGCGATCGAGTAACGTTGATCCAAAAGCGAGCGAAAGGCGGATGTCGAGCTAAAGAACATCACACAATTTTTTTACCGTATCTATTTATTTATTTCAATCGCTTTTAGTAAACATAGCTGGGCTCTCTGCTTCAATGCAAGCTTTGTTGCGTTATCACCTTCCCTGCAGCCACCGCCGCCACGCCATCGTCTGCTGCTATGTTACAAGTTTATGGCATGATCACAGAAAAAGACGGCCGCAACCATCGCTTCTATGACACATAAGAGCAGCGAAGCGCTACGCCTGATAACCGCGGAGCGCACCGATGTCGCCGATTCACTCATTCGTCAAGCTCGACTGCAATCAGCGCTGTAATGAACTAAATAGTCTCTTTTCATTGTTATTTTTCTCTTGAGTTCGATCATGTGACCCAACAGCTTACTAGGACAAGTATGGACAAATGTCATGCATTGGGTTCTCTTTGTCATGGAGAGGCTTGTACTGCCCTCTTATGTTGCGGTTACGCCAAACAAATAATTTTTATTTCATTGCCAAACATAAAAGCAAAATACTGCATGTTATTTGTATGTTCCATGATTGCTGACTTTGGAAGCAGTTGAAACTATAATTTGTTTCGGTAGGAAACATGCTTTAAACAGCGCGCATGCGAAACTGCGCCTGCTGCAAATTGCCGCACATTTCTCGGCGTCGTAAGCCGGGGCAATATTGTGCCCTATTTTGCTTGTATTTTGCGACAAAAACAGCCGCCATTTTCAAGCTGTTACGTAGCATTACGTCACTTTTACGCAGGCTGAAGTTGCCAATGCATGACGTAATCGTTCCCGCAACGGTTTAAATTACGTCACACTTTCTCGGCCAATCACAGAGGGGGTGTGTATTACAAGCAGTATTGTTGTTGAATAGCAAAGACAGGCTTATGTTGTCATGTCCGCTGCATTTAGTCTGGTTTTTCATTGCCGGCCAAGAATTATGCGCCTTTAGTAACGAGAAATAAGGGAAACTTTAGAACTGGTGTCCGCAGACGACATGAAACGTCAAAATGACGACAGCACACACAACCGCTTTGTCAACCGGAAGCACGTGACCAAAATTGAAAGTCAATCAAAAAAGACTTCTGGAAAATTGCCTGAATTGCCGGCAATTTGTGCAGTCGAGAATAGGGCCCCGAATATACACTTCGAAACTTCGCAACATCCCGCTGCGGCAGTCTTGCGACCAGCCACGCAAGCGTAGATTTCCCGCCTTCGTTTCTTAGTACGTCACACCACAGACATACCGATCCAGTTACTTTTGTTTAAGTGCAGTCTACAGTTATGCAAAAGCGGCCTTAACTAGACGTAATTTAAAGATTAACTGGATGTTTAGGACAGAGCCAAGGTACATGACTGAAATCGCAGGTGACCAAAAATTTGACAGCCTAAACTTTTGATGTTACAAAACCACAAAGATTGAAATAGATTACTTTGCCATGTTCTGCTGTTTCATAACCGTTTGTAAAGTCTTTGGAAAAAGACGAGGTTCTGGTTTCCGTGTGCCCCTACTCTTGGGAATGTTGGTTTGTATGCCATATAATTATTATTGTCTTTTAACCACGACGACTGTTTTTCATCAAAAGTTGTTTTCTCAGGGAAAACACATGTATGACAAGCCGTCGGTAATGTGCAAGGAGCAGTAGATGGCGAAGGGTGAAGAAGAAAGAGCGGACGGTGGTGAAAAATGGCTGAAGTTATTTCTTTTCATCAATCATAATAATAATGCTAATAGCACCACATCGATAGCCAGTGGAGAGATTGGCACCGCTTAGTTTGTAATAGTTCGCAGCTTTTTTAAATACGAAAATCTTAGGTATTTACACATTATAGAGCCCGTGAAATACAAAAAATTAAAGTCGTTCCACTCAACGGGAACGCTGTCGGAAGTGCAGCGCCATAATGGGTGGTGCCACTGTTATCCGCTCACTGCTACCACCCATTACGTTCTTCGCCGCACTATCGCACTCCTCTCTTGATGAATATGCAATTTAAATTTTCCGCCTTCGCAGTGCTCGCGCGCCCCCTGCCTGAAACTGCGCCACTTGGAGTTCTGTTCTTTTTGTGATTGCTTTAATTTGGAACGCTGAAGCTGTGTTGCGTCATTTCGAACGCGCATTTTTTTTCTTGCGTGGCTGGAGTCTCTCTGCGTCATTTCGAACGCGGCATTTTTTTACTTGTGTGGCTGGGACCTTTGTGCGTCATTTCGAACGCGCCATTTTTTTCTTGCGCAGCCACTTTTTTCGCTTACTACCGTCAAAACTAACCCAACGAGCGTTCCTAACTAAATGAACGCGGGGGATGCCGGTTATATACAGCCTGACTTCATGAAGGCGGTACACCAGGCTCTACTTGGGTCCGTTATCTCGCTGCGCCGCCTGATTCCGGCAGTCGCTTGGCATCGACCGTTAGCGAGCTACGACGACATGGCGAGCCCATAAAGTGCTCTGCACTTAAAATAGTTGTGAGCTACGCAGATTCCCACAGAAAATTGGAGTGCGCACCAAGAAAGGGAAGCAGCAGCGCCGGGTGAGGGTACGCTGCTGCCGCAGAAGCAATACAAGCCGCCATGAGAGGAGAATATACCGATGCTGAGGCGAGCAGGAGGCCTCTGGCGATGACGAGCGAGCGGAAAAAGCTTGGGAGGGTGCTGTCCAGGGGTCTGTCAAGTGGTGATGGGCGCGGCCGCAAAGTTCAACAGAAAGTTAAACAGCACATCAACGGACGGAAAGTCCAACTAGGTTTCCACCTACAGATTTTTAGAAAGTTATAAACATTCCCGTAACTTTGTTTCCCTCACTTTATCTGGAAGCCCTTACATATACATGCGCGGTTGAAAGAATAATGCCGCTAAAATAGGGTTCACTGAGAATAATAAGTGGATATTTGCTAGAGTTTCCAAATGTCAACTTTCTTTGTGTTCCAACGCAGGCTACACGATTGTCACATACTTTGGTGAAGCGAATTTCTAAAAAGTCCACCTAATATATAGTATCTCTAGCTGCCGTCTTCCGAAGGTACGCAATTTTGTTCGTCCTCGCAGTTTTGCTTCTAAAAGATACTTTTAAAACTCTTTCTACCCGTTAGGGCTTTGCTCAAAGCATCATAGCGACAGCGGCAAAACAGCAAGTGTAAAAGCACTGAAGTGAAACGTGAACGACCTGTGCCGCGATAACTCGAGCGTGATACTTATATCTGAGCAGGCCATCGCTAGATAGAGGAGGCAGATATCAACATATGCACGCACACCGGTGCCAAAAGGCGCAGACATTACATACACTCAATTCCTGTACGTCTAGACAAAAGGGGTAAGCCCATAGTGATATCTCCATGTTGACGCCTGGTTGCATATCTATCAGAAAGCGGTTATGCCCACCGCGGAAACGACACACCAGAACAAGATTAAGTGAGCTGTAGACGTTGGCATTATGCCTTGATAGCAACTTGACATATTCTGGACTGTGGTGCATACATGCGCAGTTCGGTAACACTGCTGACTGCGCCGATTAAATCGGTACTAGCGCAGCCCATTAGTATCTCTGCCAATGATAAAAAGTCTGGTCCTTCAAAGAACAAGCCGCAAAGGTGTGGTAACACGGCGAGCGAAAGCCTCAGTTGAAATAAACATTTTTTATGGGGGGTAAAACACCCAGGTGGAAACCAAACTTAAGTCGGTTCAACGGGCCATGGAATGAATAATGAGCAGAGTAACATTTAGGGACAGAAAACGACCGTCCTAGATCTGGGAGCAGACTAGAGTGAACTATATCATTGTTCAAATAAAGAAAAAAGAAATGGACTTAGGCAGGCCGTGTAGGGAGACGAAATGACAAAGGGTAAACTACCAGGGCAACATAGTGGACACCGAGAGACGGCACTAGTAGAATGACAAGGCAAATAACTCGATGGAGGAACGAAATAAACTAATTTGGCGGCAAAGAATGGACTCGAGCAGCGCAGGACAGGAGCAGTAGGAGGTCAATCGGAGAAGCCTTCGTCCTGCAGTGGACCTAAGTATACTGCTTCTGCTGCCGATGATGATGATGACCCGCCGCGGTGGCTCAGTGGCTAAGGCGTTGCGCTGCTGAGCACGAGATCGCGGGTTCGATTCCCGGCCGCGGCGACCGCTTTGCTGATGGAGACGAAAAGCAAAAACGCCCGTGTGTAGGATATTTCGGCGCACGTTAAAGATCCCCAGGTGGCCAAAATTATTCCGGAGCTCTCCACTACGGCGCGCCTCCTGTCCTGCGTTGCGTCGGCGCGTTAAACTCTATACAATCAATCAATCAACCCGTCTGAAAGCCCTAAATTCAGCTGGCTACCTCAGCCGCCTACCTCCTATTCCCCGCTCAGGCAAACTTTTTACTAATAAATATATTGCAAATTCAGCCTACACACCCGAAACACTTCGCAAGTGGTATACCCCTCACCTGCCCCTTCGTTGTCCTTACCGCCGTACCACCACTCCATCAGACCTCACGCACCTAGTTTGGTGGTGCCCAGCTTTCGCCAGGCACCGTACATTTAAATCGCCCCGACCACATCCCGATCCACAACACACTGATGCAACAACTATTATATGAAATAGCAGTTTATTCAATTAAAAGCGGTCTAGCATGGGTTTTTGAGTGGAACCTCCCCCGAACGAAGTGGCGAACCTGCACAAACCCTATTGTGATTGCCATGGACTGGCCCATGAATTGCAGGTTCCAAAAACTTGTCCAGTTATTGAGTCTACTGAGAACGACCACCATTTGTTTAATTTCTTTTAACCTCCCTCCCCATTCCTTTCCCCCATCGTGACCAGTGGTCATCCTTTTCTAAAAAAGGTTCTCTCTCTCTCTCCCTCTGCTTCTGCTGCTGATAGTGATGGTGATGATGCCATCCTTCGGAGAAGACAGCCGCTGTTGTCATGAATCGACGCTATTCGCTTCCGCACGTGCCGTTTTCTCTAGTCCCCTCCTGCAGCAACTGCAGCATGATTGAGCGATGCCTTCGGATCTACCTGATTAAGTGTCAATGCCAAACGATGTCGACGAGGCAGCCTACGAAAAAATTGGGTTGTGCTGACTTGATCCCCTGGCGCTGCGCGAAGCCGACCATGCTACATGAGTGGAACTGCCGCCACGCGGCCTCAACATCGCAATCCCGAGTGGTCTGTTGCACGAGTTTTCGCTCTGTCGAATGGATGAAAATCCGTAAATAAGTGGAAGGCCATAGTTCTGACATCCGCGCCTAGAAACTGCCCTTTTTGAAATAGGAAAGTAGAAGTTATCTTAGCGGCCAATTCTCATGTAATGGTTTTGTGGGAAAGTTTGATAAAACAAAAATTACAGCCGTGCTCTGCAGAGCATTCGCGATATGGAAGAGTTTTCCGCAAGATTTTTACTCGCGCATAGAAAAAAAATATACAGTAAATCCAGCTTATATCGAACACGGATATATCGAATTATTGCCTATATCGAACCCTTGTATAATTCTGGTAAAAATTACATGCATTTAAAACTTTTTATACGGAACGCGTTTTTACTCACAATGGATTAATCGAACTCTCCCGGGCGGGATTTTTCGCTCTCCTTAGGCATGCGGCAGGCTTTCCCGCAATACATCGGCGCGAAGCGGGGGCGCGGGTGTCGCTTGCGACTCCCGCGCGAGCTCGGGCGCGTCCAAACGGGCCGTGGCCAACCAGCTCCACGCATGCATGCCGTTGGAGCCGAAAGCACCACATTGGGCGCTGCGGGCTGCGGTGTCACCGAACTTCAAGTCCACGCCACTCGCTGCGCGCACTTGCTCGGTTCGCTGGGTTCGCCCTCTTGTATCTATGCTTGTCTCCGATCTGTCGAAGACGCCGAGGACTCCGTACCGCTTCCGAGCACGAGTGAAGCCATCGATGCCGTGGCCTTGCTAAGGCGATACTGCAGTGCCATTGAGGGCAGCGGTCTTTTGCTTGTCGGCTATTTTCCGAGCATGAGCGAAGCCATCGCTGCTGTGGCCTTGCTAAGGCGATACTGCAGTGCCATTGAGGGCAGTGGTCTTTTGCTTGTCGACTATTTAGATACCGAGGATCCAGGAGTCACCAGCAACGCGTTGCGCTCCAAGACGCAGGATACACTCACGAAGTTCTCCCCCCCCCCCCCCAATAAATTATTCTTTTCTTTCCGAGAAAGTGTCGTATCAATAGTGAACGGCAGGGTGGTAAGAGCTCAGCGTTAGCTCGTGACTCCGTCAGCAAGATTGCTCTCAAATAAGTTTTTTTGCTTCACTTTCTATATCGAATTTTTGCTATATCGAACTATTTTACAACCCTCGCGCTGTTCGATATAAGCGGGCTTTACTGTTTATTAAAAAATGCCTTACAGAATTGACCACACGAAGCGTTCAGTAAGGAGGAATACACAAAAAATACACTTTTGATGAGCAAGAACGAGAGAGACAGAACAACTTTTTTAAGAGCATTGATCAGAAGATCATGTGGATGTGGTTCCCCATTCACTGAAATCCCTGTGCATTCTACCAGTGCAAAATTAGAGAACTATACCCTGGAAAACGACTCATCAAAATGCGAAAGAGAGAAATACACAAAAGAAACAATACGGCAGCGCGTATAAACTGACAGGAACAGTAAAAATACATTTAAGGGCCTTATTCAATGCTGCATTGACAAATGCTTCAATAGTTCTTCGCGAAAATTTTCGTGCTCAGTTACTAATAACGTCGGGAAGCACATTCCAGAGTGCAGTGGAACGAGGCAGCGCTGATGAATTCGATTACTTCGTTTTTCCAGAGATGCGTGCGATGATCCGTTGACTGTGCCGTCATTTTGACATGCGCAAGAGCTGTAAGTAGAATGGTGATGGCCTAGAGGCGTGGATATATCGATGAAGCGAATACAGGAGGCAACTGTTGATTGATTGTAGGGTTTAACACGCCGACGCTACGCAGGCGATGAGGTGCGGCGTAGTGGAGGGCTCCGGATTAATTTTGACCACCTGGGGATCTTTAACGTGCGCCGAAATCTCGTACACACGGGTGTTTTTGCTTTTCGCCTCAATCAGAAAAGCAGCCACCGCGGCCGGGAATCGAACCCGCGACCTCGTGCTCAGCAGCACAACGCCTTAGCCACTGAGCCACCGCGGCGGGTCAGGAGGCAACTGTGTGCTCTCTCTCTAGAGGCTGTAAACAAGCGTCATATGTTATATGTACGATACTGGAAGAGTGACTGTACTTGCGCGAAATGAACCATGGCACACAGGTTTTGCCCGCTTCTAGCAGGTTAGTAGGCTAGGTAGGCTGGGAAAGGAGACCATATGGGAGAGGCAAATTCCATGCTGCAGGCGAACAAATGTCAAGTTAGCCTATTTGCGGTCGGTATCAGGGGTGTTTTGTAGGCTTAGACATAAGTATCGGACTGCTCTCGATGCGTTTGGAGATATGTGTGTTACACGTGTCGCCCATGAAAGATTAGATGGGAGGTCAATGCCGAACTGTTCATACAAATATGACCTCGACACGTGGAAGCTATTTATGAAGTAATCAAAGGAAACATTCGTATTCTTGCGATTGAAGGATATGGATTTGTATTTAGATAAGTTTAAGGACATTTGATATGCACCACAGCAGTCGAGATTAAAGGCTTTCTCAAGGGCAAGGGGATCATCAGTACTGTATATAGAGCGGTATAAAACTCAGCCATCCGCGAAAAGCCGCATTGAGGAAGAAGTGCTAGGTAGGAGATGATTAATGTAGATTAGAAAAGCTCTGGACCCAGGACCTACGCTGAGAGACTCCGGAGATGACGTTAGAAATTGTATAAGTATTGTTAGCCACATCGAACTGCTGTCGAAAAGACAAAAAGTTGCGGATGCAGGATAACGTTGAAAAATCAAAGACCTGTTAGTTTTCAAACCAGACGACAGTGAACGAGGTACTCGGTCGAAGGCTTTTGATCGATTGATTATGAGGTTTAACGCGCCGACGCTGCACAGGTGATGAGGCAAGCAGCAGCGGAGGGCTCCAGATTAATTTTGACCACCTGGGGATCTTTAACGTTCGTCGAAATCTCGAACACACGGGCGTCGAAGGCTCTTGAAAGTCAAGAAAAATGCAGTCTGTTTGTAGGTTTAATATTATCGATATTGAAATGAAGATCGGTGGTGAACTCAAATGACTGTGTGTCACATGAACAGTCACTTCTAAATCCATGCTGACAAATTAAAAGAACCTTTTAGCTACCAGCTGAGAATAAATGTGGGATGAAGATTATATGCCGAAGTATCTACAGTAAAACCTCGTTATAACAAAACTGGATGCACCTAGCGAATTGATATAACCAAGCAATCGTAATTCCCCTTGAAATTCCCATAAACGCCCATGGATTTAAGACCTCGTTTTAACGAAGCTGTAATGTTCTCGCAATGACTATAACGAACCTGTCTTTCTTCTCGAACAAGCACTTATAGACCATTCCCGTACCCATCAGGCCAGTGTCTTTTAGCATCATGAGTACGGTAATTCACAACTCACGCTATCCAGCGGCCGCCAACTCCAACTCGCGAAAATAGATGCAAGCGCCTGGCGGCAACACGCACAACTGTGCTCGTCTCGCGGGCTTCCGCTAGGGTGCCCGGATGTTCCTTCAGGCACTCTATGAATGCGGTAGGCCTGGTGCGCCGCTTATTTGCCGCTCATGATGACGGCGAATACGGACTCGGAATCGTGGCGCAGCTGAAAAAGCCATCATTTGGCTGAAGAAGGCGCTGCAGGAATTTATCAAGCACTTTTTCCGTGCGAAGTGAGCCGTCAGCTCGTGTGCTGTTGAATGGTCATGGATGAACCAATTAGCGTGAATAAAGTAACGATTTTTTGCTGTTTTTCACTTGTTTCTTTTGTTTTTGCGGGCTGCTGTGAGTTTCAATGATGAGTGCATCCTCTGGTAAATGTAAATTGTCGGTAGAAATGGACTTTAGCTATAACGAAGTAATGGCTATAAGGAAGTGATTACGACACCTCCTTCAACTTCGTTATAACGAGATTTTACAGTATTTTTATTGCCACTTTTAAGTAACGCAACAATTTTGAATTCTTTCGAATAATCCGGAAGCTGTCCTGTTGATAAAAAAGTGGTGAAGATATGGTGTAGGATTTTGCTTGAGATGGGGGACGTGTTTTTTTAGGGTATTTGAGATTACATTATCCAGAAGTAGTCAATAGTTTAGGGTTTTTAATTGTATTAGCAATCGCTAAAGGCTATTGCATGGAACTCCGGCTATATAAAGCTTTGCTTTATAAAACAGTGCACCTTTTGTGTCCTGAGCAAACCCTAGAGCCGAGAGGCGCAGTGTAAACGTTAGCCCCGGAAGAACTTCAAACTGGCAGATTTCTATGAACTATGCTGAAATCTGGTACAATCAACGGAAGATACCCTAAAACTACCACCACAGGACAAAGCTTATTTCGCAACATCATGGTAAGCGGCCGAACATAATTGGCGTTTATCCAGACACCTCGTGTATGCAGCATAAAAGCATTCGCTCGTGCGCTAACCATCGGCTACGACAAATTTGGTGTTGGTCGTTTTCTAACAGCTGTAGCCAGCAGAGACGGCCGTTTCCTCCATGCTTGTTCGGCAACATCCGCGCCTGGTGCAGATGCAGTCTATAAACTACTTTTACTCTTGAAATTCATGATTGAAAATCAGCGCGGGAAAAACACAGCACAAAACATGGAAAGGCAAGTAGACAGGACTGCGCTGCAAAAAATGCCGCGTCGTGCTCGTACTGCCTGAAAGCAAGTTCACGAGCCTTTTTCCCGCTTGATGTCCTGAACGCCACAATGCTCGTTACGTAACGCCAGAAATGGTACTTTCAACTAACAAAAAGGTCTTTCGAGATCCCCAGACTTTAAGGCAACATATGTTAGCATAATTCCCCAACGTAGTTTACAAAATGATCATACGCGCTGCAATACTATCTGTTGTCGTGATATAGAAGCGAAGCAACACATTTGCCGCACACGAAAACACCAGCCGACGGCGAATGCTCCGCTTTAATTGTTTTATGTCCTAGCCCAGAATGTTCTTCGCTTTCCAGCATGCTTTTGATCTCTAAATTCTGAGACACTCCCGATGCTGTTTGTTCCTTAGTCCTCGTTGACCCGCACAAACAAAAGCCTGAATTTGACTGCACTAAACGACACTTCGTTTCTTCTTTTAAGTGCGAATGCACTTCTTAAGCGACCCTGAACCTGCGTCCACCGGCGATGTCCGCGCTCGTGCGAATGCACATGGCACATACCCACGTGGGGGATTGGCCAGGAATCTCCTCGTCTTCCTTTGCAACGGGGGGAGATGGGCGCGCGCTGCCTGGCCGCTGACATGGCACATACCCACGTGGGGGATTGGCCAAGAATCGGGCGTGAGAAGGGCTAATGCACCTGCTTAAAGGAGTACTGACACGAAATTTCAAAGCTGAGATCCGCTCTAGCAATCAAGTACAACGACAACACAAATAGGTGTCTGTGAATAAATGCATCTTTCTTTCTTTGTAGTTGTGTGTGTGTGTGTGATCTCTCTTTCGCGAACATTACCGAACCGCGCAAATTCAACTCGTGCATTCGCACTTTCACATTCTTCCCCTCGGGGAAATGCGGGGAATTTTTGTTTTTGCAGATGGCGAAGACGCACATTCACTTACTTCAAAGAGCTAGGTATTCCAGGGCCGCAACCCAACATATTCTGGGGAAACCTGTGGGAGTACCACACAAAGGTAATGTCAATGCATCCATTCTCTAACGTCGATTTCATCGCATATGCACTGTTGAGCCTGTCACACATTTCACTATAACTTCTTCTACGGCGCTTTACCTCGTACGTTATACGGTATCTTTTTATAACGTGCAATGTTATTGCCCGTTAGTAAAAACAGACCTTATTACCCTCCCGTATGCTGTATGGAAAGGTTAGCCGGAGAAATCAGCACGGCAACTCCATTAATCCGTTCTTTGAGCGGCGTTTCAATTCGTAAATAACTGGCTTTGCTCTATTTGCTTAACCCCATGCCGGATTGACGAAATGAAATTAGCAGACTGAACAATCCGCTTGACGTTTTTTTCAAGTTAGATAATCGTTAAGTGAAGGTGTTAACGGAAAATATGAGAGAAGGTGGCGTACGCCGAGGGCAGCCGCAGAAGCTGCATTCGTCCGAAATCTTCGCGATCCGGGAACGTAGGTGTCCAGCTCGAGCTGATATCCCGGGCGCACCTGGCCGCACGTGCCTGAAGAAGCCCTCAGCCGGATGATCGGCCAGTTTGCGGTGCTCTAAGCTCAGATGTGTGGAAGCGGAACTCTCGTCCACGTGTACTGGGCCACACTTCACTCTGCTAAAGTTATGACACTTTGACGAGTTGTAAACAAGCACATTGGGACTAGCTCAACGTCAGTAGCATAAACTGTATCCCTACTAGCAATTCCTTTGTCCCACTACTGATAACATTGGTTTTGTCTTGTTGCTAAACACAGAAACCGAATTAAAGCTCAATATAGTAAAATCATTATTCAAATGAATATTTCTTATTTCTTTACATTTTCAGCCGTTTATCTCTTTCATGTGTAACTGTTGTATTGTTTATTTCGTTTTTGTGGGTCTGCCCCTCCTCGCCCCCTAAAATGAAATCGTGCGTTTCATACTGCTAGACTTTGTCCCAAAGCGACTAGTGACGCTAAGTATGAACATTAAAGTGTCATTTTTTTTCTTCACAGGGCATCACAACGGCCATAGGCGAATGGTGTGAAAAGTATGGCGACGTTTTCGGGTGAGGTTACCGCCATTCGCTTTCAATTTTCAGCGCATTAGCTTGAATTACACTAAGGCCGCTGCGGTCGTGAGTGCGCGTGTACGTTTTTTCACACCGTCGTCTTCCCGGCCGCGGTGGCTGATTCTAAGATGCAAGCCAAAAGAGAAAACGCTCATGAGTTGAGATTTCGGTGCACGTTTAAGATCCACTGGAGACCTAAATTAATACGGAACCCTCCACTCCGGCGCGCTAAACCGTACAATCGGAATCTATCTTCATCCCGGTCCGATCCTCCGGTTACAACGATCGTTGTATTGGATCGTTGTTACAGCGATCGTTGTACTGGAATTTACAACGATTGCGCCTGGCACAAATTTGTAGATATGGCGTAAGCTTGTTAAGCAATAGTTGAAAATGTGATTGTTGCGCCGAAATTTTTTGTTTATGTTCAGTTTATCACAAAAATACAAGCACAAGTTTTAAGAAACCCGAGTCCTCGGTTACCTTAGGAGACGCCGTGGTGTTCAATATTATTAAATAATAATAAACGGTTTGAACTTAAGTTGGTTTACGAATTTGATGCTTACACCAGGATCCAACCTCCCTTCTAATTTTCCTGCCTGCGCGAGTGCACACACGCATGCAAGAAAATTGGCAGATGCACTCATGCGTGCTTTAGTGGATGTTTTCAGCACAAATGTCCGGAATACGACACTTTTCTTGCACTGGAAATAATTCCCAGGATTGTTTCGAAGCGGAAATGGAAGCGGTAATAACAGCCAGTTGATAAGGCTTCTGCGCCATAATGGCGGTAACCTTGCTGAGATTTATATCTACGACTTTCATTAGCTTCTTCTGAGGGTTCGAGGCAGAAGAATAATTTATCATGGTTTGACACTTTACTTTAAGTACAATGGAGATGTTAATAATACAGGTTTTATTGCATGAGGGTCACATGGTGCAATCAAACGGAACTGATTCAGGCCGCTGGCCACACATTGAATGCGGGGGATTGTCCAAGCCAGCGATACGATGGCTTACTATGTACAATAAAATTCGTTCACTAGACCCATCTTGAGAGTCATTTGTGGTAAAGAAAGTGAACCCGCTCCACGCCCTTGACAACATTCCAGCACAAGTGACATGGTCACGCGGAGGGCTGAGATTTTTTGTAAATTGTGCGCAATGTGTTTGAGAGGCCGGCTTGTTTGTTTGCTTGCTGGCTTGCCGCACGGGAAAGTTCATGTTCACGGTCAATGCACTTCAATACTTCGTCAGGAAAACATGCAATGCATTTTTGATGACCGAAAGCTACAATTTACACTGCTTGTAATGTGATAACGGTCAAACGGAAACTGAGGTGCCAAATGCCATACGGCAAGTCGCTCTGAAAGAAATGGCACCACAGTATACCCGCTATTCTGGCCGTATTGAGGGATCCGGAAGTTAGCCTTCTTGTAAAACAGTCGCCTGTTGGTGCTAGTGATAACCCCACGATTACCCGGGAGTTCAGTAGGAAATTAGACCACAGCAGCAGAATTTTATTTTGTAAAACAGTCGTCTGTTAGACTGGTGGCGACACCATTACAAATTGGTCAATTTAACCAAGAAAAATAGACCACAGCAGCAAACGATCTTAGCCTATGCTAGATTTATTCCTACACATCTTGCAGCTTTTATTAACCGTATTCTGTCTCTTTGCAGATTTTACAATGGAGATGTACCCACGCTCGTAGTGAAGGATCTAGACTTTTTGTCCTATATACTGGTGAAAAACTTCGGAAACTTCATGAACAGAGGGGTGAGTAGTGGTCGTTTCTTCCTGCCTCCTGTTTCCTCTCAACATGGTTTCGATAGGTTGCTGCGGCGGTGCAGTTATGGCGGGTAAAAAGTAACAGTCCCGCAACGTTTAAGGAACCTTAAATGTTTGGCGTGTCGTCAGAACAGCTTTAGAATGTGCCTACATTGTGGGCGGCTTTGACGCCTATATACACACACCACGGGCGAAATCACCCATTCGGTCTGCGGAATATATCGAATGTGATGTACGCCACAGATTTGGAAAGCTTCTTTTCCTTTCGCTACTGTATCGGTCGAACATAGCGAAACACTGCGCTCTTTGTGCGCGCAATGATGGCTAGTCTGGCAACCACGCGTCTCTTCTCCCAGCGGCAGGATGGTTTCTGACGGTCCGCTCCGTTAGAGTGTACTTGAAGATTTAGAGTGGCCCGCCCGGCCGCCCGGAGAGGCGCTCGTTTCACGCAGAAAATAGTGGCAGCGCTGCCACGGCCGCTCCATGGAAACTAGGCTAGTTCCCATCAAGCGGCCGTGGCGCTGCAGTCAACGACCACTGAAAGCGGCGGCTGGCCGCGCGCACAACCGCGCACCCCGCCGGACCAGGAAACGCTGTTGCTTTGCGCGCGGAGCGCTCGAAATTTGTTCTGCGGAAGTCGGGACGTCCAACTGCTTAAATATACTGCAGGTACAGTAGACTGTGGGTAACGAAATGAAAAATAAACGCTGCGGCGGATTTTGCGTTAATTTTCTCTTTTCCGCTCGACAACAACGAAAAAATTACGGATTTTCTTTTGGAGCAGCGTTCGTAGAGTATTGTAAATAAAGTAATTGCAGCGACATTTTCGCTACTACAACTTCCCATCAACAAGTATTTTGCGTGAAATTGCCTGATTTGCCTGAAACCATTTCATCATGCTTTATGATCGTGTCCTTATTGTGCTGCTTGCGGACATAATTGGATGACACAAATGACAAGAAAAAATATGACGACTGGGATGATGGCTTCTGAGAAGAATTTTTATTTATTGTTTTGCAATTTCCGCTCGAACTGCAGTTATAAGGGTTAATAGCACAAGTGGCGTTTGTTTTTTATTGCGTGAGTTTTTATTATAGCAGCAATAATCAGTGGCCCGCTTGTGATAATTAGGGATCACCGTGGTGTTGATGCTGTCGTCTGGACGAACAGAAAATGACACGCGCAAGCGAGATTTTTTTTAAACTAAAAAGGGGTTAGCCTAGCGGTTAGCTCAGTTGTCCCAATGACCGTCTTTCATTGAACTATTCCCTCAGCATTCTATTAAATCGCACCACCTCTCACCTGATTCGGCCAAAAAAGGAGTTGAATGAAATAAACGCGAATTTCATTCACAGGTATGCTGGGAGTACAATTACACGCACAAAAAACCAAAGCAAAACATAAATCAGAAAATGTATTGACCACGACAAAAATGAAATATAACACGTCTACTACAGAGGTAAAGGTTCAAGAACGCTAACATGGAGGTTCAAAGAAACGGAACTGGAACAAAATACACATTTTGTTTTCATTTCTGTTAGCCCAGCAAATGAAATGCACAAAGTCTACCCAGGTAAAGGTTAGGAACGCTAAGGGAGATTTAAATTGACATTTTCGGCCAAAGCATTTTCAGAACTCGTCCTCAATCATTAGTGACGGCTAAGTTTAAGGTGTTGCTCCCGCCTTCGTATGCAATCACGGAACTTATTTAAACATTTTATATAGAAATGAATCCGTGTCACAACGTGTGCAGAACCCAACCAAATTTGCAGTCAAGGTCTCACTGTGCTGATCGCAACCAACGCCCTTAAGGTGTTTGTTGTGAATGAGGACCAGCACATACATAACGCTGTCATGGTGGAGCTCCTTTTCGCCTGAAGCAACCGGTAAAGACGTCATAGAGATTGCTAATAAACTTTTAAAAATGCACGAAAGGGTTCAGAAGTCCCCAAAATTATAAGAGGTAGTAAACATAGCGGCATCTTCCCCTGGCATTGCAGGAAGCAGCAGCTGGTCCTGCAGACTTGGCACTTCGTTTTCAGTACACACTTTCTTACCAAGTGCCTGCGACATAGCAGGTTAATAAAATAAGAAAGCCCGCTAGCGGCAGTACAAGCATCAATGATAGCGGTACCCTACCTAAGGCTCTTGGTATTTTCGTTCCAAATAGGCACGTAAAAAACAGTAAACTTCTTGCGCCATAGAATGTGCGCCCCGCGGCTTTTGCTTCATGCGCAGAGTCAAGAAGGGAAAAACATTCCTGGTGTGCCAGTCCGTGCAATTAATCCCTCGTTAACTCGAACTCTGCTATCTCAAAATATCTTAAGTCGAAACTTTTTCTCACCGTGTATTTACCTCCCATAGGCGCTACGCATTTGCCCACTTTATCTCGAAATGTTTTTTTCCGGAGGACCATGGATATCTTGAAATACTGGCAGAGAGGACACAAGGCAAAGTCCGCTACAGGCAGCTGATAAGGTCCCCGTTTGAGTGCTTACTCCCACTACGCGCCGAACGCGGTCATGAAGTGCAAGTTTACGCGGACTACGCATCTCTGTTACGGGAATGCTGTCTGGCGCGTACATCATTGAGATAGCTGTGGACGACGCAGCTGATCATGTGGACGTAGAGGAGCCCCCAGAAGTGCCTACAACGACAGAAACAACATACATGTTGCGTCTGCTTTGTAACAAGGTCGAATGTAGCGGTGGCGACCAACAATTGATGCGATGCATTGAGAAGCTCGAGTACGCTTTTCTGGGATACAGATGCGAACGCGAAAGCAGGTCAGCGCAACACAGTTCCTTTCTTCTGCAGAAATAAAGGTTTCTTTCTCATGCGAATTACTTTGCCTTCATTACGGAAGCTCCCCTGTGCAATAGTGCTTTTGTTAGCAGCACTACTTGTTATTTCAAGGACCTGGCCACAGATTCTCGGCATTTGACTTAACTCGAAAACTCCGCGAGTACCTCGAAATTTTGAGCTAATTTTACGACTTCGAGTTAACGAGAGAACAATATATCAAACGTAGAATACACATCAATAATTTTTTCGAAGTAGTATTTTTTTTTTTTGGGGGGGGGTCGATAATTTTATGTCGGGTCGTACTAGTTTAAAGTTTGCTCAAGCTGAGTCATAACGTTCTGCGTCTACTTTCTAAATCAGCTTCACAAAAAGGGCGGGTTCGATTCCCGGCCGCGGCGGCCGCTTTTGTGATGGAGGAGAAAAGCGAAAAACTCCCGTGTGTTCGAGACTTCGGCACAAGTTACAGATCCTCAGGTGGTCAATTAATCCGGAGCCCTCCACTACCGCTTGCCTCATCGCCTGTGTAGCGTCGGCGCGTTAAACCTCATAATCCAAAATAAATCAGATGCGCAAGCGCAAAACACCGCAGCGAACGACACAAATCTTGCCGCGCACAGGCTGGGAGCTGGTGCCGGGGAGCGGCGGCTGTTCAGTGGTCGACGACAGGAGCGCCGCCGCTATACCGCGAAAGTCGACCCGGCGGAACAATGGGAGAGGCCGGCGCTCGGAACCACTCTAAAACTTCTAGTACACTCTAGCTCCGTTCTGATGGCAAGCGTGACCGCCATTGCGCATGCGTGGCGCACTATGGCGCCAGCGGTGATAGCGGAGCGAGCACAAGCTGCCGCTAGCCGGGGCCTCTTCGCGGACCGTCGCGGCAGCGCACGCTACCTCGCGGAATTTTACGATGGCTGCCCCCTGTGAGGCGGGCGCGCTATGGCGACCTACGTTTCTTCAGTTGAAACACAAGTGACGAAACCGCGAAAGCGTTTCCGAATAGGCAAAGGTGCCACACATCTCAACGTCGTTTAGAACGCAAGCGAAAAACTTCGACCCGAGCGTGGGCCTGCTTTTATGCACCTCCGAGAGAGACAGCCTTGCCTTAGCTATTGGAAAGTTGAACGGCTTCTTTTAATAAATATTTGGGAGAATTCTATCGTGTCAGCGACTGGATTATATTGATTTATTGATTCATTCAAACCTTTATTGCAGGAAAGGGGAGGCCCGGAGGCCGTGCATTGGGGCATGGGGAGTGAAGAGATGGGGGTTAGCAAAGGTCTTCGTCGCACTATTGAATATCCCTTCTTTCGAGCACTCATTTTTGCGTCCATTATGTTAATAAGGCTCTTCTCAGGATGGGTAGTCACCCACCAGGCTACACTAATCTCGCAAGGCCACTCTGTATACCATAATTGCCTAGTGCTTGCAGAAAATCGATGTCGTGATTTGGAGGGTAGAGTGTCCGTGTCTGGAGGGACGTGACGGAACAAGTCCTGTCTTTAGAGCGCGACATGGCTGCACACCCACGTGATGGGGTGAAGGTCAGACGATACGTTTTTTTGGCAATAAGGGCAATGCGGGGGTGGGTGCCCATTCGGATGGTACCATTTCCTCGTAACAGAGGGCGTGTAGACACTGTTGGTGATGCTTTTATTAATGAATATCTCGGCAACCCTGGGTATTTTAAGGCTCTGTGGCAGATATCCTTTAGGAGTTTGACGTAATAGGGTAATCTTGCGTTGAACACGCCTAGCATCCAGTTCCAGGCTTGGGTTCATGCAAGGCACGACGGCAGAAGGGGAGGGAGGTAATGAAGCGCTCTCCCTGGCAGCATAGTGTGCTGCCTTGTTCCCCGACCGGAAATACGTGTGACCTGGTGTCCACGCCCCGCGTATAGTTACACCATTTCGCGAAAGATGCTGAAGGGAGAGCGTAATGATGTTGGCTATATATGGTTTTCGGAGTTCTTGCATGACGTCATGGGAATCGGTCAATATGCGTGCCATTTGAGGTGTATTCGCTGAGTACGTTAAATGGTCCAGTGCGGCCAGTACTCCTCGTAGCTCCGCTTCAAGGGGTGAACAGGTGTTCATCTCGAGCACCGCCGCGCCATCCAGGTGTGGTGCCTCTGGAGATCTTCATGCTACACCGATGCGTCCGTCGCGAATACTGGCGTCAGATGTCAATTTTCCCAGAGCGTTCGCTCATCTGGAGTCGTTGCTGAGCCTGTTGTCGGGCTTGGAGGTGCCTTCTGGGATGTTGGTCTTCTGATGCATTACGACCTGAGTCGTGCGTTCCGAGGGCGGCGGAGGTGCAGCGGGAAACGTGGCAGGATCGAGTGGTCTTCTGTTGTCCAAGACCACAAGAGCCAGGCCTTGGCTTGCGAGTTCGCGTCTCGCAGCGTTGTGGGCGATGGTTGCTTCGATTAGTGCGGGCAGCGGTGGCAGAGCCACAGAATCTTCAAGCGCCGCTATACGGGTGTCACGATTTGAAGCGCAACAAAAACACACGGACGAAGAACAGAGTAGACGAGACAGGCGCTGTGTCGTGTGTCGAGGCACGCCAGTTATTGTGCGGCGATCCGCTCGATATATAATGTCGAGGTGTTTCATTTGGGTGGCGGTGAGGTCGTACACCCGAGCCCCATAACATATTCGGCCCACTGACCCTGCCCTTGCCAGCGTACGTGCTTGCCATTTGAGATGCACCACCATACTTATTCGACATACGCGACACTAAGTGTAGCATCGGTTTCCAGCTTGACTTCAGTTGATTTATCCATTGTTTGGCGCTGTTGCTGCTGGCTAGCGGCAATCCCAGAAGACTGATCCTACCGGTTTCTGATGGAATAGGAATGTCCGATATGTATACCACCTGATAGAACTGGGGAGGTAACCTCTTGCTCCCATGGACAGCAAGAAATTCTTTTTTGTCTGGCGCTAAGGCGAGCCCTAGACAGGGCAAAGTGTCCGTAAGGCTGTGGACAGCTGCTTGGAGTTCCGTGATCATGGATTCGACGCAGTCAAAGTCCTGCGCTGCGGTACAAATAGTTATATCGTCGGAATAAATTGCAAACCTAGCCGCCGTGTCCTTCTGTAGCGATCGCGCTACTCTCGCCATGGCCAAATTGAACAACATCGGTCCGAGGATAGACCTCTGGGCACGCCCCTATCCAAGAAATAGGTCCTGGGGGTCCATCCCGGAGCCGATGCTGCGAGTTGTACTGGCCGTTGGCTTAGGAAGCTCCGAATCCAATTTTGAGCACGCTGGCTGGGGTACGTCTGGGCCAACTCTTCTAGTATCGCTTGATGCCTAACGTTATGAAAGGCCTATCGCATATCAACGGCAAGTACGTAATCGGGGAGGGCCCCGGCTCCTTTACGGTTGATAACACGTCTGAGTAGCCACAGGGCATCATGTGTTCCAAGATGAGGTCTAAAGCCAGTTTGTGAGGGCTTGGAACACGTTTGGATATATTCTAAGTGATGCTGCATTCGATTGCAAATCATGCGCTCTATAAGCTTGCATAGCGCGGGCGTCAATGAAATAGGCCTTAGGTTGGCGAGCTTGGATGAGTCTTTATTGGGCTATTAGTATGAGCGTTACTAGCGCGAGTTTGAGATCCGAAGGAACCTCTCCGCGTTCCCATTGTGCATTTGCTAGTTCTAAAAGACGCTCCTGTGCCACTTCGTCTAAGTTGCGCAGATCCCGCCAGGTGATGCCATCGTGTCCTGGAGCCGACTTAGACCGGCCCTGACAAAGGGCAGATTGCAATTCTCCCAATGTAAACGGGGCGTCCAGCTCCTGGCGGACACTGGGCAGTAAGATAGATGGCAGTGGGGGTGGGGGCGCAAGTGATACACAAGGGAAGAACGTCTTTATGATGTCTTCCTCTACCCGATCCGGTGGGTCTTTGAGCTTAAGGGTATCGAAGAGCCGGTTTTTACATTTGCGTTTTCCTGCCAATTTGCGGTAAATTCCCCATAGTTTGCCTAGGCCGCGCTCCTGGCTAAGCTGAGAGCACGAGCTGTGCCACTTCTCATTAGAAAGAGTCTGTTCATAGGCCCGTATAATTTTGTAGCGTTGTCTCACTTTAACAGATCTCTCTGCCTTTTTCCGTTTCGAATGTAGCGTTTTGTAAGAATGGCCGCCTTGCGCTATAAATTGGCTAAACGTTTGTCCGGGGCAGGTTAGCTGTCGTCACATCCGACTTCTTCCCTAGCCTGCAGCGCTGCCTCTTGCAATGTAGAAAGGAATTCCTCCATTGTAGTGGTGCTGTGGACTTGTATGCTCTGCCGATACACTGCCAATCTATAATTTTGTGTGTTCATTTGTTTCGAAATCGCTTTCCTGTACAGTTGTATTTGAATGGAAAAAGGGTCGCAGCCCCAAGTAGTATCGTACACGCTCCAAGAGCGACAACCCCACATAAAGCATAAGTGAGGTACGGGGTGGAGTCATTTTGGGAGCTATGTAAGCCCAGACGTGTACGAACTGCAATATCATTGACCAAGTGAAGGCCGGAGTCCTCGGCTGCAGCCTCCAGAGCTACACCACGCTTATTTGACCGGGAGTAGCCCCAGACTGTGCTTTGCGCATTAAAATCACCTCCAATTAGACTCGGAATGTTGGGATGCTTTTGAAAGAGATGCCGAATCCACATAAAATGGACCCTGCCCTGCGCGCTTGATACAGGGCGATAGTACACAGATGCAACAATAAGTTTCTTTCCGGTGGGTAGCTGTACCATAACTATCACTTCCTCCTGATCTGGTGAAGTGTGCCCAGTAATCGCCAAGTGAGAGCAGGTTAGGTCCCATCTCACCAGAACGGCTGCCTGCCCGGCTGCTGTAAGACTCCTAGGGTTGCCTCTGGTGCCTTTGCACACTGTTGCGGGATTTGCGAAAGTGGTATAACCACTTATGGTTGGGGAGCACTTCGTTCCTTGTAACAGAAGAATGATAGGACGGCTTGTGTGGATTTTACTTTTCAATATCGGGGCGGCCGTTTGAAACCCTCGTCAGTTCCGCTGTAGCACTTTAGGGGAATCCATGCTACTGTCCTAGCGTACTCCGCGCTGTGACCTTTCGTGGAGGGGGATCCTACTGTGATGTTGGAAGGCTTTGAATGTATGTCATCATAGATGATGCCTGCTGCGAAAAACTGTCGATGGTAGACTTCAGTTTTTAGGTATCTGTAAGTCGAGTGCGTCGTTCCTGTTGAACTTTAGCCCGGACATACTTGAGCGCCTGTAAAATCTCATTCATGACACTAGAAGCAGGCTCTGACGTTCGCCGTTTGTTTTGCCGTGGTGCTGCGGCTGCGCCGCGCCGAAACACAGGAAACGAGCAGTGACGCTAATGATTCCCCGCCGAGGGAGATACGGTTGTCGCTTAGCTAAGCGTTTCTGCTGATGACGCTCCGGTTGTGCTGAGCGGCCCGCCGTCAGGGGAGCGGACCATTAGAAACAGTCAGCTAAAAAATTAAAAAGGCGAAATAAGAGCACTAACCAGGGTATTTTACTTTAATTTGAGGGACCAAAATACCAATTCTTACCTTTACTTTGTGATGACGTTTTGGTTTACACACGCACAGTGCGCACATGGCACGACCGGCGACGCGAATGATTCCCTCGTCAATTGAGATACGGTTATCACTTTGCTAAAAGCCTTTCTGCTGCTGACGCTTCGGTTGTGCTGAGCGGGCCATCAACAGCGGACCGTCGAAAACGGTCAGCTAAAACTCTCTATTTTCATACTACATTGTTTTTTCTCGCCGACTGCATCTCGGTTTCGGCACAGTTGCACGTTGCACGACGGTACGGCGCTTTTCGGGCCAGGGGCCCTTGACTCGAGGCCGCTGCTGTTGCTGTGAAATGGCTCGACCTGACGCTGGACCCTTCTACGTTGGACGACGCTGCTATGTACTTTTTAGCATTAGCCGAACAGCCTCCGGCGTTGTGGGACACAAATTGCGAAGACTATACCAACAATCATCTCAAGGACTCACTTTGGCAGAAGATTGCTATTGAAATGGTTGCAGAATGGCCGGAATTCGGTCCCTACAATTCCGGTAAGTGCACGATTTTATATCCAGCTCATGGGTCAAGTGAGTGGGCAGAACGTTGACCTTGTATAAAGCTCTTAGCGGAAAAGGCGAGCCAAGCATTTGACTCATGCTATCGCTCGCTGTCAGTCGTCGCGTCACATGGTTCTGCCTGGCTTAAAAGTAAAACCACTTCTTCGCGGCTAGCTGCTAGCGTCATCAGCATACTCCGATGCATCGCTTGCCGCTGTCGCTAGTTGCGTTCCATGCTGCTATCTGCAGATACGTCTTTCGCGTGATATGTAAAATAACTTACGGTAAGACGAATTTTCATTGCAAATGCCGTCATTAAAATTGTTTATTATAATGATTCACTTGCTCAGCGGGAAGAACTACAAAAGCGATGCGTTGTCTTTTCGCCGAAGTTGCTTGTTATTGTGGCCTTCCGCTGAACCAGAATCGCCTCAGCTTGTTTTACATTGAACCTTTGTGCTACCGGCGTTTCGTGTATTTTTCATGTGCGCGAAAAAAAAAAAAAAACTCCTGAGGAACCACGTGCCTTTGAAGCGCGAGGCGTTTTGCATTGGGAGGCGTAGAAAAACGAAAAAACGAACGTCCCGGTGTATGTGCTTTAGCACGGGGTCACCATCACGATAGCGTGCCCTGAAAACATGATTCGGACATCAATATTGTTCGTATCATCACTTGTATGTGCATTTTTTGAAGTGCGGAACACTTTGGGGGCCCAAGTAGCTCGTCCGGGGTCATGGTGTCTAGCCACCGCAGTGACGCGGCGTCACGCACCCAAACAGAGGCTTCGGAAAGATCACCGCTTCCCCTGATCGGGATCGAACCTACTTTAGGGGCCCAAGTGGCTCGTCCGGGGTCATGGTGTCTAGCCACCGCAGTGACGCGGCGTCACGCACCCAAACAGAGGCTTCGGAAAGATCACCGCTTCCCCTGATCGGGATCGACCCTACTTTAGGAACTATGGAACCCAAGTGGCTCGTCCGGGGTCATGGTGTCTAGCCACCGCAGTGACGCGGCGTCACGCACCCAAACAGAGGCTTCGGAAAGATCACCGCTTCCCCTGATCGGGATCGAACCATGTACTTTAGGGGCCCACTCGTCCTTCATGGTGTCTAGCCACCGCAGTGAACACGCGGCGTCACGCACCCAAACAGAGGCTTCGGAAAGATCACCGCTTCCCCTGATCGGGATCGAACCTACTTTAGGGGCCCATGTGGCTCGTCCGGTGTCATGGTGTCTAGCCACCGCAGTGACGCGGCGTCACGCACCCAAACAGAGGCTTCGGAAAGATCACCGCTTCCCCTGATCGGGATCGAACCTACTTTAGGGGCCCAAGTGGCTCGTCCGGTGGTCATGGTGTCTAGCCACCGCAGTGACGCGGCGTCACGCACCCAAACAGAGGCTTCGGAAAGATCACCGCTTCCCCTGGTCGGGATCGAACCTACTTTAGGGGCCCAAGTAGCTCGTCCGGGGTCATGGTGTCTAGCCACCGCAGTTACGCGGCGTCATGCACCCAAACAGAGGCTTCGGAAAGATCACCGCTTCCCCTGGTCGGGATCGAACCTACTTTAGGGGCCCAAGTAGCTCGTCCGGGGTCATGGTGTCTAGCCACCGCAGTGACGCGGCGTCACGCACCCAAACAGAGGCTTCGGAAAGATCACCGCTTCCCCTGGTCGGGATCGAACCTACTTTAGGGGCCCAAGTAGCTCGTCCGGGCAAGTCATGGTGTCTAGCCACCGCAGTGACGCGGCGTCATGCACCCAAACAGAGGCTTCGGAAAGATCACTGCTTCCCCTGGTCCGGATCGAACCTGGGTCCCTCGCGTTATGAAGCCGATGTCAATCCCATTGCGCCACAGAGGCATACGTTGCTAACAAGGAAAGCATTCGGGGTGATCTTTGCGCTGCACCGTTGCCACGGAGGCTGCTGTTGCTTGGCCGCAAATAAGTACGCAGTTATATAAAATAAGGCAAAATCACTAACTAACGCATTCCTCATCATCATCATCACCAGCCTATCTACGCCCACTGCAAGGCAAAGGCCTCTCCCATTATTCTCCAATTCCTGTGCTAACTGCGACCAATTTATCCCCGCAAACTTCTTGATCTCATCTTCCCATCTAACTCTCTGCCGCCCCCTAGCAACGCTTGCCTTCTATTGGGATCCACTCTGTTACCCTTAATGACCAACGGTAATCTTGCCCTCGCATTACATGCCCTGCCCACGTCGATTTCTTCTTCTTAATTTCTACTAATATGTCCTTAACACGACCCTTAATATGACGCACTCCGCTCTCTTCTTGTCCCTTAATGTTACACCTATCATCATCTTGGGGTAATTAAAGCATTAATTACCCCAAATTAATCAGAACACAATCCAGTGTTGTTTTATAGAGCTTTTCAGGGACTGCGGCGCCCTCTCTTGACTACTTTCTGTATTAGCGCCATGCTAATACTTAAACTAGTTAATAGAGGAGGCTACAGCCCCTTTGGCAAATTACTGCTTCGCACTTGACTTGCATACCGCTGTTGCATAGTGCTTGCATACTGCTGTTGCAGACGAACTGTTTTTATAGAAAGTACTAATCCAGTATTTGCCTGCAGCGTTACAGGAGCCTTGAAGTGTTTCTTCAGTAACATGCGACGCACGTATCGACTGGAGAAGAAGAAATTAGTCAGCACAAAGACAGGCCACGCATGAGATAACGAAGTACAATGGGAAGAGGCGCTTCTTTGAGTGTATGAAGTTTTTCGATGGAGCGTGCAAGCCGCTCAAAAGAACGTGCTGCGAGAGACTTGGCTAAGAGGCAGTGCAGGTGAAAATATTGTCACATGATTTAAATAGCGATGAAAAAAGCAGGGTGATGTTGTGTTGCTAATACTAAGTGCACATCATGTGCGAACATAAAAAAAAGTGAGACAAAAACCCTGTTATAAGTGGGGACTTTCCTTTAGGAGGCATGTACGTGTTCATTTAACAAAAAAATCAGCAATTCAAAAGATAAAATACTGTTTTTAGCCACTTCTTGCGACAGCAGCCAAGGTGGATTATGTGTGTTTGTATAAACAATGCACGAAAAAATAGCCAGACATTCTTGTGCGCCCTGCGAACTCGCGTAATCTAAAAGTATTCCTTTCTGGTTCTGTTTGTTCTAGGTGGTGATTACAGAATTTGATTGTATTTATTTGTTTCTGGGGCTTGCTCAATGCAGCAGTCACTGTAATTTGTGTTTTATATACTTCACCCACAAAACTATACTTGACCCATACATACTTGACCTATAAAAAAAATGTCGCGCATTATCCTCAGGGTTCCTTTTCAATTAAACGGCTACTATAAATAGTTCATAATGGTAGAGAAGTAATATCCAAATTGTATCCCAGTGCATCATACGACAGGGATACAAAATCTATTTAATGCCAACGTTTCACCGCTTCGCAATTACACATTGCAAACATTGCCTCCCATTTTATCACCACTAAATGATACTTCGGCGTAAAATTACTCATTTTACCGAGGAAAATTATGGTTGTAACTAAAATATTTTGGTGTGACTGTGCTAATGTTCCAAACCTAACGAAATTATAAAATGCCACAATTGCGTTTAGTAGATTTCAAGCCCTGACATTACAAAACATGTCTTAAAACTCACCCAGAAGAACGCGTCGAGGAGCCGTCATTCTCGTTGAGAGAAGAGTGCGAACAAAGCGCCCGCAGCATGCCGTCGGAAGCACAGACTGCGGGCAACACCACACTAAAATCGTCCAGGGTCCTCAACATCCAGCCAAAAGGGGACACGGCAACGCATTGTTTTACAAGAAATAGCTGACGCCCTTCAACAGCTTGGTGCGCGGCGAGAGGGGCCGCAGATCACTTTAGCAAGCTTGTGTGCTCACTCTTAAAACGTCTGGCACCGAACTGCCTGTCGAGTTGCCTGTCAAGTTGAAATTCTTACACCTTTTTCACGGAACCTGGAAACCAGTAACTAATAGCTTTAAAATGTCAAAACTAAATTTTAAGTCGGGTGTGTCTGAAATTCCGCCCCTCACATTTTTTTTGCTTTAGAGAGGACGATTCCGTAACATGCAAAAAGCAATGATGTTAACTTTGTTAAGCATTATTGCAGCTCAATGTTCCCTTGTGTGTTCGCTGGACTGAAAAACTCCAAGCATTTTTTGAAGAATATGTTTGGTTCTGGACGCACTGCTCAAGGTTTTTCTTTAAAAGCGATGTGTTCAGAGCTGCGCGTCGGCGAAACCTTGATCGCCGAGTGTGTCCGGAATCATTTTTATAATAAAAATCTTCGTGCTTGGTGGCGCTCTTGAAGTTTTTTCGTCGCATGAGCAATAGATGAGACATCCGGGCAAGAATTTGCGCCGTCGATCCGTGCACATAAAGCGACAGCGGAGCGCCCGGGGTGAGGCGACGCCAAGCCGAGCCCGGAGCCAGCGGCGCATGTGCTGCGGTGGCGCTGCGCGAGCACCTCTGCCGACGCGCGCGTCGTCCCGCTCTCGCCGCGTCTCGCCACAGTTTCTACGCGTTGCAAAGTGTAGTGTGATGCGCGTGACGGGCCGGCTAGGCGACAGTACGGGATAGAACAAGAATGATGGAGTCGACACGCCGATACTGGTGGGCAACAGAAGGAGCGACAGGAAGCCAACACCGCTACTAAAGCGAGCGAGCGTGGCCATCAAAATGGCTACAACCGAATCACGGTCGGCGGTGTGCGCGAAAAACGCCGTATTGCGGGTTTCTAAAGCGGGAGCTACGCTTGCGCAGCGGGCCGAGCCTTCCAGTCCGCCAAAAAGGGGGACTATAGGCTAAAGTAATCTTAAACATCTGCCAGTAGGTCTCGCGTAATTTTTTTTTTTTTTGGCTTCGTGGAATCAGTTGATGGCTGATTCACGCGCTACTTTCTTACAGTTGGTGTTGAGTAAGGAGGAGGGGAACGCCTTTTGTGTCGACATAAATGACGCTTATGTGAGATTCTGGCTTTGAGACGGGCAATACCGATTCAAAGAAAGGTACAGGACAAGAAAAAGAATGCCGACCTGCCAGCACGTGCGCCGTTTTCTTTGTTGTCCTAGCCCTTGTGTTTTCGGTGCCTTTTAGGCCACCGTTGAATAGGGCTAGGGAACAAATTATGGCTTCTTTAACGACCATAAACAACGAAAGCTTCAGCGCGGTGTGTCTGAGTTTGTGTGTGTGTGTGGGGGTGGGGGGGGGGGGGGGGTATGAACGAGTGCCTTGCGACAAAGGAAAAGCATTCTGAGCAGTTGTGGTACTCGGGAACAAACTTTATGATTCGGATGTCTCTTGATGTACCGCCCATTGTTTTACGTGTGCTAATAATTGCATGGAACCGTGCATTAAGACGGTTTTCTGCGCGCCGCACAAGGCTAGCTCCGGGGAAATTAATGCTACCTTGTCTTGACGCGAAAACGTTATTTTGCTAGTTTGGAGAAAGCGCACACCCAGCTGGCGTCCGAAAAAGCCTCTACAAAAACTGACATTCGCCGCATACAAATTATAACACCTAACTAAACAAATTGCGGAGGATGCTTTCAACTTTCCAAGAATATGAAGGCGAAAGAATTATTCAGACCTCCTCCCGCAGGGGTGGCTCAGTGGATAAGGCGTTGAGCTTCTGCGTCCAAGGACCCGGGTTCGATCCCGGTCGCTGCGGCTGCTTTTTAGATGGATGCGAAAAATGAAAACACCCTTGTAATGGAGGTTTCGGCGCGCGTTTAAAACCCCCGTTAGTCAAAATTATTCCCGATCCCTCCACTGCGGCGCGCCCCCTAGCCAACGTGTAGCTTCGGTGCGTTGAACCCAAAAGAAAAGTTGGACCTCCTGTTGATCTGCTGTTGAAATTTCTGTAGAAGTTCGCGGTCGAACCCGTCACTCTAGACAGCACTCTTCGAAGTTCGTTTCGCTCGTATGACACCACCAGGAGCCGAGCAGGAGGAGGGTGCGCTGGGCAGCTCGGACATGGAAGTCACTAGGGCTGTCACCGTCGCCGCCAGACTTAGACCGGCGTCATTACGCAGTCAGTAGCCCACATGACTCAATAAATGTGTTTATCTCTTTGTTTCACCGCTCAATTGGTTCCGTGTCGTATATGCCGCAGGCCTACCATCCCAGGCGCGCGCAGCGTCACCCTTTTTCAGAGCCACCCTTCAGCCCTCCTCCAGCACAGCTCTTTCCCTTTTTCGGCACGCGAACCCCGGCGCGACTCGCACTGCGATTCCATGTGAGGATTCCGTTGACCTCACAACGATTTTCTATCGTCAGCTCCATCGCACTCATAAGCGCAAACGGACGGTCATGTGCCTAAAAGGTCAATGTATATTTAGCCTCATTTAAGGTAACCAAGTATCTGAGCAAGGGTGTGATACCCCCAATCACTAATGACGTATCTCTTCATGAAGCGAAACTGCGAGTCATGGGCCAAGAAGCCAACGTTATCTTTATATCAATATCGATGGCTGAAACGTCATTTCATATTTTCTTTACAGAGCCGAATGTCTGGTCATGGGCTATGAAGTCAAAGTTGTCTACGTATAAAGTTCGAGCTGTCGATAATGACACTATTCTTAGGGAGCCAAATGTGTACTCACAGGTCAACAAACTGAAGTTGTCTTTGTGTTACACATAGGCAATTTTTTACCAATTTGTTCACAGAAATAACCGCACTTTTGGTATTTTTGTGCGCTTATGCAACCAGAGTTGCTCACCATAAAACAATAAATGGCTGGTGTTCATCATGTCATTTAATTATTTGCGTCTTATGATTAAGCAGCTCCCGTGCCCGGCCACACAACAGGCAAGCGCCAAAGGACGCCGTGACAGAGAACAATGAACAAACATAGGAATTCGACTCATTTGAGTGTAAAGGAGAGCTGTTTGGCTTGTCATAGGTTTTTCAGCTCGGGCGCGGTGTTTCTAATAACCCACGTGAGCACTTTGCGCCTTGACATTGCACTCCTGTCATTACGGAGATCTAGCATAGCGGCTAGCGTCCGTTAACACTACGGCACCGGGTGCGGGGACCCGACTGGGCAGGTGCGCATTCGTTTCGAGGGGTGCGCCCATGCCTCACCGAACCCGCGCATTCGTTCCGTTGAGGGGCGACCTCCTCGCCATTTCCGCGCGTGCGCAGTCGGGTGGCGGTAACCCGCTGCCGTAGCGTTAGATTACGTTAGCCGCTTTGCTAGATCTCTCTATCAAGAATGGGCACGTTTGCGTTCGCACGGAATCTCGCGATGCGGCAGCACGTGCACGGGATGCTGGAAGTTTGAAAGCACGCCAGAATCTGCCTACAAGCCAGCTGCATGTGTGCACCGCAGATGGCAACATAGGACGTTGTGCTGTATACGCAGCAGCAGTTGCAATTTGGAATGACCTTCTCTGTGTCTGCGTTGAGCATTGACAGTGGTCATTTAACGGACCGTACGGAATTTAGGACGCATTTTCAATCACACGCCGGGCTGTGCACAGCTTGGAAAGAGAATCGAATAGGTTTATGAAAGCGACCAGCTCCTATTTCATTCTAGTTGGAGTGAGAAATCGAGCAGAGAGCCGCTCGGTGTATTGAAAACAACTTACATTGTTGCTAATTCCCATCGCACTTTATATTCATGCAAGCAGTCTTTTAAGCAAGTAAGGAAGCTCAGTGAAGCAACCAGGGGAGCCTAGAATTCCGGACACCTACACATTAAATGGTGAGAGTTGCGGGCACCGTGTTGGATCTATATGTCCTCCTGAACGCCAAGAAAGGCGTTTTTGGGCGTAGGTTTCTGAATGTACCTCTGTTTAAGTATTCTTTGCTCTAAAGTGAGGGTGCTGCATCCATAAGCCGGCATTGAAAGCGAAATTTTTGGAAGGCGAAAACTTCACTCCCCACTAATGTATGATGCTAGAGGAAGTCGGGCGCACAGGCCACTTTTATTTGTCCTGGGAAACAAGCGTGGGTGTCGAGGATTGCATCCTTGCTAAAACTCCTGCGTCCCCCTGAGATCTTGTGGCTCCGACGTCGATGTAGATAAAGTTGTACCTCGAGCCTATTACCGCCATTGAATTGATGCTAAATGTTTCTTGTAGTTTATATGTAGTGACCACAGGTTTTCTGCTTGGTGATGCACACGTATTCTGCGTCAACTTTTTCAGGTCCTGCCTCGAATTGGCGCGTGTTTTTCCCGCATCGTGGTGTTCTGTCTAGCACTTCCTCAGGCCATTTCGGCACAAGAGCTGATAGAACTGGTAGTAGCTCACTCGCACAAGCCTATGGTATACCTCCAGATTGTTTGACGTACTTCTTAAAACGCCGAATTCTGCACACACGAATGTTTCCTACGTATAACTTTTTCACATAGAACGTGCGTTTGCGCTTACGGGGTCATGCTCGTCGAGCCAGGCCAATGCTGTGGGCATGACCGCGTAACGACGCTTTCGATTAACCTCAATCTTTTTCACTGCTCTCGAACGTGTGTTTTAGCCGGAGGCGGAATCCTCTACGTTGAGAGCATGCTTTGGCCGTACCCGGTGGCGCCCTGCACGCTGGAACGTTAAAGGAAATGTATAAGTGAGCAAAACCGTCCGCTCACGTTGCGCTACATCCCTCATCCGGCTGAATTTATATCGGTCGTATGAATCTCCTTTGAATGTATCAACTGCAATTGCCACGCTTCGAAGGAAGCAGGATTATTTTAATGTTTCTTGCATGACCGCTAAGACGTAATTGTAAACTATATCCAACTGTAGTTGCCTTTGAACGAATAAAATGCGTGTATTTATGAACCCGAAAAACGCTCTTTCTAATTGTTCTACCTTTCTCCACATTTTGTTTTACAATTTAAAGCCCTCGAGGTGTCACGTAATCCTCAAATACACCATCGTTTGCATTGGATAGTTTTGTGTCATGGAGGAAAGTAAAATGTTTTACAAATTGTAAAAAAAAACAAATACTGCGATCAAAGCTGATAAGCGTACCCATACGTATGTGCTTTGTGGAGACAGTCATAAAGCAAATCACAGAATAGCGTTCGAATTTTTCTTATGTACAGCAGAGCTCCCACAGTGTTTTCAGGCGGGAAGGAAAAATATTAAGTGCGCGCGCCAGTTTTATCAGCAGGCTAATTCCAACACCTGCGTTGTCGGCGATAAAAGTTGTTGAATTATCTCATTCAAAATTTATTTGAAACTTGTTCTTATTAAGTAGAAATCTTCATGGTACACGTATTCAATAATTTTTTGAAGGTGCGAAAATTTCAATGTTTTTAGAAGCTGTTAAAGCAACGTTCGAAAAATTTTCTTTTTGGAGAACCTTCGGACTACAGTTGTCCAATATATAGCATCGGGAGTGTCCACAACAGCCGAGCTACAAGAAAGAATTGTTGTCGCGCAGGCCACAATGGGAAGCGATGAACAGCACCCGCTATTGGGCCAGGGCCTGCTACACGCCCGGGACCTGCAGTGGAAGCGCACAAGGAGCGTCATCTCGCACGCCTTCACAGCCACCAAGTTTAGACAGGTGGGTACACCAGCAGTTTGCAAACTATGGGATCTGCGTGGCATACGGACGCTGACTGCGAAAACTGTCTCTGGGGTTCCTAGACATTCAGTCGCGTCCGATGCTCTGCACGGCTGCAGGAGATTAGTGGCAGAATCTCAGCAGTACGTCCCTTAGCTTCCCAAGTGCCGAGGAAATGAGACAATCCCTCGCCAGTCAAGTAGGTCTGCATGCGACACCCCGAATTAAGTGCCAATGCTTAACACTAACCGGTCATACGCCTAAAACTCTACCAGATTGAAGTATCGCTTGCAGTCCAGCGACGATTTGGAACATTGCTTACCGCCGACGTTGAGTGCCTCTTGCTCACAAGGAAGATAAGGAGATAGAGAAAAGTGTTTAAAAAGGATAGGAAGTTGTCCAGGCGTGTTTCGGAAGTGGGTTAAAGGCGCCCGCTACAACAAAAAGAAATTTTCAGCCTCACAGCACGTAAGCCCAGGAAGTGCATTTAGTGCGGTATTTTTGCTTTCAATTGGACCTTTTTGGTTTCTTAGAGGCGGTAATTCTATACTTTTCCCAATTTTCGGAACAAACGGAGAGTAAAGGCTCAGATCACATTAGAAGAAAACTACAGTGTGCGCACACTTCTTGCGGTAAAATGTCTCTGCGTAATCTCTTGCATTCTCGGTTAATGGAAGGTCATTTATTTGATTTCCGTTTTCCAGGTCAATCGGACTTAACACATGTTCACAAGCTGTGAATCCCAATAAATGAGCGGTAGTCTGGCGACCAGTAAAGTACTATACCAAGGAAAATCGAAGCATTAATTCCGGCATTCACAACATGTTGCACTTGCGCATTGCAGATGGGTTAGCTTTAAAAAGTGAAGTGGACTGGAAGATTTACCTGCTGAATGTCCTAAAACAAGCGTCCTTAGCTTTCCAACAGATAACATAAGAATACGTTTCCCTGTTTGTACTCTGAGTATCTTCGCACGACAGGGCAGGTACCCTGTCATTGAGGCACATTCACTATCGTAGCACGGCATATGTGCGATCCCGGCATTAAAGTAGGCGCTGTGTTTGCGTACTTACTATGGGGCTGGTCAGCAGACTGCTATGCTGTTGGTAGCACTACTCAAAAAGGCATGGAGAGGGATAGTCCGCTGCATCAGAAACTGAGGGGCCCGTCTCAGATTCCTAATAACACGGCAAATTAAGGATCTTGAAGGCCGGCTTGAGGTCGTGTTTACGGGCGTAAGGGAGGCAGCTGCAACCTTGCTTTCCAACTACATCGGAGTACGGCAGCGTGCCAGAGAAACAATTATCAATGAAATGTTCCCTCTGCTTTGTTTACAGTCCTTAGGGCCAATAAATACCCGGCACATTATGTTCATCTGTTATTAAAATTTTCAAACACAGAGACGACAGAAAAATGCGAGAAAAATATTACAATTCATTTGCTCGCCTTTCTGGCCAAAGAGAGCCATTTTGGTCTCCAGTATATAAATTCCTCTACATCTGGGATTAATCACTAGATCAAAAGAGGCCAAGCCCTTGAGTAAACGCTGCGGCATAGCACTTGAGGGGCAAGATAAAAACGTCTGTGCTTTATCGACATCGGGTGTCAAGAGGCCCCAGGCTTTTGTTTACACACTAAGGGCCGCTATTGACATGTTTCTCGCTCACTATTTCTGTGCTGGAATAATGACCGTTGTTTTGTTTGCTGAGGTCTGATAGACAATGCAAGCACTCGAGTGCAATGCGATGGCCTCTCCACATATCAGGAACAGTAGGCCATTCTTGATTCCTGACAATGATTCACCGATATTATCTCTTCGCGTGCAATGCTTACATGCTCAATTCATTGTGATGGGTCACCGCATCTTTTATCCACTATTAACAAAAAGAATTGTCTACAAAGCCTCGAAAATCGCCTCCTTGAAACAGTTGATGCATGTAGCAGCGCCAATACCCAACAGTCATTTAACGCATTCTTCACTCATGTTCTGTAGTTTAGGTAAGCTTATGCGCCGATACGGCGGAGAAGCACAATAAATATCAAAGTTGTGCCTTTGGTGTCACATACTTTCTGCAGGATATATATCTTTCATGAGCTAAATGGCCCTATAATATATCTTGTTTCAATTGAATTGTACCTTTCTAGTGCATAAATTACAGAAAAGCATTGTAAACTCGTTTTTTAAACACCGTGATGTTTTCTTCAATACCGTGATACACTGTGAAACTGTGACCCTGCATGGAATATTATTTAATTCTTGTCGAATAAGCTCCAGCAGAGCTGTGAATTCAAGCTTGTGTGTCTAATGTCATGGATCTCAATCGCTTCCATTCCTACAATGTAAATGAACAGCGGAGCTGTGCGTACTACATGATATGCGCCCACAGCGATACAGCTTACACAGTATTCCTTATTTGCTTGCAACATTTAGGTCAATCCTCGAAGCGAACACATACTTTCCGGTAGCGCACTTTCTATCAACTCTGCCGTCGCCGTCCTTGTTGATGTAAATATTTACATTGAGTATCAGATCTTATTATTTATTCCTGTTATTTTTGTGTCCCTTGAAGACAGCACAAGTACATAATAAGGACTTGACAGGTCCGCCACTCACCTTTTTCTTGGCGCTATGCCAACTTTTACCAGCGACCTATGCCAACTTTCCGCAAGTACATGAGCGATGAGAGCGCTGCTTGGTTATGCACAGCAGTTGTGAGGTAAAAACACTTCAAACTGCGCGCGCGCACGCACGCCCGCACGCATCGAGGGTAATGGGTTCCACTTAGAAACACCCTTGTTGCTCGCGCAGCATCCGTTTCCATTGTAACCTTGATTAAGAGATTTCAGACTCCGTCATAACGACGTTGCAAAGCAATGCTCTTCCTTGGCTGCCGCCGTGGAATGCCGATAGCCTAAAACACCGGCATATTCATCTTCCGTTGGTGCACTCCCTTGAGATGTATTACTAATTGACTGATGTGCGCATTCAGACCTCTTGGCTGACTTGAAACGGCTGAGTTAATTAGCCATTCTCATGAAGTGACCTTAGCTGCAGCTCTGTAGATATGTGCTAGTAGGCGGGCATGTAACACTGTAGCACAGTGCTAGGTTTGGAACACCGGCACGCGCATTTGTGGTGGGAATGCTTTGATTCGAAACCTCTAATGCATATAACCGATGGGGAAATATACGCTCACCAGTTACAAGCGATGTAAACATCCATCTCATACGCACAAAAACAATTGTTACTCTACAGACGCAGCTATAAATTTTCTGTTCCTTATAAATAAGCATGCATCACCTTTTATTTAGGTCTGTGAGATTCAAAACCCGTCTTGTGACTTCGTGTTGTCGACTCGAGCCTCATAGTTATCACAGAAGCGAATCACTTCCTCCTCACTTCATTTTTATTCTGAACGCAGTGACAAGCATAAGCAAGTTAGAAGGACGCCAAGTTTGGCTAGTTGGATGAGGCTGATCATGTCGAAAAAGAGCGCGAAGGAGAGAGGACATAGGAAGGCGGGACGACCCTCCTTCTTGTGCCTTGCGGTGTTATTGAAATGATATGTAAGATATATTTTAAGCAACCCTGTGTGTGCGTGTGTGTCGATCTCATGAAAGATTTTTGGAAGTTCTTACGGCACTATTTAGAGAGTAGTATAGGCATAATTCTAACTTGTTTGTTTATTACTGACGAAGTTTACGGGCCAGCCTACTAAAATTAATGTTTGACAACAAAACCGACGATACAAAGAGCTGTTTGTCGTCGCTTTGTTGTCTGCGTAGCCGTAATTTTTGTATGTTGACTGGTAAACACCCGGAAATGTGTCCGTCATTAAAAATATATAGTTTCATAGATATTGTGGCCATTTTTAGCTGCACAAAACCCCGGAAGTGAGCGCGTTCTGTTCTTCTTTGCAGGTTTTCCCTCACCTGGATGAGACGTGTGATCGGTTCCTGGACATCCTAGCGGACAGGGACGCCAAGGGCGTAAAAGAAGTGGCGGCGTACGAGCTCTTCAAACCCTTGGGTCTGGAGTACATCTGCAAGGGTAGCTTCGGCATCGCGAACAAATTCCAGGAGGAGAGGCAGCATCCGGTAGCCACCACGGCTGTCACGGTGCTACCGGGCACCATGACGGGCCCCTTCCACATGATTGCCCGTAAGAGAGGCCTTTAATAATGGTTTGCCTGCCTAGTCCTTCCAACATTTATATTGTGTAGCCTTTCACAGCACCGTTTTTAAACTTTTACAGCGAGGCTGTCTTGGCTAGCGTTGTGACATTTTCTTGTGCGGAAGCAAAAACTTACCGCTCTCACGCTGCCGTCGTCCCAAGCTCGTGCGTGTAAAGTTTATCTCCGCTTTCCCGGGAGAGGGGAGGGGGGTGAGTACGTTGCGCAGGAACAGGAATATATAATATCAATAAAAGAGAGAAAATTGAATCGTCGCCGATGGGCAGAAAGCATGTGCGGTATCCTGCAAAGCGGACACGTGCAAGTCACCTGGGGATCTTTAACGTGGGCCGAAATTTTTACATGGGGGCGTTGTTGCTTTTCGCTTCCATTCTGAAAAGCAGCCACCGCGGCCGCGATCATACCCGCCTCATTGGGCTCAGAAGCACGATGGCCCTAACCATTGAGCCACCGCGGCAGGTATGTCGAAAAGTTCCAAGTGCGTGGGACTTGTAAAAACTAGCTGTTTGAAGAGGCTGTGCTCCTTTTCACCACCACGAAGGGGTACGTCTGCCCTCCGATTCAGACAATCTATCGACATTAAATGGCTTCTAGTTGCCCTAAGACTTCCGTCAAGTGTTCGTGCCTTTAATTGCTCAAATGTTCTCTCCTCTCAGCTTTGTTGTTCATGCACCTTCCCAGAGTGAAATGGCTCAGGAATATTTTTTCGGTTTCAATTGCGGTTGTGCGCATTATATATTTTTGGCGGTAATTGGTGATAAGCACCTCCAATCAATTCGCATTCGGGGCACCACTGGCTGCTAAATGTTCCAAGCAGTCAACAATAAATCAGTATGTCATGTGTTTCGTGATTTTTGGAACCTGTTTATATTGAGATCATAGTTGTGCTCTTGAAACCCTAAAAGAAATACGGGGATATTGCGAAATGGCTCTCTTTGTGATATTTTATCACTCTCAGATGCCCAAGAATTGCAATATGTGCAGGCGGTGATATACTGACTATACAACTCACGCAAGACGTAAATGCAATAATCGTGAGCTGCTAAGCGTTGCGCTGCAGAGCCAAGGACACCGGTTCGATTCCGGCCACGGCAGGCATTTTAATGATGGAGACGAACGCGAAAGCGCCCGTGTTCGAGATTTCAGCTCACGGTAAAATACTGATGTGGTGGAAATTAATCCGGAACCTGCCACTATGCTCACCTCGTAGCCCAAGCGTTGTTCCAGCGCGTAAGATCCCCCAAGTGCAGTAATTGTCTTAAAGCGACCTAAAAAGGCAAAATCTGTAAGAATGACGTTCTTGGGGGGTGGGGGTGGGGGGTGGTGGGGGGGTACTTAAGCATGGCGGCAACTGCCACGCAGCCCTTGGCCATGTACTCAAATCTTCTCGGTGCACTAAGTATGCTAGTTGCGGTAGCCATTGCATTGACCCTTGCGCTGACTTGTCGAATAGTGGCCTATCTAGAAGCGAAAGTTCCCCTTGACACCATTACGTTGGCCTGCTGTGTTCTGTGGTGAATTTTAAAAGCCCGCGTTGATCTTTGCGAATCAGAAACCATTTGGCGGGCTTCCACGCCAACACACCAGCAAGCGGACCCGCTCTTTCAGCAGCGGGCATACTAAAGGAGGGCACACTCTTAATGCGGAATCCTGTGGGAAAAAGTAGGAAAAGGATGACCATAAAGATTGTGTGGCATAGTTGCACCATAACTGGTGCGTGTTTATAAACGCTAACGCCTCTATGCCTCGTTGGGCTTCAGAGAGACAACCCAGCTTTCCTGCTGCTTTGCTGAGGCACTTTTTATACGTGTTCGGCAGGCACAGGGGTGTTTAATTCAAACGGCAGTGTCTTTTATTTTCATATAAAAGAGGCGAACTAAAAACTGGATATAGAGTACGAGATCTCTGACTACGTTTAGAACACTGTTCACGGGTAAACGTTGTTCCTCAGTTACCCAACATAGAGAGTCTCGTAGGACGACCGCTTCGCGGGCGGGTAATTTACGAGTTTTGTTTTGATTGCGCCAACGCTATTCCAGCTGATGCTCAATTCAGTGATAGCAGTAAATCCACAAGTCTGTCAAGATATGGGATAGATTGCGGCATGTAGTATTCTTGGAGCTTAGTGTAATGCAGTTTTAAGCGTTCCCCCACCGAACACGACAATCATAAAAATAGCGCGTTAATAATAGATTATGCATAGGTTTTGTTCATTTTTGGTGATCTTCTAGCTGAAAAGTAGTAGGAAGTCGCCAAAGCAACCGTCCGTTACGTGATACAAATAATATCCGCTAATTTCCAGGAACAAAAGCCGCTCACGATTATAACGATAAAAAAAGTGTTGTTCATGTTCACAGCGAACTGTGTTCACAGCAAAAGATATGCTCCAAACAATCGGGCTGCCCGCCATCTTAATAAACACAGCTCAGCTTTGCTGCAAATATTATGAACCGTGCAATATATATAACATGACGTTTCGTGATGAGGGATGACCTGGGTGTTTTTAGACAATTGGAACATGCCTTAAATAAGTTTGAAGAGGGACCTCACGCACTCTAAACCAGAGGCTACCAGACGGCGAGTTGATGGTGGAAGCAGAGAGGGAGAGAGAGAGAGGATAAATCTTTATTTGTCGAGCAGATGTTATGGGCCTCGCCCGTAAAAGGCATTCAGATATCATGGCAGGTTCAGATAGCAGGAGCTGTTTCGCTCCTCTAGCAACCAAGCGTGAGCCAACTAGGATAGCAGCTTACTGAGAGTTCAGAAATGCGCAGCAAGTGATGAGACTTTTCTGTCAGAAATGCGAATGTGGTGCGAGGCGAAGAAAAAACCTCGGCCCACGATAGCTTGCTCTAGTGGTGCAAGGATGGAGAAACAGCCTGAGCTGGCGGCCAGGAAGTTCTTCGAGCTCCCTGTTGGTATTGCGGAGCGAGCTTGCTCCTCGGGAAGCACGTAAGAATGTAAACGACTCTCCGACTCTTCTCGGACATGTCCTGACGGAGGGGAAACCACGCGGCTTTCGGGACGACATCTCGACAGCCTTGAGCATGTTCAATGCAAGCGCCTTGAGCTCTTCGGGGTAACCCATGTCCCCGGATTCCGCCAACATCTCGGTAACGGCCTTGTACAGGTTTGAAAATCCGCGGTCGGCGTTGTCCACGTAGTCGACGACGTGCGGGTCACAGACAATAGTGATCGCGAATGATCAGTTGGAGCCGAGCAAGCAGGCATTCAGGGGTAGAATGGGCGGACCAACTTCTGATAGGGTATCGCTTGTACAAGACGCTGGGACGACTGACTCCGGCTCTGAGGATCTCTAAGCAGTGACCCTCGTTGCGCACGCCAAAGCGGCGCCAGAACTGTTCGATGTCATCGAACGTCCTGTGTTCCAGGCAGTCGTGAATCTCTTCGTAGAGGTCCTTTAGCTTTTGGATGCGTTTGCGCTCATCTGTCTCCTTCTTTGTCGTCTAAATATCGCTGCTGGCCTTCGTGAACGGTGTGAGGTGGAGAGACTTCATCTTATGCGACTGACCCAGGTATATCTGTGGAAACGACAACTTCTCGCCGTTGTTATTGAAAAGCGGAGAAATCGGGGCCCTACCTTTTCCGGAGCCATGATCAGGTAGTGGCGAAACAAGTCATGTGGCGGCAGGATAAAAGACACGAACCATGGCCGATGAAGAGATGACTTAATGGACGGCCATATTAGCACGAGCATTCGGGGTACGCGCTATTCTATTCGTTGACCCTTCTACACCTGGGTTAGCATGGCGCGGTGCACAAGTGCCGGATTCTTCCTTCTAGCAGCATTTTCCTCTCGGAATTTTCTTGTTATTTTTTCCGGGCGCTCCTCACAAGACGCGCGCTCACTTGCGCTCGACGTTTTTGGTATTTTTTCTGCGTAGGGACGGCTCAACCAAGAGCTTAAACAGTTCTGCTGTTAAAAAGGATAATAAAGTTGGGCTGAGCACGCGGACACCCTACTGCAGCAGTAAAACGTCCTATAGTCTATAGACACAAGGAAAACCTCACAGTTTTGCCGGAGGAGGCGGAGTGTAGACGACACCATCGATGGCGACGAGTGGTTGCACTTGACTCGGCGCTGCTCAGGGAGAATTCTGGTGACGCCGGCGTGGATAGTTACATGAAGTTGGTCGGGCGTGGGACACAAGCAGTGCTTGCGGTAGCACTCCCGGAGTCCGGTCGACGGCCGCTGGAACCCAGTGTTTTGCCTATGAATTGGCGCACCTGGAGTCCCGTCGACTGCCGCTGGTACGCCAGGCTACTGTGGGGTAGACGACCCGCCGACAGCCCTCGATCGCTTGTCGATCTTTCAGGAATCCCTGTTGTTGTTATGGTTCTTTAGGGTATGCAACATACCCAATCCAGGGATCAATCCCCATGCCTTGTTCCTGATCTTCTTCACTTGCCTCGTGGTGGTGGTGGTGGTTCCAGTGAAATGGCGCGTAACCACTCAGGGGGATTGGCCAGGGAATGGGCGCCTTACCGAAAGAAATTAGGTAATTTTTGAAGGGAAAAAATATTTAAATATTAGGATGGATTAGCAGTAGATGACTAGAGAAATAAAAGTAAGGACATTAGAGAAAGAAAGAAAAAAGGTAAAAACGAACACCATTTAATGAAAATTGGAAGTAAGAAACACGAAGAAAGTGGTACAGACGAAGCAGTGAGCTGGGCGCGCATATTCTTGACAAGGGAATCCAGTAGGGCTAAATGATGTCTAGCACGGCGGACGGCCTTGAGTTCCAGGATGAATGAGTGCAACGCACTGCAAAGATCACCGTGGGCAGATCCCAGGTCGTATGGAGACCCCTGCCAATTCTCGGCTCTTTCTCCCTCTTCTTCTGCCACCCATAGACACTAGCACGTTCTTGCTGTGTTTCTGCGTTTCTTTCCGGCGTCTTTAAGCGAAGCTGTAGTGACTAACTGACCGCCGTTGGTACGCCAATACGTCCTGCAGGAAAGCCAACCTTCTTTGACAATGATAATGAATGATCGTGGCTGAAGTGAAAAAAAAAAAACGCTTCCTGTGGCCGCAATCGAACCTGAGTCGCTCGCGTTCTGAAGCCGGCGTCTATCCGATTTGCTGCATTTGGACACGGTCAGAAGCGAACGCCAAGCAGCAGGTACGATTCGCGCCGTACACCCGTAGCCGAAACATTGGCCTACGGAGTGTACATCCGAGGGTGCTGTGGGTTTCTAGGCAAAGTGGTGCTACCTCCAGAGGAGCACATACTGTCAGTGTGGGATTGGCCAACCAAAGAATACACCACGACAAAGCTTCGCGTTGAACCATCGTCGTCGTTAGACGGAGGGGTGCATGATTTTTTGTCTTTCCTGCGCTGAAGAGCACTTATGATAGGCATCCCTTGTCGGGGATTCCTTGCCTTCGACTTACCGTCCTTGCTCTGGTCCCCAACATAACATGACAGGCAACTATACGCTTCTGCACACAAAAGTTTTCAAAGTGAAATAAATGAGGACATCAAAGTTGACCCTGTCCTTTCCTGGTAACCACCAAAAGCGACACAGGCGTCCCTGAAGATACGATTAAGCTATGCTCAAAGACTTGCACGACATCCACTAGAGAATGTCACGTTCTACGACAAATGGACAGGAATCCGCCAGCGACCGACTGAAGGAACAGGCATTTCGCACGCTGGGTGGGCGTGAAAGCGACAGCGTAGTTACAGTCACTTCGTGGCAATATTTGAATGGAAAAAGAACTGCCTTTATTGTTTCGCCGTCAGTACGCATGCCGTTAATATCTTTCGCTGGTCATATCGTTCGCTGGTGGTGGTCATTTGCTTGAAAAAGCCGCGCACTGACATCGCCTTTTTTGTTCCATTCCTTTTCTCACTCGCATCTCTATTCAACCCCATTTATGGTTTATTCCCCTCCTCAATTTCCCATATTCGTTCTTTTCCAGAGGCCACCACTACCTTCAAGGGCCTGGTGGCCCCCCTTCTCTGGCTCAACAGCAAGATCGGTTATTTTACTTACGATCGTTTTGCGAAAGTCGTCTACCCGGTGGTGGAACAACGACGCAGCAAACCTCTGCCTGTACGTATGAAGTCTTTTTTCTTCACGTCAGTAGCTAAATTTGATACATGTACTAACAAAATTTAGCGATCCAGGACTTTTAGTCATGAACAAAGAACATCTACAAGTTGCTTGCTTTAGGGGGCCCTCATAGTTGTTGACTATGACCGGTACCGGGAGTAGAAATTGTCATTGGAGCGTTTTAAAAAAGATAGTCTTTTATGGGCTCTACTTTAACCCCTAATATTTTGGTCTGTCTGTCTGTCTGTCTGTCTGTCTGTCTGTCTGTCTGTCTGTCTGTCTGTCTGTCTGTCTGTCTGTCTGTCTGTCTGTCTGTCTGTCTGTCTGTCTGTCTGTCTGTCTGCACAGCCACCCGGGCAAACGATGAATGCATTTTAAAAGGAGTAATTTGTCTAGACAAAAGCTTCACAAGCCACTAAATCTGGTATCATACTTCCTACTTCTCAATATTGTTGAGAAAAAAGAGAATACTAGGCATATTTGAGGCAAAAAATGAATAGATAACTGGTACCAGGCAGTGTTCGTTTGATTGGAGATAGAAGTGCGCTTGATACTTTCGGTAGAATGCCCTTGGTACTTTTGGTAGAAAAAAAATAGAAATTCGCGTTCAAAACAATCTTTCCACACAAAAATACCAGAAATCCCGCCCAAGCCCAGACCTCGCAAGCGGCATTCCAAGTCCAAGGTTACGAAAGTCTTCGAGCAGATGCGAGCGAGCAGTGGAACGAGAGAAAAATTGAATTGACTTGAGCAATTGTACACCGTGGGAAGAGTGAGGCGGGGAGTGCAAGAGCGTTAGAGGGTGGGCGGGAGGAGAGAGACAGGCATTTATGTTGCAGGCGGCGGCAGAAGATTTCCAGTCTTTCGACGACATTTTTTAGCGAAGTCAGCAGATACGTGGCCAGTTTCTTAATGTTGAATTTTGCTTAGGCGGCAGATTTCAAACTGTCGAAAAGCACCTCCGTTTGCTCTCATCAGAACGAATCTAACGAGGCCGCAGGAAATTTTGATATTTCGACATCGGGCATCTGTGGAACAGTAGCAACAAGTAACGTGTTTAAGCCAACATTTTTCAAAGTCGCAGTATAAAACACGGCTACGAAAGAGTAAAAAACCATGGTGGACGATTTAATTTTACGGTATCAAAGGATCCAAATCTTCGCAAGGTCTACGAATTGCCGTTGTTGAATTAAGGGTATATTTAAAGATCCTGAATCAAAGTTCCCGCCTTCGAAGGCTCCAACTAAAACTTGGAAACGCTGGTCATTCATTTCGGACGGACGCGCTGCCTGCAGTCTCTCCCCACGGCCACGGTACAACTCCTTGACGGTGACAGGGCGTGTATTCTACAGCTCATTTCTTCTATACAGCACACGCCATAAACGCGTGCTAATATAATTAGTCAACGTCTTATCTGCGGCCGGATTGAGCAGTTTTAAGGGCACCTTATTGTACAAAAAACTTTCATTCTATTATTCGACAAGTTATCGAAGTCTAGAGTCTTTGCTCATCTGTAATAAGTGTGAAAAGAGAAAACACATATGCCGTTCACGGCCGCCACAACAACTGCCATGATGTCTCCCCACTTGCTTGCCGTGGGTTTTCGTGCTGTCAGGCGCACCATGACATATCACTCCGGTGGCTCCCTGCCCATTGCGGAATAACTGGTAATGTGAAGGTGGACGTTGCAACATCCATCGCGCATGACCAACGCGGACGAAAAATACCGATACCATTCTCTCGGAAAGATGATTCAGCGCTTGCATCCAGCGTGGCTGGAACATGCAGCGATCGACTTGGGCAAACGCATATCATCATTACGTCCCCACCCCGCAACTCTGTCGATTCACATCGCAATTTTGAGATGCCACCTGGATTATCTAAGCACAAGCAAGCAGTAGTCCAACGTATGCGGTTGAATGTCGTTTACACGCGATACTTCCGCTTCAAAATCAACCAATCAACTTCGCCACTGTGCCCACAGCGCGATGTGCGTGAAGACGTGCAACACCGCATCTGTGATTGTGCGAGATTTAGCGCACAAAGAGCGTCTCTCGCAGCGTCTATGGGCCGGCCGCTCTCCGTAATACTTGAACTGAGGGACGTAGTATGTCTTTTGAGTAGTTCCAAACGTGCCTCTCGGGCTACACAGGTCTTGATTAGACCTTGTAAATAATTCGAAGCGTATGTATACCTCATCCCCATTATAATCATCGTCGTCACAGCATTCCTCTGGCGTAGCAAGCCAGGCACCTTAGGTCGGCTGACATTTTCACGTTTAAGCTATTTCATGGCTGCTATCTTCCTTGTATTTATTGTTGCAAACATTTTACCAGCTTAACATGCAAGTGCTCTGCTAAGCATTTCCCCGCGTACTGGCCAGCGTTCCGCCATAGTTGACGTCAGCAAATTAGCGGGGACGACGTTGAGAAAAAATTTCGCTTTCTGAGCGCTTTTCCTTCTTAGAGTGCAAGTAGATCGGCCGGGAAAACTCACAAAATGGGCTACGCATTTTAGACTTTAATATGTTGGGGCAAATGGAGAGTGTTTCAACTCTCTTGGGTGTCTTTTTAACAGTGCGAAAAGATTATCGTCTCTTCACCCTGTGTCGTGTCGTGCTGTCAATGGAACCGTAAAGGCAAAATGCAAGCTTGTTCAATTTGAGAGGATTTGCCTTTGACAGCTCATCGAACCCAATTCCAATACCGGGAGGCGTTTTTGGACATAAAAGATAGAGAATATGGAGAGGCTTTCCAATTTGGCGCTGGTGACGTCAGAAGTTCAGCAGTGACTATGTAGAGAGACTGCTCAAACAGTTATCAGTGTATTAATGCCCGTTAGCATTGAAGTCGCACGACCGAACGAAACAAGAGGCACCACTGCAATCGAGCAGCCATGTTTGAGGGCATTTGTCCCGTTCCGAGGACGCTGATCGCACAAACAAGTCTCCGCGACAGCACAACGTTAGGGCGAGAAAGGGACTGTTGGGTCGCCACAGTTTCATCGGTGTTCCTTTACATATAGGTCAGTTTTCCGAAGTTTGCCTTAAAATTACTTTCATTGTTACTGTAACAGAGCAGTGTTTGGTGAACCTTAACTTATGTCTTAACTTCATGGCTACTTAAGCCATCAAAACACTAAAACTGAACTGATTTCGTTCGCTACTAGTAGTGTACAGGACATTGTAGCGCGAGGTCTTGTTTGCTTCCTCACCTTTTTTTTATTTTACCTTCACTGATCCTTTTATTCCACTTCTCGCATGGAACAGTGGTAGAACACGTGGTTGCACTTAACCTCGTTTCTCTACACGCTTTTATTTATCTAAATCGGTCCCTGTTGCGCTTGTAAGCTAGTACTACTATGATTATGACCACCTACGTAAAAACACATGAATTAGTGCTCGTTCATAAGATGTTAAATTGCTTTTGAAGGTGTAATGCCAACATTTACTTGCCGGGTTTTGTTCGTGAAGTTCCCAATGAGCGTTTCTACCTCGTGCATTAAAAGATTGCCACGCTTTAGGCAGCACTATTTTAAGGGTTATATCGTCGGTCATATCCTAGTCGCCAAAAAATCTAAAAGGCGAAGACAAAATGGGTCACTGACAACGCAACATGTCTGCAGCAAACTCTCAGTCGAAGCCTTTTCCTAAACTCCCTGTCGCATAGCATCAAACTTTTTCTGGGCTGTACTAATTGTGATTGTTGTTGTATGTGTTGTTTAATGGGCCACGAAAAACTTGGCCAACGAGCGCCAAATACCGGAGTTTTACGTTATTCTTTAGGTGTGGACTTCTTCAGGTGAAATTGTTAGAAACGACGGAAGAATAAGAATTAGAATAATACATTTACTGTGGTTGCTCAAAAATGGAAGACATAGATAAATATACAGAACAGGTCTAGCAGCACGAGGCTGTAAGGACCTCCTGTAAGTATGTGCATACGCAAATGGCAAGAAGATCACAGCAGCTAGTTTGACAAAAAAATTACAAGTAGAACAGTGCACAAACGAACATAGGGAGGGTAATTACAACAAGGAAAAGAGTAGTCAAAAGCGTTTATATAATGCTAAGCGTCATGAACAAAGAAAGCGCAGTTTTGAACGAATTTAAAAAATGATCGTGTTTTTATTTATTTAGGAGAATATTTAGTTTGAAATCACTGCAAATTAGGAGTGTTAGCACTTAGTATCACTTTTTGGTAGTAAAAAGTTATTTTTGGGGCGGTAACCGGCTACAATATTTATTAATTAGTGTTTCGGGGAGGATAATGATCGTCGGTGTCAGTTTATTAACTGATTGGTACGTAAGGATACTAAGGCTGCATTTGAAAAGATTACGTATTGTTAGTAATCTATTAGCCTTGAGTAGCTGAGAGGCGTTGCTATTGTAGTTACTGTATTTCGTTATTCGTATGACTTGATTTGAATGTGCTGAATTGGAGCGGTATGAGTATAATAGGTATTACCGCACTGATGCAATGCAGTAAGTGAGTGGTGAGTGTGAATGAAGGCATAATAAAGCCATAATTAAGGTTGATAAACTAAAACATGCATGAGGTTTAATTAGTATGCGGATACCATAGACCACTTTTCGTTTGATGTGCGATACACGGTTCGTGTATTTTAGATTTGAGTCGAGTACGACTCCTAGAAATTTTAATTCGTAAACTCAATGAATAGATAAATCATTATTCTGTAAGACCGGGTCAAAAGTAAGAGCTTTTATGGCTCGAAGTAAAGACCATAAAAGCGGTTTCCGGCGCGTTAATTTGCAGACAGTTACGTTCACACCAATGACTATATTTTTTGAGGTCACATGCCAGTTGCTCGGTTAATTAGGGAGGGAGATGTCGTTAGCTAGGAGTGTTCTATTATCGGTGTAAACAAAGGGTTTCACAACAGTTAAGGCTTCTAGGTAAGTCATTATATATATCAGAAATATAATGGGTCCATCAATTGAACCCTGCGGTACGCCTTTGTTAACTTTCTTAAAATTAGTGCGTACATAAAGATACGGCTTGCGATCGATTAAGCAAGTAACGTTTTATAAATGCCAGGACTGGCCCCACGACGCCTATTGATTGTAGTTTAGCTAGGCAGATACGATGATTAAAAGGATCACACGCTTTGGTCAGGTCTGTCGAAAGGGATCCAGCGTATCTTCCGGTATCGATCATGCTTTTAATTTTATCTGTAAAGGACAAGAGGCAAGGTTAGTGGGAATATCAGCACGGAAACCAACTTCATTAAAAGGTTTTTATTAAAAAGGGGGCCACTTTATTGAAAGCAGCACATTTGTTGTAGAGGGCCATAATTGCTACGAAATAGAAGTGGTGAATGGGAATAAAGTTCAAAGTTTTTCCGGTAAGTACAGGGAGGCCCGAATCGGAGGGGTTCGATGAAATGATTGGTCCGATATGTAACGGATTTGCAAATATGCGACACTAAGTAAATTATCTAGAACACGATTTATGAAAACATGAATTGTCTAGAAGGAAGTATGTTGGGTGTATTGGATATGTGTGAGAGTAGAGTCTGAGAAGTGTTTGGCGTCTTTCTGCAGTCGTGTTGTTGCATTCAAGAAGGACTGCTACTATATTGGGGACTTCTTATTATAATTTACCACAGCCTGGAAGACAGACATGTTGCAAGTGATGTTGGATGCAGAAACCGAGGAAGAAGTGACTGAAACTGGAGTTGCAAATGGTATGTTTGGTATTATTGCTCTGGCTTTTAGTTGGACAATTTTACCTTCGCTTCTCTTCAACACGATTCGGGGCGGTCTTCCCGGCCACTTCAGTAGGCGTGTTTAAATATGGCTCGACTAACTCACATGTTTTTAAACCGTAAAGATCGATAACCAAAGCAGCATTACATTTCAGTGTGAGTGCGGCGGCGAAGGAGAGGCATTGCGGCAAAGCAAAGTTTTCTGCAGTGGGCAACTTTACTCTAAAACAAGCATTGGTCCTCTGATGCAAAGAATTGGTGCAACCTTCAGGCCCTCTAAAAACGTGCCATGTGTAATGTGGTGCCATAGATTTAATGAAATGGCCTTACTGAGGACCAATGCAAGGACGCAAGGCCACTGGATAGAAAAGGTTTTTTGAGGACCGGAAGATGGGATGATGAAAATCTTCAACGACAGACAAAAAAACAGCACCAGAAATGGTGTCGTACTGGTGACGTTATCACTTTTAGTATGGCCACTACTCGTGATGACAATGCACTGCAGTCAGGCAGCGTTAAGCGTGGGAATATTTCAGTGTCTGGATGAAGAAACGCAGAAACGAACAGACAGGTCACGTGAATCGCTGTGACTTTATAGCGTAGGGGAGAGCGTTGGTGTGTTATGTTCATTGGATGGTACACGAAGCAACGAGTAAGCAACGTTCCACCGTGGAATCCCGATTCAACTAACCAAAAATCATATAATAGCGCATTTAAATTGCATATACTGTCAAGAAACGTTTGTTGGTGGACTACTTTAGCTGAACTCCTAGGATTTTGGTGTCATTGATGGGTAAATTGTTTGCTTCTTTACTTGTGTCGCTGACCTTGTGTTGTAACTTTCTTTTACCTACACCAGCAAAGAAAACTGTACTTTCACTGACATATACTGTGACTGCTCAACATGAAAAAAGCTGTACAGCAACGAATAAACAATGCATTTAATTATTCAGGCTATTTCAAGGTGGACAAAAAATTGTCGACAACGAAGTAGGCGGTTAACACTTCAATGCTTGTAATTGCTGGGTAAGATACAATATTTACCATATAAACATCCTTTTTGGATTGGGTGGGGCATTGGAGTTTTGCGTTGCAATATGATGAACGACAGCAATAAGCAATCAACTCGATTTATTTAGATGGGCCCCACGCGGGATCATGAATCGTGTAAAAACACAATGTTACAATACTTTAGAGGGTATTATATACGAAAGAAAACTCACCGATTGGCACCTTACGAAGACTAGAATCTGGGCGTTTTCCACTGCTACATTCCGAAAGAAATCATGTCCCCGTTCTTTCTTATAACACACTGGCAATTTCCGCGCGCTGTGTAGTAATGTAGCACTGCCCCTACTGTACACAGATACCTGTACAAAAGAACCAGAGTTCGATGACTGACACTAAGCTTCCCCCCAGGGAACTACATACTAGGGGATGGTGGGACGCGCAAGAAACATCGGCAGCACAGCATAACTCGTACACATTCTGCTGTGCGTTTTACTATCGTCGCTATGCCACCAGGAAGGTTACGTCGAGAAAAATGAAAGTTTAAGTATAGGATATGTACGCACGTTGGGAACATTTTTTTCAGAGCTCAGCGAGACCTCGACGTGATCTTGATAATGTATACTTCGCAAGTGGCCGATGAGTGTAATAAAGGATGATGCGAAGTTATTCACGCATGAGAACCACAATCCGTTTTGGGCATAGTTGAGGTGCCACAGGTTAAATCTATATAAGTGGGGGTCATTAACCCGAGCAAAAAAAAAAGTTGGAATTAGACATTTTGAAATTACAAGAGAAAAAATTCTAAATTCCTTTGTTTTATCACGAAATCCCTCGCTAATGTTTTTTTTTGCCAGATTTGGGACCACTTCTGTGGCCCTTAGCTTCGTGTGCTACATGCTGGCGAATCACCCGGACATCCAAGAAAAAGCGAGGCAGGAGGTGAAGCAAGTGAGGGCGAAGTATGTGAGTACTGAAAATTTCTATATTTGTTTTACAAAAGTCCGCAAAGCCACCAAAGCCCCGATGCCATGAAGTTCAACTCATAAGTGGTTTTATTGCGCTAATTCGCATCTTTGTCTCACTTCGCACACCAATCTTCCTGCATCTACAGAAGACCTTATACAATATGTAACGCCGCCAGTTGCACAGGGAAACACTGAATGTTTGACGTGGTACTAATGATTTTGGCCAACTGAAATGGCCCTACCCCATGCCAATGCCTATTGACTAAAGCCTAAATCTGTTTTTCTCTTTATGGTAAAGAAACAACGTCCTGCTTCATTAAGATATAGAAAATTGCAAAAAGACGTTAAAAGGCATTGTGATTTGTTTGCAGCAAAGCGAGGCATTAAAATTTCTACTTCGTGCCATTGAACGCATTTCACCACACGCACAAATAAAATTGCGCTTAATAATAATGTTTGTAGATTGAGGTCTAGCAAACTAATTTATAAAAAGTTGCTTAAGCGTCCCAAAAAATACGTCTTGAATACCGTAAATACGTACTAACAATTCAACACAGCGTCACCCAGGAATTTAAACTTGGTTTTCATACCCTGCATTCCGCAGTGCCGTGAACTAATAACGTAGGTGGATAAAACGAACACGCTCACACAAAAATGTTTTAGGTAACCAATGACACTAACGTCTACGTTTCATAACGTTCACAGCTGCTTCAAAAAAAAGAAGCGGACCAAATTGTGTCAACACAAGATACGTAATATTTAACCCAATTACCAAAAAATTAATATAGGGCTAACCGCAACGATGGAATCAAGAGCGGTCTGCAGGACTAGAATATTTTTAGGGGTATGACGCGGGGAAACTTACTTTTAACGCGCGCACCACGAAATTAATAAACTACCCGAACCATTGAAACATTGTATAGAATCGCTCACGTAGTGCCACACCATTCAAATTTGCTGTTTTACAACAACCTTTCTAATTAGGCTCATCGGTAGCGGCCACGTACGGTTCACTACTAATAGCCACAATCCTGGAAAGTATTTATTCCCCAGAAAATAATACTTTGGAAGTTCAGTAATCAGAAAAGATGTGTCAGCTAGGTGCGGATGGTTTACTGCTTTGCAGAAATTTTACGCAATGAGCGGGTAAATACTTCGGACTATGTGAAACACTGATAAAAAAATTGCTGTGAAGTTGGTTGGAAAGCAAAGCTTTAAACGACACCCACAACAATTGCCCATGCACGTCACTTGAAACATCTAGAGTGAAACCAGAGAAGCCGTTACCTGGAACCCGAACCAGCGTTGAAAGCGTGGCCGTGAATCGGGAGTAAGAAAACGGAGAGGAGCGTCTTTCGAAGGGTGATCAGCGGAACCCAGCCATCCCGATCTGCTAGCTTGGGGCAACACCACCGCGCGGCACAAGCGCAGACACCGTCGGCATGTGAGCTTAGTGATTCCCATTTATACAATTTAAACTAGTTAGTTCATAAGTTTGAGAATTGCGAGAAAGCTGAGGAAACTTATAATCGCTATTTACCAGCTACCAGCTACTACTTTCGCCTTTTAAAATGCCTCTATTGGTATTCACTAATTGAGAAAACGGAGCCCCATTCGTGGCAAGCGTGCGCAAAATGTAGCGTTTCTCTAGCGGCCAGATGTCTGTATGTTGTTTGTACACTGCAAACCAATCCTTGACGCATGTTTGCCGTACGACCACTTAATTCCGTCAGGTATGGGTGATCCTGGAGGTACTGTCGAACACGTTAATCAAGCCGCGCGAAAGCAGCGCGCAATGAACGCGAAGCTGCGCTAAAACAGGCCCAAAACAACCGTCACTAAAGCTGACGACAAAGCCGTACCGCCGACTCTGCCTCCGGGGAGCAGGCACTTCCGCGCGGGGAACGCTGGGTGGGAGTTTGTTGTCCCACACGCTACGAAAGAATCATTGGGTGGTAAAGCTAGAGAGCTTTCCTTTAGTAACGAATGGCACTCAAATAGCGGTCTATCAAGACTACAATTTTCGCGAGCACCTAAGTGGACGCACTTTAAAACTTTAGCAAATTATTAGAAACAAAGCACGACGTTCGAAACTACGACACACCTGAAGACAGTACCCAGTGATCGACATTTAAAATTTCAATGGAAATTTTAAAAGAAAATGAACAATATTCTGCTGAACAGGAATATTCAATGTTCACTAAATGAAGTAACCATCTGCCTGTAATTCGGCAGAAGGGGTCGCGGTATATTTCAAACGATGAATAAAGGCGTTACTAGAACTAAACAAAACACAGGGAGTGCATGGCGAATACACCTCTCCGGTCACATTCCGCTTAATATTGGGCACGGCGGAGAAAAATAAGCTAAAACCTTTTCTCTTTCTATAGCTCCTCGATACGAAAAACGAAAGCTGTAGCTTAACATTTTTTTTCTGTTTTCTGCTGTCGTGCTTTTATTTCATGAGCGAACGTTGTTACACGTAACGTATAGGGGCCATTCTTACTTAAACGTTATTCATCGTAAGCCTTGGTTGTCAGGTGCCAACATGACAAAGTAAAATGTAGATGGGACTAAGAGGGGCCAGTGTATCCCACATTGGCCCCTCTTAGTTGCATCATGCCCACAAGGTATAGATTTTCAAAACGAAATGCACTTGAAATCACCTTGAGCATAAAACAACAAATAACGAAATTTCTTTCGCATTGTTCGCGTCAACCTGGTATGCTCAAGAAACCTACACGTTCAGAATAATATGCTTCCTTTGACCGATAATTTTTTCTGTTCTTTTCCGAAATGAAACCGCTTTCGCTATTTTCCCAGCTGTTGATTTCATGAGACTTCGTCACTGTTATTTAGCCATGGCTTCAATCTGAGTCTATCCTCCTTTGTGGCGTCTCCCGTGCAGGGCTCCCTCGACTACACTGCGGTGACGCAAGGTCTTAAGTACATTGCGAACGTGGTGGACGAGACACTAAGACTCTTCCCTGTCGTCGTCGCGTGAGTACGCCTATGTATTTTTAATAAAGCTCAGTGCATATGTAGCAACTGGCTCTAAGGTAGAGCCGATGTGGTCTTAGAGGAGTGCTTGCCAACATTTTGCAAAGCTTTAACATTGCATATGCAAATTGTAGGCAGCGAATAATAGTCTTCATAAGTTGTTTTTATATGTTGCGAGGCTACCTCTGACACCAACGCAATATTCCGTACGAAGATAGGGACAAGCCAGGCACTTCAGGTGCGATGCAGACAGCTTAAATAATTAAATGTGTTGGTACACCACGAACCGTTTCTAAACTGCCCCGAAAGATATCACTGCACCCTTATTTACAAAACGAGAGCGTGGAATAGAGCCAGAACATTTTACAGAAAGAAATAACGGGTCTTGTAAAACAATTACGCATTTCTGGGATTGGAACCCAGGCTGTCTTTGCCAAAACCCACGAATCTACCTCAAGGTTACAGAGGTCGAACAGCGGGGGTTCTTTTACAGCTGCTAAAAACAATATAAGGACTATCCAGAAGGAATCATTAAAAGGCGCGCGGTGCGTACAGGAAATCGCAGGATTGTACCCACAGGGGACCGGAATCTCGCGACTACGCCAGCGGATTTCTCATTGAGCGCCATAAAGTGGTTCTGTCTCAACAATACGGAGTTCAACAATACGGGGACACCAAAAAAAGAAGACTACCGTTCGGTCGAAGTTACGTCGTTGCACAATCTTGTCAATTTCTCGCTCTATTTTCATGCTGGCCCATGCTAGCTGTTCTTTCAGTCTCTGCACGGATATTTCTCAAAAATGTAAGGAATTCCTTGGTTACATTACTTCTACACTTTCCATTTCTCGTCCGGAAATATGAGTGCACTGGTACAATTCAATGCCTTTATGAGAGGAATGCAACCCACAACTACGTGAACTTCAACTGTGCCTAAACAGTGCTGTTTGCACACTCTAAAGGAAAAATAAGTATTACAGACTGAAAACACCACGAGGGCCGTATTGGAGGGCCATAATATGAACGTTTTTAGGGCAGCTCGAGAATTTTTTTAAGCGAAATAAAATTTTAGCAATTTTTGTTTGTTTCGGCTTCGCTCTTGGAACAATCTCCAATGCCTGATTCCAAACAACTTAAATTATGCGAGGGCTGTACAAAGCCTCAGGAGTTCAATCTGTGTTTTTCAAAGCAATAAATAGCATAGATCGAACTCTTTGTCAAAGTATAGCTTTTAAATGGGTGGATGGTATACAGGATTTTGTTTAAAAAGCCAGACACTAAATATACAGGCATGAGATGATAGACAGTGGCGAGCTGCATTCAACTCGGTTATGTCAAAATCAGACCGTGCCCTGTCCCGCTATAGCGATCATGGCACCAAGGTTTTCGTACGGCACAGCTCTTGTTACCGCCAGAGGTACCAGCCGTGTGTTCTTCGGTTCTGTGCTTCGGTTCTGCTTCGGTTCTTCGGTTCGGCCGCTTCGGTTCTGTGTTTTATATGTATACCCCTCCTGGTACGCAGTAGTTCTCACTCAGCCACTGCTTTAGTGTCTCAATATGAGTTTGAAAAGACAACAAATGGTAGCATCCACTGGTTCATGATGTAGCTTGACCTATGTTCTTAAAATGACTCTCTTGGCGTGCCTATAAAAAAATTCCGGAAGACGACAAGGGCTGAGTAAGCACCCTTATAAGTGCCTCTTCAGCAGCAAAGAAAAAGGTAGAATTTAAGGGAAGGAGTGAATTGCGCTCGTCTTTGTTTTCTGTCCATGAAGTTGTTTTTCTGCTAATATTTGCATCCCCCACAATTTTATTTCTGCCTTTATTCCCCTCTTGCATCTTTCAAGTAACTGATTACCAGTGCGGAAAGAGCTAATCCGAGCTCCCGAATTCTTGCGTTTGGACTCTATGCGCTAGACTACACATTCTGGGCTGATGTACTTCAAAGTGAACCCCTTGGTTGAAAGCATTTCTTTCGTTCTTGACTTCATTTCCTCAGATTTACAACGAGGTCCGCCCGCGAAGACTTTGAGTACAAGGGCATCAAGTACAAGGCAGGCCTAAGCATCATGTCCACCAACTATGGTGGTGCAGAAGGACCCAGCGGCCTGGTCTGAGCCCGAAAAATTCGACCCCGACAGGTAGCGGATCTTCTTCTCTCGCCTAAGTAGCTTCAAGTGTTGTTAAAAAATGCTCAAAATGAAACGCACCAACGTTTTGCTTTTTGTGCAACACGCAAGGCTAGCACCAATCTAGTTTTGACAGGATAGAAAATATCAGTCTTCATGTGAAGTATTCGCGGTGCTAAAATGCCAAAATTCTGTGATACGAGTAGTTGGATTCACTGTCAAAACATACTTATGCTGGTCATATAAAAAGGCACTGAGTTTGCAAAAGTCAGCACGTATTCACTGCAATGCCTCATACCTTGTGTACATACAGGGTTTTTAAAAGTCTTCCCGCTTGAAAGTACGGTCTCCGTGAAAAATGACGGAACGTGCGACACGCCTGCCATGCTTATGACAAAAAAAAAACAGTGCAAGAAACACAGGGACAAAACGCTGAAACGATGTTTCAGCGCTATATGAGCCGTTAAAAGCTGTTTCAGAGGAAGAAAGGCTGTTTTTCATCATGACTTTGAATCTGAAACAACTAGTCCAACTTTCCATCCTACTTCATGCCATGCATCTGCACGTCTTAGAGACTCAGAGCCCACTGTGGTTGTATGGTTTATAGGCAGTTAACCTAAAACTCAGGGCGGCAAAATACGAGCAACACAATAGTACATGAGGCTCATCCAAGTAGCAGATATCATGCCGCCGTATTCACTCTAAGAACATCTAGGCCACTTCGATCCGAGGTAGGCCCGTAGACAGTAGTCGGTCAGGGCGAGTGCGCATGCCTGTCTTAACGTTTGCGCCCCTAAACTGCCTACTTTTACGGGACCCACGCATAACAAAGCTTGTGTGCAGGTTCCTGCCAGACAACGTCGCTTTGCAGCATGGCATGGCCTACCAGCCATTCGGCCAGGGCCCCCGGAACTGCATCGGCAAACGACTGGCGCTAGTCGAAATCATCTACACCATCGGCCGCATCGTAGAGCGATTCCGCATCCAGCCGGGACCCTCTCAGAAGGCGAGTATATGCGCTCATGTAGCTAGGGAAAGGCCTAAAAATACTGCAATGCTTCCGAAGCTTTGCAACTGCCCTTCAAAGATTACGGAACGCTGGTACGTACTCGTTTTTGGTGCGGAAGCACTTCCAATTATTCATTTGAGTCCTTAAGAATAGGCCCATTGCATCTTCCTTGATCTCTCTAACGCGTCTGCATCGGAGTTCGCATGAGTTCCTTCTTTGAGATGTCGGCCAGTGTTTTCAGGTTTATGACAGAGCAACGCTTAACGGCGACCTTTAATGGGCTCCGCGCTTCTTTTGGACGGCGCAGGCCTAACTACTCCTCCTCTACGTGGTCTTTTTTGTGTGCTTACCGCCCTTAGCCCATACACTAAACGCCCGCTAATTGGAAACGCAGGCTGAAGCATCCTCAGTTCGAAACAATAAATGTTTGAACTAATGAAAACGAAAAATAACAAGGGTGCACTGTGATTTGGAAGCAGGAGGTCATATCGTCACTTTGAGGTCTAAAAAAATCCGCAATAGCAGGGTGTCTTCTGTCCTTGAAAGCGATAGCCAACACTTTTTTCTCTAACCAGCGCACGTAGCGGAGGGCCTCCTCTTTGCCTTCTTCAAAACTAAAGATACAGGCGGTATTCATTCGGATCATGAGTTTCTTGATGCTTCGGCCTCCTCCTCCCCGTCGTCGTCACAGGCAGCGACAGGTTCTGCGCTTCTGAACCGACATAAGATGTCATCATCAGTCAGCGCATCACATATTACTGCACTCTACATCGAGGCAGTCAGCAAGGAACGAGTCTTCGAAAATGTCCACCATGTGGGTTTTAGATTGGTTTTACTCGATTTAAGCTTCTCTATTATTTATTATCTTGGTTCCCGAAGAAACGGGGAATAGTGAATAGGCTCCGGGTCTCTCTCTGGTCGTGTACCAGGCACCAAGCGGCTGGTGCTTTTGGGCGCAGTTAAAATTATCGGTAGCGGAACCTAGTCGCGTTCGAATTAATGGGGCTTTTTAACACACAAGCTTCTATGGAGTTCGGTCGGACCAAATCGTACAGTTCAAATTATCCATAAATTCGATTGATTGAAGTTCGAATTAAAGAGCTTTCACTTTGTCAGAGAGGCGCCTCTACACTGGCGGCCGTGCACAACATGCACACAAACACCCGCACGAACCACAACTCTGTCGCGCTCCCCTACCGCCCAGGCGTGATGCAGTGAGTGGCCGCAGTTGCTAAACCTCTATTTCACCAAAAATATTCGATAAAATGCAGCGGCCCCTGTCCCCTAGGGGTTGTGATAAAGAACCGTGGTACAGATTTAAATCAGAACGAAGAAAATTCGCGAGCTCTGTAGCACAGTCAGTTCGGATTGCACGGGTCATTGCATACCGTGTAGCAACACCTGCCGACTTGTGTTCGGATGTAGGTGTAGGAAAAAAAAAAAAAACCCAAGAACTTCCATCGGGATGTGAAAGAGTGGTTCATGGGGCAGGACAAGCGGTTAGACAAGGCAAGCAGGCAAAGTGAAGCAGGCGTTGACAAGCGCCGATGTAGCGATGAAGTCCGGGCGAAACAAAAGGTGCCGTATTCGGCCGTAAGTGCGGGTCAGCCCCAGATTGCTAATCATGGGCGATCGTCCAAGTGATCAGGATCTGCCGAACGAATATTTTAAGAATCACCATGAGTGAGATGGACTTCCAGAACAGAAGTTGCGGCGGGATAAGATGCAGATTCATGATCGCTCTCAGTGCTCTTGCCTCCCAATAGCTGAGAAAATCAGATGGCGAGGACTCACAATTATGACAGTTAAAGGGCTACTGAAGCGCTTTTAAAACCGGGCAAAACTCTGCTTTTTACAATTATTACATTGGTCAGTTTATGCCTGTAAATTTTTTTTAAAATCATTTTTAGCTTGGGGACAGCGGTATTACAGCGAGCTTTAAACGTTGTTATACCCTTCGCCCCGCCCACTGCTCCCTGCCGCATCGCCGGAAGAGCGAGAAACTCAGCGCACGACCATTGAGCGAATCGCTGGCACAAGTGCATGGCGGGTCAAAAATTCGCGTAAAACGGCCAGCGACGTGCGCCGCCGCTCGCCTCGCTGTGTCCCAAGTTTTCTGGGCGAAGTTCCGAATCTAAGCAGGCGTGTCGGGCGAGAATCTGCACTGTGTAAATTAACTCCTTCATTGTGTCTAGAGCTGCTTCCAGCTTTGTAGGTTCGTACGATTTAACCGTAATGCTACTGTGGTGATTCCCTAAAGCGACTCCTACTACCCTATAGAGATTTCCTACCCGAGCGCCCGTGGCTACTACATTGCCTTCACGAGTAGTCACGGGGCCGGCCGTGTCGTCGGGTGCTCTGTGCTTCATACGCGAAGCGACGGGCTCAAACAAATACGGAGGTACCCCAAGTTCCTGATCCATTATTATAAGGGAATTAGAAAATTTTGGGACAGCGCTCTGGGTTCCGAACTCTTGCTCGTTTTCCCGATCAAAGTTGTTTGCGTGGACAGCTTAGCTGAATAGCTAGAGTTTGTGAAGAGAAAACATGAAGCGTTCTTCGGAAACTGAAGCGTTTTCTGCGCGCGGTAAGCATGCCCGCTCACTCGGGCACAACGTTGCCGCGGCAGACCCTCTTCGCTGCGTCCAGAATAGGCCTCGCGAAAAGCAAGGTAAAGCAAGAGAAGGATGAAAGGATGGTGAAAATTTAGCAAGTTGGTGGGATTGTCATCCCGGTGATGTTCGAAAGAGGTGATCGAATTGTCATCCGCATTTCGAAAGAGGTGATCGAATTTGTATCGCATGCGGAGCGCCGACCGGTCGCGGAGGCTCGTCGACGGCCTCTCAACGAACCTGCCCGAGCACGAGATGCGGCGAAAGGCCGATGAATGGCGTTACCTGCAGCGCAAGAATGACCACAGCGCCGATAACGTATAAGTGTTCCAAAGGCGAGAAAGGGGATGATAGTGTGGTGAAAAACTGTGTTAAGGATAGTCGTTCGCAATTGTAGAGATAGCAGCGACCAACTATCTCCCTTGGTGCTAAGCCTAAAGTTCCCAACATCAGCGGCGACTCCGTGCAACCTGAGCCGGCTGGAGCTGTTGGGGAAGGCGTTCTAAAGCTCGTCGGGGACCAGCGTGCTGCGCTTGGGTTCCTCTACCTTTTGGGGGGCGACCAACGTTCGGCTCCCCTATTCTAAAACATGCAGTATATGCAGCAATGCCAGTTCGAGCGCTGACCGGCCGAGCAGCGACCCCACGCCAGCACCTCTGCGCGACGCAGCGACCGGCGGCGCACTGCCTGTGCGCATCGCAGGCCGCTGCACAGAGCTTGTTGCCGCCTGTCGAACTGTAAAACAAAGTTCCACATTCGAGGATGGGGATGATGGTGGGTTGAAAAATTGTGCCAGGAATTGTGACTAGCGCTGGTAGTGAAAGCGGCGAACCAATATCTGCGCAACTTCCCTGCACCCGAGGGACAAGTCGGCCATGAGTCGTCGGGGGAGAACCTGTTGCTGATCATCCATCAGGCTCTCCTATTCTAAGGAAAGATTGTGTGAGCCCTCCATTCACCAGAGGACCTTCTGGCCGTATCTGAACGGGAACAGAATGAGATCTTCAGGCCGAGCGGTCACCGCAGCGCCGGCACTTCCGAATATGACGTCATCTGCCGCCAGCCAATCGCGAAAGGCAGCCAGGGCTCTCACCACGCCCGCGGGCAGAGGTCATTTGTTTTGACGAAAAAAGATGGTTTGGTTGTATTTACACATAAAATAAACATGTTTTTCGAATTCAGCGTCAAGAAAACCATAATGTAATGCCCCCAACTAAATTTTTTTCAAAAGCTCTTCACCAGCCCTTTAAGGCGGGGTCGGTCGACAGAATGGCGAGATAGTCAGTTGGCGTCCTGATACAAACGACCTCGCTTATAGGGGACAGAAACGGTACTCCTACTGGTTTTGCGTGTTAGCAGGAACTTCTACACTCCATTCTTGCTTGCCAGATAGGGAACCGCGAAATGTACTACACAGAACAACTTTAGTTTTGACTCAATTTTAGTTTAACTGCGCAATTAGATATAAGAAAGCTATTTTAAGAAAACTGGGTAGACATTTACAGAGCTAACGAGCATTAAAAACCTGTATGTGTGTTGTAACCTTTTATGGCCATCATGAAAAGCCGTAAGCGATAATTGCTTTGCAACCCTGGTTTGTTTTCATGAGCAATTTGTCCATGCAACGTTCGAGTGTAAATATTGTGGGAAACTTCCGACCCCGACGGTAGCACGACCATTGAGATAAACCAAGAATCGCTGGCACACTTCGAGTGCATGGTTTCAAACGGGTCAAAAAGGGTTTTTTCGAGTGCGTAAAATGGGAAATGAAAAACCCTGTAGTTTTGTCACCACTAAATGTTGGCGTCCTTGAAAAACGTAGGCCTTGCCGCTCGCCTCACACAGCGGCCTTTCAAGTTAGCTGTTTTGCATGGCAGCGTAGGAGGTCAAAAAAGCTTGACATCTGTGACGTAAACATTAGTGTAGCTCATGCGAGAATATGTCTTGTGTAAACGTTACTCGTTGCCATTTGTGTCCGAATGCCCGTAGGCATTTCAGTCCCCTTTGTAGGTTCCGGTACTGTGACTGATGAGAAAGACAACTGGTCAGCTATACTGAATTCCGAAAGAATAAAGCCTGAATGGTGCGCATAAATTAAGACAAAATGTGAAGTGTGCTAAGGCACTACACTACCACTAAATATATTGTCACAGATTTTGCCCAGCTTCCCGAGAAACTTACACGGAGCATAACCGCATATCCATGTGGCTAATCTCTTCCTATGTGGGTATGTGCCCCGGTGGAAATACGCTGGTCGATGACCGACGGAATGAAGAGAAGGTAGATGAAGTCCTAGTTCCCAGTGGACTGGGTTCGCACCATCAACCCGTCTCTGTCCCGCTGACTACGGTGTCTTTTGTAAATACACCTTCTTCCTGACAACCTATCTCTGCGTTGTGACGTGACAATATATTGCCTCTGAACCAAGAAGTAATCCTTTTAAATGAAATTTATAACCTCCAGGTTAACTTGAAAATTTTTCATTTATAAACTAGCCCCCCTAAAGGTTAACGGTGCATGCAGAGATTTAATAAGGGTGCTGTTACGTTTTTATTACTTTAATTCGAAGCGCCGCTGGTGACACACTATCGACTTCTTTAACGGGTTCATGCTCCGTTTCAGGAAAAGCTGGAACTGCGCTTCTACTCGATGGTCTGCGAACCCCGCGAAGGCCCCTGGCTCAAGTTCTCCAGGATCCCTGCTGAAGCATAAGTCCTGCGCCGGCGGCATTAGAAGAGATAAGCGTTGCGCCATGACCTTCTCTGAAAATAATGCTATCAGAGGTCTTTTTATCCGGTGCGCCAACCCTTTTCGCCGACTTTTTCCCGGCGCAAGACATCCAATGCGACCTGAGAACAACATGGGAACGCACGACTTCAATAAAGCAATTACAGCTCTGCGTGCTTCTTTATTCGATGTGGGTAAACCACAAAACTTACAAAAAAATGTGGAAAGGGGACGTCCGTGTCAATGAGGTGCAAGCGTTGAAACTATACGGTTGATTCCATAAGCTATAAACGGGCACACGCTCTTTGAGAGGCGCGCCCCCTTCTCGGCCTCTTCTTTTTTCCAAATGCATTTTCACAGCTCATTTTGTCCTTTCCCTTCTGTTGAGGGGCGTGTCGACGGAAGCCCAGAACGGCAAATCCATACTCTTTTTCTATACTGAAATTTATAAAAGTTTCTCTAGTATTGGTCATACTTCCTTTAGTGTCAGCCAAAATAAAACCATGATAACACCTCATTTTGCAATTGTGCGTAAGGCATCGAAATGCGTTGTTTATAATTTCGGGCGTGGTGGCCCACCAGCTTTTGCATTACAAGAAAAGGTACCATATGGATGCCTGGTAGTGTTTGTAAGACGCGGCACGTTCTAAAACACAGCACTGTATTCCTACCACAACCGCATTTGTCACATCACAGCTCGTGCCATTGCGGTAGAAATAACAGGGTCGAAAATGGCCTTCCTCAGTTTTTCAATACACCGTAATTTTGGCAGTGATTGGTAATATTGAATACGAAACGAGCTAATTCTGGAATGTTGAAATTTTCCTGGTCTGTTCGAAATTACACACGCGGGAGAAAAAAATGAAGGCATGAGGCACAAGGCTGATATTTTTGTGCTTCTTTGCGGTAACGAAAGGGATGTTTATTGAAATGTTACATCTTAACAGCTCAAACTTCGGACCCCAATTTAGAAATCTCAAACAGCAGCTTTGAAGCCTTCACCAGGTACATTTTCAACCCCAACGACAATACTTAGTAACAGCCGAGGAAACCAGGTTTAGGCATTAAAAAACAACACAAAGAAGCGGTACACCGAGTAAAACTCACATTAACTACTACCGAACAACCAACAATACACCTCGTACTCTGGCTACGTCCGCCCTTACTGTTGACAATACCCGCGAAGAACCCGCTTGCACTTCCAATTTTGCAATGTGCAATTATTGTATGCGACATGAGTACAAAAGTACGGCGTCATTGTTTCAGGATGCCTCAAATCTAGCCGAAAGCGCAGAGCAAGAACCCGTACAAAAGATCAAATTGACGTCAAACTTCTTGGTGAGGCTCCTGGTTTAACAAAGTAAATCAATGGCTTCAAAAATAAAGTGTTTTATGTTTCTGTCTGGGTGAGAATCAGTCACCGACCTCCACGGCATGAGACGAACATGCTACATTGACGCCAGGAATGATCCACAGTGTTGACTAAACTTGTGCGGGGTGTGCGCGCCAATGTGCACTTGACGGCACTTCCGGTGGGTAGGAGCTGCACGTGACGGAAAATGAGGAGAACACGTGTGCCCCCGCCACCCAAAGAAGACGAAACAATCCTCCGCCTGCTCCAAACAAACGTTCTCTCATAGAAATCGGCTCCATTCTGTGTACCCTTACCGACGCTCTGCAGAAGGGCAATATTGCAATCAACCACGAATCCAACTCACGACATTTTAGGCTCGCTATAAAACCCAAACTTTCCTCAGTTCCTCTCGCCTTCCCCTTCTCTGAGCTGTGGGGGAAACTGACAACCCGCGGAAAACTTGAGCCAGAGCTCCTTTTGGCGTCCAGGTGAAAGAACGCCGGTTGTCCATGGATCACTGGACTGAGGGACCACTTTCACGGAGAACAGCTCAATAAATGGTTGCACCACCACGGCCACGCTGTCCTTAAACAACGCTGATTGTGGGAAAGTAGAAGCGCGAAGTGCGTTCAGTCTGCATGAGGAAACAGTTCCAGCGGGCTTCGTGATGGAAGGGTTCCTACACCGGGTGGGCCACCAGTTTGTGTCCCGGGTATGCACGGCATACGCCTACAACGCCTATATACCTATACGCATACGCCATATACGCCTACAAATGCATCTGCAAGGCACGATCACAGGAGGGAAAAAATGCAGCAATGGGAGCCAAAAGGCAAAGAATGCAAAGCAAAGAAAGACACGCCGACACGATTTTATTGTAAACATGTCTTTCATAAGTATCGCGTGGGAAAGCTTACGGGCTTTCATTGCTTACGCATTCAAATTCCGTGAGCGGACTTAACTGCCCTGAGAATGTTTTTCATTCCAAACATCTCGGCATTATCATCATCATAAACCTACTCAAATCCACTGCAGGATGAAGGCCTCTCCCATTGACCTCCAACCGCCCTGTCCTTCTCTGCTCGAGTCCACAGTTTACCCCCGAAGTTCCGTATTTCATCCCTCCATCGAGTTAATGGCCTTCCCCTTCTACTATACCCATCTCTTGGTATCCATTCCTTTACCCTAACTGTCCACCGGTTGCCGGTTGCTCTCACCACATGGCCAGCTGAAGTCTATTTTTTAACACGAAAGTGTTTTATCTCCGGATACACGAAGATTTCCCTGACGTCTTATTTTTCACGGAAGTGACGACAGTAGAACAAAGCAAGTGGCATTTAAAGGGTTCACCCCTGTCCAAAGGATCTTCTTGCGGGGAAGCAACCATTAGTGCTAAAGAGTACGTTAGACTTAGGGTTGTTCGTTTTCGGGTTTTATATTTTAACATGAAAGTGCATTATTCTGCGATACACGAAGACTTCACTGACGTCATATCCGTCACGACAATGACGCCAGTACACCTTTGCCGAAGCGACTCGCCAGCGGCACTTCGCTGGCCAATCACACCCACAAGACAGCCGCCGACCCGCAAATTATGCTCAGCTGCAGGTTTCGCTCCACATTTCACTTTCCTGTTTTACCGATTTCTATGACAGAGGAATCAACCACAGTTTTTTTCTTTTTTTGAACTATGATATCGTCAACTTCTCTGATCCAAGTAGCGCGTTTCGTGTCCCTGAGTGTTACTCCTAACATTATTCGTGTTAGGGCCGCTTCAGCCGGCCTCAGTTTGCTTTCTAGTTGTTTAGTAAGGCGCAAAGTTTCAGCTCCGTATGTCATCACCGGCAGTATGCACTGGTTGTAGATTTTTTTTTGAGTGACAGAGGTAGCTTACTTTTCATTATTTAGGAGTGCGTGCCGAGAGCTTCCCAATCCATACCTATTCTGCGCCAAATTTATTTTTCGGGGTTGGGGTCAGCACTAACCATCTTTCCGGGGTATAAATATATTCTTTGCTTGTTCTAGCATTTCGTTTCCTAGGCTGAAATGACGTTTTTGGCATGTCTGACGAAAAAGAACGCCTATTGAGTGCTACCTGTTTCGTTAATGGCTTCGTGGCTGTTTTAGTGGATCAATTGTGACGGTATACGTCAGAGAACACAAGCTGAGGGTACGATACAAGACGCACCACGTCAAATGTACCATGGTCAGTTCTTTTGAACTATCTGCAATGCCCCTAAGAAGCTGCATTCATTTGTTGTGACAACCACCAGCGTAAGATTCTCATAAGCTTGGCTGATGCCAGCAGACATTCGAAAGTATGCATCACTATTCGTGGCTCTGAGTTTGGGGCGTTGTCTGGCAGCAGTGCAAAGAAACCAGGATGGCTGACACAGCTCTCAAAACGTATTTACAGCCTATCTGAAAAGGGTCTTAAGGGAGCTCATTAGGGAAAAATCGGTGCGACATATAGATAGGGGATACGTGAGCCGCCTGGGGTTTGCGGATGGCATTGACTTGTTCACTCAGTTTGGTCAGAAAATTTACCGAACAGGCTTCGGGAGAGGTACTTGGAAAGTTGAAATTGAACACGAAAAATACTAAAGGGTTTCTAAACTGCTTTAATAAACTTGCAAATGGAGTGCCTTGAAAACGGGGCTACGAGGTACTTCATTCAAGAAGTATTTCTATGTATGCTGAGCAAAATGTTGTTAGTACTTGTCCAAAACCATAACAAATTAACTCACATTAAGAATTTGGTGGGCTGCATTGGATTCCTGGTCACGCATAAATTGAAGGGGGTGAACGCGCTCATCAGCTTGCCTACAAAGGTTTCCTCAGGGTTTGTTTCTGATGACTGTCGTGACACATATCGTGGTCCGCCTCCCCTCCACTTCCCCAAAGCAACCTTCGCAGCCATCGTCGCTACTTCCTACTTTTGTACGCCCAGGTTTCACGCCAAAAGCAAACAGGCAAAAATACGACCACTCGATTACGCTTATTCCACACCACAGAAACGTTTTCTGCCACCACCTCGCTTTCAACACTGTTTTATCCTGGTATTCAGGACAACCTCCTATGGAATAGTCCTAAAGTGCTGTGGAGTAGACGGTTGGTGCGAGGAGCTTCCAGCAATAGCGGGCGCAGGCTTCCGGCCTTATAACACTCAGCGGCTGCCTGTACCGAAGCGGGCGGCTCGTCCACACCATACAACATTGAATTGAGGTTTTCTATTCTTATCGATCTATTGGTCAAGTAAAAATAACACCACTCATTAGGTACATACAAAAACAATACATCGCCAATCTCTTTACCCTGATAATGGCGGGTAAAGGGCTGCCTTAGTATTGTTATTTTGCATTTTTCAATCCGGCTGAAGATGGTCATGGCGATTCCGGTATTAAACTGACGGACACTGGGCACGTGCAGGTCTCATCGCAGGTCGCACCTTACCCCACAAAGGTTTCATCTCCGTTGGAAACAAGGTCGCCAAGAATATACACTGCATGCTTCGGCCCGCCCCAAGTTTCACGTTAGTGGAGATGGCCCGGAATTTCTTAAACTACAAGGAAGAAAACGGAAAACTTATGTTCTACGATCGTTACGATTGTTACTTCCGAAACTCAGGGCGGGGGTCTGTGGCTCTACAGAACCGGCGCTGAGTTCCGGAAGTAACAACAAACTATGCTCGCCACGCTCAGTTCACTGGGCACAATTCTTAATTGACAAGATTCGCTCACGTATGACCTTTCCGGCCTCACGGATCAAGGCCGCGTGCAGCTAACGCTGACCAGTCTGTCTTTGGAATTGTAGAAGGAAGGGGATCCGCTCTGGCGCAGTTCCCCGCTACCAAAAATTAAGTGCCCCACCTCCCAGTGACGGGATAGTGGCAGGGCCAACACGGGCGCAGTGCAATGCCCGTGTCCTCCCTGGAGGCACCCCCTCAATGATCAGGGTAACCCCTGCACCAGGTAAGTATGCCCGAGAAGCGCCTTGCGTCGCAACGCCACCAAGGAAAAGACTCACCGCAGGGCTTCAGTGGGCAGATTCCGAAACATCAAAATTTCGCATTAGAGCAGCATATTACATAAAAACACGCAGCACTCTGTCTGTACAGAGGCCAAGTGCCAGGTTAACGTTTCGTCCATTTCGTAAAAAAAAGGGCTCGCACTTCAAAACAAAATGTCAAAAAGTTTTAAAAATTCTTCTGAATATGCTTTTTCTATAATAATACTTTCAGTCGCTAGAGGCGCGAATGTGGCCAGCCGAGACGTCTCCGCCGGCAAATAGATGGAAAGGGAAACAATGGATTTATAATTGTAAGGCTGCGAAGCGTTTTATACTCGCACAACGGCGTTTCAAATGAGCGGAATACGGGAACTGGTGTATAGTGTCCGGTACTTTCACACGGTAAGTAACGGATGGAACTTCCCAGCCTAGTGCTGTGATCTCTCCACTTCACCAAAGGACAATTTGAACTTGTTTGGAGCTTATAGAAGCGCTGTTTGCTTGGCTACATGGCCATAGTGATTATTGCGAAAAATAACAAACGGAAAACGAACGCAAACACGAAGACAGGACACCTACGTGGGTTTGTTGTCTCTGTGTTAGGGGTGTGCAGGCTTCAAGTTGTATTTTCTTTCCTGCGTGTTTACGTCTCAGCTGTTTTTTGCCAAGCTTTCAAACTTTTGCCGCCAAGATGGCTGCCTCAGGTGAAATTAAATTGAAGCGAATGACTATTTTCTTTGTAGAGAAACGACTTCAATAGCCATTAGGCATGCATGGTACAAAAATACTGCAATAAGAAGATCAACTTGTTCTGTTTCAGCGATGTGGAAGAGAAAATTTCGCAAGCAAAGACGAAGATTCAAACATTCATGGGCGAAAGACATGTAAACAAGCTGGCAAAGGAACACGCTTCCAAAAAGTCGTTACAAGTGCTGCTGCCTCGAATCAAACTCAGCACACCGTTTGAAGGCGGCGGGTATTATATCGCTAGAGCCACCCATGGTGCTCGTTCAGGAAGTGAGATGGTGCTCTATATTCCCATATTTGTAATTATTTCACCCGCAATACGCGGGACCGATTTTATTTCTTTACATTTTTTTTTGCATTCATGAATATTTTGCGTTGCCTGCTTCGTTTTTCTTCACAAAAAAAAAAGGACAAAAGATTGCTTTTAATGCACCCAACCGCGTGTTGAGGTAAAGGACGCGCCTTTGTAACGCTTTACTCAACAATAAGCCCAGCTGCTTCAAGTCACGAAGCAATCATAAAATTTTGTAAGTACAAATGCTGAAACGGGTATGTGAAATCTCGGATTTCAAACTTGTGGGGCAGCTCGGCCCATTAAGTTATCAGTCATTCTTTTGGATAGGTCGGCCAGTCTCCTGGTAACTTCATTTCGCCTGTGGGCGTATGAATCTGCGCGACTGCTGTGTGCTCTCATATGTCTTACGCTCCATTCGGCCCATGAACCCTCAGAATTAGGAATATTCTAAAAGTGGTCAGAAGTAGGGAATTTAATGCATGCTTAGAAGCATAGACTGGAAAATGCTTTTTGTGATGAAAACAAATTGCGTTATAATTAAACGTCTAAGACTTCTCCAAACTATATAAATTACGTTACAAATACTTGGCCTAAAAAGAAGTCGCCTTGAAATTTCAGTTGCGTATGTTTAAAGGTGAAGACCTCCACTTTTGAATGAGTGTTCACGCATATGAAAAGCACGCACATGTTTCCCCGGTTTGCCATGCTTCAATATCTTCATTTTAGCAAAGCAACAAATTAGGTTTGAGTTTGGTGTGGGGAAATCGTCGCCCGGTTTATATAAAAACTTCTTTCCCCGTGCGGAGGAAGCGCTTTGCCGGCGCTAATGAATAGCTTTAGTGGAGTGCTTTTTCAGGATTAAGTGCCGCTCAAGCAGGCCAAAACAAAAACAACTTGCTCAGAAGCGCTTTAGCTCATCACTTGTGACTTATCAGCCTCGTGCTTTTAATAGCGAAGGCATCGCTGGAAACCAGACCAAGCAAGTTCGTAGACAATGATATAACGCCAGCCTTCTTGATGCCCGTGTCATGTCAAAGGACCAAAGACGGTACGCTTGTAGCAGCCCAACCGCACAAATGAGAAGCTAGTGTTGGTCTGTTTCCGGCAGGCAGACAAAAGAGACCGTTGTTCTTGCGTGGTCCATTTCAACGTGTAAGGCTCGTTCTACATGGTGCGAATTGCGGCTATGAATCCGGCAGCTGCGGCGCTGATCGTGCTGTCAAAACAATCTACCTCTTGTTCATTGTGGCAGTATTGCGGAAATGGGTGGAACAGGTAACATCGGCCTGTGAAATCCCGCTTGGGAATAGGCAATTTCTCGTAGCATTGAAAAATAGGAAAAACAGGTCGCTTTGGGGGTGCCGCACGAGCGCGATGCCGCAGCACTGCAATTCCGCAGCGAAATTAGAACAATTAGTAACAGGCTTTACACCTTCCGTAAAGTAACATGGTCCAAGCACGGCACTCTCCGCAAGGGAGGTGCGTTCAGCAGGATATGTCGGACCAGTATATGCTCGCCGAGAACTTATCAAAACACAAAGCAAAATCAGGTTGACAACGTATTCATGACCGGGAGTACCAAAGTTGATTCATTTAGGTGCACGCCACAAAAATGGTCGGCGATATCTGCAGCTTCAATGCGAGGGCGGGTCCCCGAAAATGGTTTGTGCGCTAACAAACTACTTACCACTGGAGGGAGAGCTCTTCGGTCTTCATCGAAGCAAATGTTGTTTGACGCCAGATGACAAGTGATCGATTGTGAGTTTTCATTCTAGAATGTTTTGCAGTAAAAAAAAAGCACAGATTCCGAGAAGCGCGTGCTACTTCGTTAGCATTCTTTCCAGCCGTACGTCTATACACTGAACACCATTAAAGCTGGCTCACTACTATACATCAATGCATTGCTGGGAGAACATTTTACTAGGCCTAGTGAAAACAGACTTGTAATTAAGCAGGACGGCGACATGCATTCTTGCAAAGAACCAAACCCAAAGTCCCTTGAAGACAAGCTTCACTAATTTACGCGTATGCATTGGCTAGCGCATTCTTGTATGCTTTGTTTATATATTTTCAATTCTTTCATCTCTATTTTTAAGGTGCCAATCCTCTGAGTTTGCAGTATTGTACACGACCTTCATCAGTTAAAACGTGTCCAATAATGCATTTATTACGCCGACATATTGATCACCAAGAACTCACCTTCTCTTGGTAGAGCACTGTGTACAAAATCGTATTCATAACAATGACCTGACGATTCACCGGGAGCTGCCAACCGAGTGGTTTTTAAGCATTTGGCTGTATGCTGGAATGGACACGAGTGCGAGCATGCATCCATCTCCTCCGGGAACCAACCGGCCATCCGAACTTATTGTTTCGCCAGTCACAACTAACCCGTGAGGAAGTAACCACTTTCCAGCTCCTGCAAACCATCAATATCCCGAAACTCCCTACTACTCGTTATGAACCACACCGAATTACCCCGCCACCTGTATCTTGTGCCCTGCAGTGTTGAACGTAGTACTACCTGGTACGGGAGTGCCAACAAGCCTCTACTCTTACCCCTAATCGCAATGCTACCTATGAGCAGTGCGTGGACCCGCTGACCAGCTCCGAACCCTTCGACCAGCGAGGAAAGCAGGAGCGGTCCCGAACGGCCAGGCAGCCAAAATGCACCTGAGGGTAAGGATGCCGCTCAAGGGGCGGGGCCCTAACAACATTCTCCTGCTCACGACTGAGTAAAATGTTCATCTCTCTCTCTCCTCCTTCGGCTATGTGTACATGTTTTTTAATGTGCAGCTTTGCCGGACTCATCCTGACCGTGTCGTCAAAATGAGTCTACAAGTTTTCACCCCCAAAAAAGCAACAAAAACAAGACAGAAACCCCTTGAGAACAATTCCAGCATTCGAGGCATAGAACTGGCCGAGTGCTAATAATCTGGCTTCCTCCGGGAGGGTACGTCGAAGCTGCAAACTGGATGAGATAAATGATAGCACGCTTTTTGGTACGGAAGACTTCAGTGATATCTCTCACACAAATTTTTTATCTAGGTACCATAAAGGCTCCTGCGGGCATTATCTAAAGGGGGTGGGGTATAACAACAAGATATTACAGGTATTTCAAGCCCAATTCCGAAGGAAAGGCCATTTATAACATCTTAGTTGAGGAGGTTAGAAAACACAAACAAAAGGAAAAAAAGTGAGCGCAAACAAAGAAAACGAAATGAGTAGAAGAGGTACAAAACGTGTAAATGCACTCACAATCAAAACGGAAATCTGGGCGAGTTGGCTTAAGAGCATATTTGTAAAGGCGCGAAAAGGCACAGCAGAAAGAGTGAGGTATACACAGACAGGGCGCCACTCACAATTGAAACTCACAATCAGGGGCGTAGCCGGGGGGGCATGTCAGAACGCCCCCAGAACGCCCCCAGAATCGAACGTCCCAGAAACGCCCCAGAAAAAATGAAGGAAGCTCGCCCTAACGCATAAGACTTGAACATAGCGAAGCTGTACGCAAACTTCACGACCATCACTGAGGTTTAATCAGGATTGCAGCCGATTTGCTTCTTCCTTCGCTTCCGCAACGACCTTTACTCCATCATTGTTTGCTATAAGTGCGAGCTTTTATTTTTTTGGAAGTGATATCATTGGACTTCGACTTAGAGGGGCGTACGCTATGACGTGTCTTTCTCGTTCCGAGCAAGTGTTGCCACGATTATGGCGAACGCTGGAGTTTTTTTAGCCACTCAGCCAATGTCCATAAGTGGAATGCTTATATTGACAAACGTGCGCCAGGGACGCTGGGTGGTCGCCGCTAGGAGCACTCCCACACATGAGCGCTGGGCACTTTCTGATTTTATAACTTCCGGGCAGTCGCCACAATCTTGATCAATCTCCTTAGGTGGGTAATGCTTGGTGGCTTGACAAAAACGTGCGCAGGGAACGCGGGGCGGTGGTCGCGAGGCACGGCACACACGAACACTAGGCCTTTTCTTAGGTTCTGTTAACTGCTCGGGCGGTCACCGCGGAGCCCGCTGCTATCGTGCGCGCGCTCGGCAATATCTTTGTATTTTTAACTCCGGACAGAAAAAATTACGGTTTGCTAGACAGCTTCGCTGTTAAGATGAGAAAATTCGACGAGAAATTGAAAATGTAATGGTGTTTGCGCGTGGGCTATCTTTCCTTTTTTGTGTGTGTTGGCGGCATATAACACCCCGAAAAATATTTCTGGCTACGCCTCTGCTCACAATGTTGTAAAACTGCCCACAATTCTGTTTTTAGAGACGATAGTCTTTCTTTCCCTACACAAAGGCAAAAATGTTTTTCTGTCTCTATGTCTGTATGTATGTCTTCTAGAAAAAGGTTTTCTAAAAGTGACAACCTGGTCGCGGCGCTGCTTGGCCATTCCTGTTCTACTTCGCCGGAACCTTCGTTTGGGCCTCGCCTGAGCGAATGCTGCAACTCGAAAATGTTCGTGAGCAGCGAGCCACCACCTTCAAAAAGCGGCCGGGATCCACCGGACGTCCTGCTGCCAAACCTGGTGGATTTTCGTCCGCTCGGCTGGCAACCTGGAACCACGTCAGCTGACCCTGCTGCTTATAATCAAGCACTTTTCTTCGACACTTCAGGCCGCGCCACCGCATTAGGAATGTTGCGCTCACAGCTTGCACTCATACAGGTTAGTTACTTTCAAGGCTCATGTTACCGTAGCAACAATCCTTGTCTCATTGCGGTGTCGTGGCCCCCCGACATGCCCAACAGTATCAAACGGTTTGCGGGAGCAGCACCGTATTTATGGCGCATGCTATTACTTGGAGGGGACATTGAAGCGAATCCAGGTCCCATGACGAAAGTGCAGGAAGAAAAACTTGACCTGGTAGTAAGTGCCGTGCAACGCTTGGAAGCAAGCAATACTAACATGCTGGAATCTGTAAACAACGCGTTAAAAATGCATATTTCGCTAAAAAAACGATCTTGAATCACTAACCTAACGTGTAAGCGAAGTCGAAGGCAAAATTTAGTCTCTTTCCTCAGAAAGAACAATCTCGAGCGAGAACGATAGTCTAACAAAAATACAAAATAAAATACAGATTTAGAATCAAAATTTGCATCAGAAGCTCCGCCTGAGAATAGAAGCAGTAGCAACGAGCATGACATGTCAGTGATGCATGATGTGATTTACGATTTAGAAAACCTTTCAAAGTGATCTAGCCTTCTGTTTTATAGTATTCAGGATACGGGTGAATCCGAAGACTGGGAAACGTCCGAAAAATAGTGACTAAGTTTTGCCAACACAAATTAGGAATATCAACAGCCTCAATCGCACGTGCGGATCGCCTCGGACGATTTTCAAATGAACCCAGTCGAGCTATTACTGTGAAGTTTTTTAACAAAAAGAAGTCGAAACAGTGTTTTCTAATGGACAGAGGTTAAAAGGTACGGGTTCTGGCATTTCTCGCGATTACCCCGAAGCTGTTCGCGATAAAAGGCGTAAACTTTGGAAGCTTTCAAAAACCACCAGAAAAGACAAAGACCGTGTAAGCCTTGCCTTCAACAAGCTAAGAATTAATAAGGACGTGTACGTATTCGGACATCTGAAACAACTGTGCCAAACTGTTTTCCTCTGTTGTTCTTCAGTCTGTACGCGACGCCCGAATTTCATCTTGTCCTTACACTACCACACCCATTACCAACTGGTCAATTTAGTGCTGAGAAAGGTTGTCCGCTTTTTATACACCAATATTAGGAGTGTTGTTAAAAAAAATGTCGCACTTTCTTTTTAATCGACTCAACATCCGAAACAATAATAGCACTAACTGAAACTTTGGTTAATCGAAAGTATTCCTAATTAAAAACTATTTTTTTGTGAATGAGGTTTCAACACTTTCGTTATGATAGGCCAAAACGTCGAGGTGGCGGTGTTCTCTTGCAATCAATATACATTATCTTGTAAGTACTAGTGGCTATTAACACTTTCCTTGAATGCGTAGTAACTTGTATCCAATTCCCATCACGTAACGTCATTGTTGGTGTCTTTTCTCGCCCACCTAACTTCACTCATGGTTCGCAGCAGAATTCCCACCCACATATTTTCCGAACTTGCGCGTAAATTTTCCCATTTTAGTGTAATAATTCTTGGGGACTTTAATTTTCCAGAATAAAGTGGGCAACACTATCAACCCGCAGTGCGCAATCAAAGTCCCATGCGTTTTCTCCATGTTACCATGATTTCAGCCATGACCCTATTTAGTATCATGCCCAAGAAGAAGGTCCTGCCACATTGCTTCGAATATTCTTGACTTGATCCTAACTAACAATCCAGATATATGCACCGAAACTAACCCATATCGATGCTTTATCAAATCATGACGTGCTAACCGGTCGCTTCATTCCGTCCCCTTCCAAAGCCAAATTATCAGCAAACAGATTAGGTGCTACAAAAGGGCCTAACTTCGATCGCTTAACAATGAACTATCGCTTTTAGGAGTAGAATTTCTGAGTGGCATTTATTGCGCACAGTACAATAAAACTGGTTGTTATTTAAAAGCGCACTTATTAATCTCATAAGAAAATACATCCCGATCATCTCCATAAAATCCGATAGCACTGCTCTCTGGTATTCACAGAATCTTCATCACGCCGAAATAACAAGAAAAACGATTGTTCAGGCAAGCTAACAAAAATAAATCATCTCTATCCTGAAAACGCCACAAAGCATGCGACAACGAATAGAAAAGGTTACTTCAAAAAGCACCCCAGAACAATTCTATAAACAAGACCTGTTATCTATGTTACAAACAAACTCTCGGCGCTTCCGGCGTGTCATTAATCCCAAACCATATTCCTGACATCGTCCTTACTGATCGGAACGCAAAGCAATAACTGAAGCAGATTGTTCCAAACAACCCAAGCAAACATTTTCTTCGGTATTCACGCGTGAATCTTAGAACCATGGCCACCATCACCACTCGCATTGTCTCTTCTATGTCGGAAATAATAATTAGTGATTCTGAAAGTAATTCTCTCCTTACTAATCTCAAGATTTTTTCTCCAGCGGACATGCTGGGCCTCAATAAACCGGCGTAATACGCCGAGATTGGAAGGTGGCCAAGGTGGTACCATCCTTCAAGTCAGGTGATCGTTCCTCACCCCTTAACTACCAATCCCATTTCTTCAACAAGTATTATTTGTAAATTGTTCGCTCGCCATGTTATTATTCACAAGTATTAAATACCTCGAAGAGCATAACCTCATTTTTAAGCATCAGCACGTCTTCGCCCAAACTATTTTTATGACACACCACTCGCTGGCTTCATTCACGACCATACATTCATCTATTGATGCAGGAGTCAAAGTAGATGCCATCTTCTAGATTTCTCAAAAGATTTGACCGTGTCTCTCATCGTCGGCTCATTCAAAAGCTCAATAAACTGAACATTGACCCTACTGTTGTCTGATGGAATAAAACAGGATGCCATTTTCATCAGTTAACAATCACAACTATCTCTAGTCCCCGTAACATCTGGTGTACCACAGGGAAGCGTACGTGGGCCTCTACGTTTTCTAATTTATATTAATGACCTCCCAGACGGCGTTTAATCTAATATCAGACTATTTGAAGACGACTGCGTATATATCGTAATATTTATTCTAACTGCGATCATGACATTCTTCGATCCGATCTAAACGCTGTAAACGAATGTTCCACCTGGCCAATGCCTCTAAACCTTGCTAAAACAAAATCCTTAATGTCCTTTACTAATCCCGCACCCCGCCCATCAACATACACTTACACCTTAAACAACAATCGTATGGAACAGGTTTCTTCCTACAAATATCTTGGCGTTCAACTAGCCACTAACCTTGACGTGGAATGATCACATTAATCAGGTTCTCGAATCTGCAAACCGTTCCCTTGGCTTTCTGAAACATAACCTTAAACATGTTCTTCTGCACACTTACGTAAGTTGGTACACATACACTACACTAATACGTCCTAAAATAGAGTACGCTTCAGCCATACGGGATCCTCATCAAGCATATTTAATACCTGATTTGCACGCTTCATATATTCGGATTATTCACGTCACACCAGTGTAACAGAATTAAAAAATCGCGCAGAGGTTGAAGCCTTATCTCATCGCCGTTGTGCATCTCGTTTAACACTATTTCACAAACTTTACCTATCCTGCGTCTTTCATAATAATTCAATGAGTGAACCTTCAGCCATCTTCCCGCGCCATGATCATCCCACAAAGTCAAACGCATCTTTTTCGTTCCCTCGAATTTGCTCAATCGTTCGTACCTGGAACACGATTGAATGAAATAATCTGCCATCCCGTTTCATCGAATCAATGTCTCGAAAGTTGCAGGAGCTCTAAACGGAATATGCAAACCTAACACCATTTTGCTGCCCATTTGTAAATTTTGTTTTCATTTCTTTTTGTTGCTTACCTTTCTTTCCGCACGCTAGTTAACGTCCCTGGGACGACGTATTAGTTTCGACATGATCGTTTTACCATTGCGATAGTAATGTACAACCTACGTAGTGCCTCCAGTGGAGGCCCTTTAGGGTTATTTTGAATTAAATAAATAAAGAAAAAGAAAGCTGTCTTAGCGGGAATGATGGCGTTCTGTAAAAAACTATTGCAATTTCCTCATAAACCGGTTGATCTACCGAAAATCTCTGATAACATCCACGGACGCGTCGCGTGCGTGACAGCGGCCTCCAAGTCGTGAAAAAGAAATGTGTTGTAGATAAGACAATACGCACATCGATCATGAAATGTAGTAGAACAGCATACCTCCCTTCATAAACCACGTATCGGTATATATTTAAGTCGTTCGTAGATGCATTCACTTATTGCGGGAACATCATCGCATGAGTTCAGTCATTGTTTTTTTTTTGCGATTGGGCTATTGGATATATGACGATCCAATGGACGCATTTTCAGCGAACGTAGAAATGAACTTTTGGCTTTTGGGCTTCTCTTAACTTCCTTGGAAGGAATAGTAATTTTTTGAAAATACACACAAAACCTTACACTAGAATCGCAGGACACAAAACATTTTGTACAATGACACAGCTATACACAGACACTGGCAATGGTCAGCACAATCACGTTAATTATGTGCGGTTGGGAAATGCTATCGCATAACTGGCCCTCGATTAATCCGGGCGGTGTAAAGGTAAAATGAATTCTTGAGTTAGACGCTTATATAGGAAAAAAATGATATATGATGTAATAAATCTAGATATATGCTCTATTGTCGTCAATGTTCCGCAAAAGGATAAATTTAGGCTTATTTGAGGTAAGACATCAGTACATACCTCGTGTTTACAGTGTTCTCTATTAAAATTAGTTGTGCGCTGAATTTTAGCTAGAGAAATTAAAAGCGTTGAAAAAGTTTTACCGCCTAAAAACAATTTCTTACACAAGCCTAGCGCTCGTGGCTGAAAGCGTAAAATCCCAACAGGCAAACAATGTTTATTTTACTTTATGAATTTATCAATACTGCAGGCCTTGGGCAGCCCCAAGCAGGAGTGGTTTGTTTATGCATCAATGAGGTAAACCTGTTGTAAACAAGAAAAGAGACAATAAAAGAGGAATAAATATTGAAAGCCAAGAAGAATTAAGCATTGAACAAACCGAAGGAAGCACAAGAGAAAAAGAACAAGCATATCAGTCCGTACTATTTCACATATATTGCTCATAAAGATGCAGGGAACAGGGCACCAAGAAAAAAAAGATCGATGCAATGAAGAAATGATCTTACAATTAACACAGTAACAGATCTTACACAGCTGGATATACAGAAGCCCCGCACGGGATGTTGGCAGCGTTAAATTTTATTCGACGAGCTGGTTAATCAATGGTACAGCAGTGTGACCGCATTAAACTGAACTCCGCAAATAATCCAATGGGCGAGCCGAGACAGGAGGCGAACAGAGTGAGAGCTGGGCAAATGGGACCAGACATGCAGTACGTGTTAAGGGCGGCAAATGACTATATATTCTTTCGGTGACATTTGCAGCGACGCGAGAAGATGCGGGGACAACTATTTCTAGACATGCTTATTTACTCTTTGCTTCAAAGACAAATGTACACGTTTCGCCATCGGCACGGAAGATGCAGTCTTAATGCGTGGTGGTTTCCTTTTATGTCAACAGACGCCTGAAACTTATTGCACAGTCTCCTCTCCTCACACTGCGGCAGTTTCTCTCGTGGTGATTGCTACAGTTCATTTCTTTCTCTAACCCTGCAATCGGCAGCAGCAACTTCCCCGACATGCACACTGCCGAGTGCACTTAACGCTCCTAGCGACCTACACAGCATCACATATTATTGGCATGCCCGTGCAAACTATCCCGCGACAAAGATCAAATGTAAGGCACAAGAGTGACGGCGGGCCTGCTTGCTCAGATCTGATGCACACGCGCAAAATAGTTATCCAGTTGGCTGTACGTGGCATTAGGGCCCACGGGATCCTAGCTGTCACCTGACGGGGAAGGACCGGCAAAGACATCCGTCCTTTCCTTCCCTCCCTCAGTTCTAGTGGGCAGTCTTCTCATCACCACCAGCGCCAGTATACCACCACCACAACCAACAACATGGGCGCTGTTCTTCTCATTCGATCTACACCTTCGTTTGGCAAGGTACCTTCTAAGCCATTACGGTAGTTCCCACGGTTTTACTTTTGGGGAACATGTTTGGAAGAGTGGTCGCACCGACCTCTGCTGTTCTGCGCCTTCGCGCGAGTTTCGCGATGGTAATACTGGGTGCATTTAAGCTATGCATCGATGCTTCGACTGAGGTATTTAACAAGTCGTCGAAAGGTTTTTGTTACGACAATGGTCCTGTTCCAAACACCATCGGGAGTGGACAAACCACCTGAGTCGTTGCACGAAAGGTTTCTTTAGAGTGTTACAACTGAATGGCATTGGCGTGGCGACTGCAAACCGCTAACATCGTTCGGAAGCCTCGGAACACTCTTCCAGCCCCACTGAGCTCACATCACAGCTCGGCCAGTTTATAGGCTGCGGCAAGGAAGAGTTTGTGCTCTTCTTTCGTAAATTATTTGAGCTAGGCCTCGACTTTCTGGGTGGACCTTATACCACGGGCATTCTCTAGTGAGTGCAGTTGCACTGCCTTTGCGCTGAAACACACTATAGGCATTCAGCTAGGCAGGTGTCTCAACTATCCTACCTCAAGCTCGCCAGTCTTGGTCATCGGTAATTTTGCCAAGAAAACTGCTTTGTTTTCTTCTCCTTTTTTTATTGCCTTACAGCTCTCTTCTCATCAACGTTCACTAATACTTTTCTCTAAGGTAGTCATGAATTCTCGGTGCTTAGCTTGCACTCTCTTTGCAGGCACACCGGCGCACGACGATGTCGGGTATCCTCTGGTTTCTGTGAAGCAATTGCGGAGAAGTCAAGAGAAATTGCGTGCTTAAGTTATACTTCCTGTTTTCCGAACAACAATTTGATTTGATTTGATTTGATTTTTTATTTCTTGGCAAAAACCAAGGGGAGGCTGAGACTAAAACGAACGTGGCCTGACAGAGGCCTCAGCCACCCGATTTTGTACTACATTTTTTTAGCGTGTCTTCTTCTCTTGATTATTAATACAGTATTATACCTGTGCAACACGTACACAAAAATGACATTGTGTGCATAATTCTTTACGTTTTAATGCATCTGTGTGCTGCCACACGCAAAAAACTAATGCCATTCACTCTAATGACATATTTGGTTTAAGGAGTTCCGCACAACTAATTCGCCTTCACGAATGCCCTAAATCTGCCTAATCTAGAACGCGATGGGCACCAAATGAAACTAACGAAACTCTCAGCACCAGAGTGTTGACGCGGAAACGTACCTCGACTTTGAAGTAGGACGATTTTTTTATGCCCTCTTTGTGGCGAAGTTTGAAGAAGGCTATAAGTGCGAAACCTGTGTTGTAGACAGGGGTGTTACCCTCTGTACTCTCATCCAAGTGGGAAGCGGGAGGCCAAATATAACTGTTCCAGGTTGTTTTTATTCTATCTTCCATACGCATTTATCTCTCTCTCTCTCTCCATCTCTCAATCTATACTTGTTTTCCTATATTTTTGCTTCTAGATGCAGTAATTTAACACTTATTTATTTGAGATTTTCATTTTCATTTTCTCTCTATAAAAGACTCCAAGCGCCTGCCACATGGCTTTTCAATTAGTATTGTGCTGTAGCCTGTACCCAGCTAAGGTCCATGTTTACCGTGATGGCTGACCAATGCGTTATTGGGCACGTGGAAAATTATAACAGCCATCATTGTGTGTGGGTTTGCATGTGCAGTCTTAATTTCTGTTCTAGGAATCAGCTGGCCAAGTATTTTTATCCTTAGCAGTATCCGTGCAACTTAAGAGTGGCCTATCCGCTTTTTGTGCTTATGCGTGTCACCACCCTCGCAACCAAGGTAGGCCAACAGATCACTTTAAGCTGTTGGACATCGCAGCAAATTTACTCTGAAATTGGAGTACTCATCGTTTTTCAGACATTCGGGATATTTCATTAAGGTAGTGTTTATACTGTCAAAAATAACCAACAACTTTGTAACATAGACTGTTTTCATTCCGTAGTCACGGAGCTGACCAGCTAAAAGCGAATGCCTCCGCAAGTCTGAAGACGCATCTTCGATGGATCACAACGCTATAATGGCTCTATTTCACTTCTGCAGCTTCTGTGATTCTGTCGCCCAGAGGTTTTCGACACGCCGTTTTGTTGGGCACCACTGCGGTGGACAGACGTCTTTCGTAGTGAGCCTTCCATATGAAACCAACCTTCATAGCCGCCACCACTACAACGAGCAGCAGCCCGCACGCAATTACCCGCTGCTTGTGATGCATTGCCGAAGGCCGGTTGGGGGATTTTGCAGTCCTTTCTGAAGAACACCGCGAGCTCACAGGTGACGCCGAAGCAGGCTCGTCTGCTAGTGATTCTCTGCTGCGTAGAAATTTCGGGAGCCAGCGCCTTCTAGGACTCAGGTTCTGAGAAAACCTGTACGGCTGGGAATGGTCTTGCTGAGAGTGCGTTGAGTCTTCTACAACAGCCGAACGTTTTTGAGGAGGCAGAGCCTATGGCTCAGGGGACCGCTGCAGGGCTTGTACTGGTGGCAGCTGCTTCTGTGGGCCCGAAGGTGTTTCGAGTTGCGACATCCTTGAGGGAATGCTCAGTGGTGTGCTAACTTCTGCCGGTAGCAGGGAAGTCGGCGTGCCGTGTAGTGGGTGCAGCCAGCATCTCTGAGCTTAAGGCTGGCCCTTGATGCTTGTGGTAATAATGATGACGACGATGATGATGATGATTGTGATAGCCAGTCAGGGATCGGCCTAGAAGCGAGTCATGGTAATTGGTCCCAAATACACACCAAAGATCGAATGTTTGACGAGGGATCAAAGAAGGTCTACAAGCTATTTTCTCATGCGCTTAGCTGTCCCACGTTTTACATGGCGGCAGAGACGCCTGAGCGGTAAGCGTTGCAATTGATGTTGCTTGCTCTGAGGCACGTTGCAGAGCATTTTCATTTGCCGCGCAGGTTTGGAAAGTCTTCCACTAATAACTTCAAGTAAGGCTGTTCGGAGCGGTCTTAGTTTGCACAAAAAGCTCTATTAGTCGATGTAAAAACCCCAAAAATGTGTTGTTCCTTGTAGCGCCAACCTTGCCTGCAAGCTCAGCGAAGGTCACAGTAGCGCCATGTGTGCTACGGCAGTGACATGTCTCAAATTTTTGTTCGTTCAAAAAAATGGCTGGCGATTACGATACTCCCCCCTAATGCCACATTTGGGCGCAGCGAGAGCGCTGAGGCAGCACTCACTCGTGGGTTCTCTCGACGGCAGCTATAGTGAGACTGCGGCGGCGGCGCGAAGTGCGTCTCAGGAAGGGACCGCGAACTGCGTCTTAAGCGAACGCACATCATAGTACGGGCATGGCCCCCCTCACGTTTTCGCCAAGCGTCGCGTCGTCGAGCTCCTCGTGCGGGCACAGCATCCGCCCCTCCCCTAACCCCACCCACACTTTACGAGAGTGCTGGCTCGCGCCACCACGGTGAACCGCCCTCCCCTACCTTTTTGCGACACTCTCCTCCTTTGCTTTCTTTCGTCATTCGCTTTTTTCTTTCACAACGTTGGTCTCTCCATCGTTCACTCGGTTACGCCGACAACGCGGCTCATCCCAGAGACCGCCGCCAAAGGGCTGCGCCCGTAAAGGAGGGGTACGGGGAAGGATTAAGGGCGCGCGTACCAGCAGAAAATGACACAAGGAGGCGCTGGCAGTATTCAAGTCGCACTGCGCGTGCGCACTTATAGCGCAGGAAACGCCAAACAGCGGCTATGTTTTGTCTTGTGAAGCAACTATGTGCGCATTCAGGGCGCGCTCTCGGGTCAACAACTGAAAAACTGATCTATCGCTCGAAGAACTTGGTTTAACCTTGCTCAACCAGCTAAGGGTGGTCGTAGCGGCGACAATCCGCTGGATGATCGTCTCAACAAGCACCAATCGAAGCGCCCGGTCTAAGCAGGAGCTCAGACGCCAGCTGCAGTCTGTTCTGCTATTGTTGTATATGTTGTTCATTGGGGCAAGAGCAACCGTGCCAAAAGGCGTGAAATACCGGAATTTTGTATACTTGTTTAGGTGTGTGCTCCCGTCAAAGATTATAAAAATGGTGCGTGGGGCCATTTTACTGAAAGCAGCTTACTGGTGTAGAGGGCCATATTGCTAATAACTAGAGGTGGTGAATGGGAATACAGTTCAACGTTCTTCGATGATTACTTGGAGAACCCTTACCAGACGGTATGAATGAAATGATTATTCGTCGACCTTCGTGTGAAGTTTGAGCGCGAACGAGCGGCGAACGCTTCACACAGGGCAAAAGTTGTGTCCCAGTTATCTTTGTAACACCCTGTAGTGAAATTAACGTTAGTGCGTTTTTTTACAAAGACAAGGACCGACTCGTGATCGAAGGAGGTCCTTGGTGCAATATTACCGGTCCGCTGTTGCGAATGCCTGCTTTAGGCGACTTTGCAGACTCCCCATGATAAAAGGGAGCCCTCGTGATTTTTAAGCCAATACCTTGAAATACCTTCTAGTAAAAAATAGAGGTCCTGCCGGCATCCTTTTGTTGTCCATCTGTTGCGAAAGGCGAACAGCCCGTAATGCTAGTCCAGCCTTCCACGTATTCGAATGCGCTTTCATGGAATGGTGTAGCAGCCAGAGGAGTGATATGCACGCAGATAGTTTGCGCTGCGCTGGCTTCCGCCTGCTAGCTTCAGGAAATCAAGGCGTATTTTGCTTTGTCTCCTACTGCCATCGAGAAACAGTTCAAATTCAGGATGATTTTGAAAGCGGCGGCTTACCCGAGGATAGTTCTGGTCCAGGAAAGCGCACCCAGGGCTTTGTTTTAGGCTTAATTCACGATGATCTCAGTTGTTACGGTACAAGGGTTACATTACCCGAGCCTCTACCAGGAATATCAGGAATAACGCGTGACAGAGAACGTCGAATAAGATATGAAAGCTGTGATGAGGCGAAGTTGTGGCCGCAGAAATAAGGGCTGTCGGAAATAGGATGCCACTGCCAAGAGAACACTCAGCCTTGCTCCAAACGCCTTGTTCTTTCAGTGTCCTCACGCGCGGTCACATGCCCGGAGCTGGTCACCACTTGGCGCATTTGCAGGTGTTTCTATGTGCCGTGAGTGATTTCCCTCATGTCGCCATGCCAGTGCAGAATCTTCTCGAAGGTGAGCAGCTGACAGGGCTGTTCCAGTGGTTCCTGGCTCTCCCGGCCCTAAATAACAAGGGGCGTTGCGTCGGGGTGTATGGCATTATAAAGCTGGTATGATGGGCATTAGAACACCACAACTGAGACATATATGAAGGTGTGGTGCAATCCTAAACGAGGTTTTTTAAATATACTGCCACGAAAGAACAAAGAGCACAGCTGTGTACCTCGATCACACTATAAAACTGCCTAACAAGTGGGACATTTCTCTTTCTCAGAATCTGAAAAGCCCGGTTTGGTTGAACTTTGTACCTGGTTACACTAAATGGGCAGGCCATGAGAATGCGAACGTGCTGGCCGGCAATGCGCTGTTTCAGGCGTTTGAGAAGGGTAGCACACGGGAGTGCGCGCTGCAAACCTGGATACCGTCGTACATATATGAAGTGTACGGAGGCATGAAAGGGCTGATACGCTATCGTACATTTCCGACGTCATGGATCATAGTCCCGTGCGGCGACGCAAACAGATCTGTCTTTATAATTAGAAAAGGAAGGGGATCCGCTCTGGCGCTGTTTCCCGCTACCAAAAAGTGAGTGTACCACCTCCCAGCTACGGGATAATGGCAGGGCCCGACACGGGCGTAGTGCAATGCCTGTGTACTCCCTGGACCCACCCCCTCGATGATCAGGGGAACCCCGACACCAGGTAAGTATGCCGATGCAGCGTCCTGGGTTGCAAGGCCCCCGAGAACGACACACCTTATGCCTCTAAAAAGCAGACGATATCAAAATTTCGCCTAGGAAACAGTATACATATAACGAACAACATGCGTATCTGTTCTTGTAAGCGTTCAAAGTGCGTAGTTAGTTTTCGTACATACGTAACATCGCCCAAAGAGTACTGAATAATTTTTAGAAGTTCTGAAAAATTCTTTCAGGCAGTTGTATTACATAGAATTTCTGGTCACTAGATACGGGAATGTGTTTGGCTGGGGCGTCTGATAGCGAACGGATGGGACAGAAATCATGGGATTCATCAGTCTATAGCTTCAAGCATTTATACATCTCAGCTTTTGCAAATGGGCGAATAGACGAAAGCGGGAATGACATTTTTGTAAGTTCACACCGATTATCGCAAGCAGAAACCAAGGAAACTCAGAGCGCTGAGGTCGCCACAGTTGCACACAAAATAAAATAAAATCTTATCCACTAGAACGGTTGTTTTAATAAGGAAATGAGGTTGAACTGAATGGGCAGAGAAAAGCCTCCCAGCGCCTATTCACATGCACGCTACGAAAACAGTAATACAAACTTCAAGACAAAAAAATTACACCATCTTCCTACGTGGGAACCCTGAGGAGATGCAAAGCCGTGCAAACTCGAGATGCTTTGCATCTGCTCAGGGTTCCCACGTGGGAAGATGGTGTAATTTTTTAGCTTTTCGCCTCCACCAAAAAGCGGCTGCCGCGGCCGGGATCGAACCCGCGACTCCTTGCTCAGCAGCGCAACGCCTTAGCTACTGAGCCACCGCGGCGGGTTACCTGCTAGAATCCTTGGCGTCTATTGTCAGCTCTTCAGACGGCGCAGACCGAAGCAGCAACTGAAGGGAGCAGCGGTGCGGTCCTGGTTTATCTGAAGTGGCGAGGAGGAGCAGAAAAGAGGAGCAGCGCGTACAGCTGTTGGGGAGAGAAGAGCTGTGACGTAATCACAGCTGGCGTGGAGATGGAGAGGAGGAGGGGAGAGAGTGGCGTTATCACAGCTGGGGCGTGGAGAGGAGGAGAGCTGCGGACGTAGGACCGACGGACATAGCCCCGAGCAAGAGATGCTTTGCATCTAAAAAACATTTCGGCTCTATGGTTGAAAGATTTTTACAAAAGAACACTGGTACCACAACAGGCACAGACCATAGGTATCTAAGCAAGGTACAGCAGTGAGCTGGCTTAGGGGAACGCGTGGTCGCCATTGCTATCAGAGCGACCTTTGAAAGCAAATTCTGGCCCGACACGTACATGCTTTGCACAAGCTTCGCACATGCCCCGCGCAGCCCACGGTAGGCTGCTCTGATAGTACCGGCGGCCACGCGCTCTTGTGTTCACCCTAAGCGAGCTCACCGCTGTACAAAGACAAGCCGGTGAAAAAAAGCATACAAACATTAATAATTCTACGTCAGCCGATAGACTGCCGGCGGGCCGCGCCGGAGGCAATAAACCAACTGAAACTGTTTGTTTAAAGGAGGTGTTGCTCTACCTAAGAATATGGATTTATTTAAAAATGAATATGCCGTAGTTCTATATTTGTGCTCTTTTTCTTACTTTAATGGCATGGTTTAGTAACTTCTTCGTTGTTTTGGTTCACGCGACCACGCAATGGCAAAAGTTAGCTTCCCTCTTGCTTGAACAAGGGTTAGCGATAACGGGACAGTTTTTGAGCTGTAAAATCCACAACAAAATCACCACGGACTTGTCACGAAGCAATAAATCCTGCGTTTTGTTCTTGCTTGGTGGGCTCGTTTTCTTGCTACGGCCTTTCACTTGGGCTTCAATGAATCTGTTATACCGCTGTGAATCTGTTATACTTTCTCTGTTCCCAAGTACTAGAAGTTATTCCTTGCAGGACTTCGAGACTTCTTGATCGGGAATCATGTTAAGTAAATGCACAGCTTAGCTCTACACGGGCGGTTTAGCATAAAATAGAAGTAGATGTATGGTTTCCACATAACAAAAAGTTACAAATAGAAGTGAGTAGCAAGAATTTTTTAACCTAAAATAAGCAAAACTGTGACATAAGTAGTGGAGCTTTCACTTCGAATATGCCGAATTTGATGACACACAAGTCATTATCGCTGCGTAATTCTGATCTTTCTGGCTCCTGACAGTGCGTTATTTTTTATAAGCAATAAAGTGGCGAGACGATGGCGTTTGCGCCAAGGAATAGCCCCACTGGTCTTTAACATCCTTTGAACCTGAAATGCAATCTCAACATAGCTGTTTCTCAAGCTCACCAGCAAGGTTGAAGTCTAAATTTCAGAAGGCGCACACTCGCCTTTAATCTCGCGTGAAGTTCACCTCAGATGCTGAAGTGGGAACCAATTTGAGGTTGACGTCGATCTCACGAGGTGCAAATATTAGAGGGTAGCCTAATTCTCTGTCGTACAGTGCTGCTGGATGTCAAGATCTCGATGGTTTTACGGTCTGTGGGGTGACTACAAGTACTGCCCGGGGAACGAAGTGAGGGGCGGGACGAAGTGACTCTTGGTGATCTGGGTCACCGCGGAGATCCAGCGCCGCTCCCCACCACTGTAACTTCCGGCGGCATGTACCCTAGAAGAAATCGTACCGTGCGTTTTGCGGGTTTCAGCGAAAGCGATGTGTTCAGTTACTTTAAAAGTGATTATGGGCGCTTCGTTTTTGTACACTTCGAAGTACCGCAATAGGATGAGGGTCTCTTTTCGCAGTTACAGCATTTACACACTTTTGGTGGTTTTCAGTGAGGTGGCCTGTTAAGCTCATTTCGGGCATGGATGTGTTTCCACATGTGGTAGTACCGCATAGCACTGACACCTAAGGAATACTCGAAGGCCGTATGGACGGCTTTAACAAATCAGGAAGGCTGAGCCTAAGGACGGAGAGTGATGGTTGTGTAAAAGGTTAAATAATTCGCTTACATTTAAGCTCTTTTTGCTATCACGTCTGGCAGTTATTGGTTAACTGCTACTGGAACACACTGTGCATTTGCTATCACGTCTAGTAGTTATTGGTTTACTGCCGCTGCAATACATTGTATACAAAACCCTTTGAAGATCCTTTTATTTTCACAGAGTGGTTCCATTCCCCTGTGAGGTAGATAAAGAAGTGGGCTATGAAGGAGATAGTTTTGATGTCACAGATGTTCGCCTGCCCGAGAAAGTTGTCTAACTACTCTTGGTGCGCACGTAAATCTCTACATTTCTGGACAAGGGCTTCAGTGCTTTTAGTGACTTGTAAGAATGAATTTAAGGTGGATTTTTAATACGAACTTTTTTGGTGACCACTCAAAGTCCAGACACTACGCGATTGTGCATTCGTTGGTTTTGTGGTTTGATCTGTGTTGGGTTAGGAACTAATTTTCGCTTTGGTGAGCACTCACGTAGGGGCCTGATTGTTAAGTTTGAGAAAGAAGTGATCATTCCTCTAGAACTCGCAAACTCAGCTGGGTCGTGGAGCTTCCTGACTGCTAGACAAACAGGAAGCTAATGAACCGGTTCTGCAACAAGGCACCCATCGTCGCTTTTTGCAGTTGTAATCTTTTTTCAGCAGTTTATTTCGGCCACACTGAAGTCAAGTATGGACATTTGAAATCCACAGAGACTCCACTCGCCGTCGCCGCGCTTGCATAAGATGGACTGCACCAGGCAAGCAGGAAGAAATCCTACCAGCTGGGTGCATACAGAGATCGCACCAAAAACTTGCTAACAAGTCCGCTTGTGCCCCAACGACAGGTGACGTTTTTCAGGGTTATGTACGCCTCTCCGAGTGCCATCGGCTACTATCGTTTTACCAATCTCGCACCAGGAATGTCGGTTTCCCAGTTCAACGGTATAGTAGAGGGCGCACGAACTGCGAACTAACGACAGTCGCTTCCTAGACGCAAAAAATTAAACATTTGTAACACATTTTGTGCATTCCCTCACACCTCCATTTAGAAGTTTTTCCTTTTTAGTGTTTTTCTACTGTAAATGCCTAAAGACGCATGTTTATGTATATCTTTTGCTTTACTGACTCAAGCCATGCCCGGATGCTTCACTTCGCCATCGGCATGGGCGCACATGGTGGTACTTCTCAAGGAGATACTGTTGTGATATTTACCGAAGGCCTATTTTATGATGTGTCGCCCAAAGTATCCCAGTTTAAGTGGGTGCCCAGACGTCCTAAAGTCGTCATGTGGGCGATACAACCTTCAGCAGCGTTTTTGTTTTGGTGCGAAAGCAATTAATTGCTCTTCGTGCACAGAAGTAGCTGTCTTGGGACAGTAGGAGCAAAACGGCTCTTCAAATAGTTGAGGGCGCAGGCTGTATAAGAGTAGTTGAGTTGTAAAGAAATTAACAAAATTTCGAACTGGACCGGAATAGCACCCAGATCTCCGCGATGCGATTAGGGCCCTCGTTCCCGGTGCTACTTTACCGCCGTGGCTCTAGCTTACTGAACGACGTTCTCTTGGCACCCAGAAACAGTGGCGGCCGCAACGCTGGGCATCCGCATATAAGGGTACCTCTAAAACATGTACAATACGTATGAAGGTATAAAATGACTGCCGCGTTACCCTATTGCATTTAACAACTTAGGAGTAAAGTCGGCTTGGTGAGGGTACCTACCTGTCTTTCGAATTAGAAAGGAAGGGGATCCGCTCTGGCGCAGTTCCCCGCTACCAAAAATTAAGTGCCCCACCTCCCAGTGACGGGATAGTGGCAGGGCCCAACACGGGCGCAGTGCAATGCCCGTGTCCTCCCTGGAGGCACCCCCTCAATGATCAGGGTAACCCCTGCACCAGGTAAGTATGCCCGGGGATCGCCCCGCGTCACAACGCCACCGAGGAAGATGCACCACAGGGCCTCAGTGGGTTCGTGCAGGCGCTACAAAATATGCACATAAAAATACTGGAACATACAAAAATGTGTTTTTATTTACATGAACAGCATAGCCCCTCTGGAACTATTAAGCTATAATGTAATTACCGGCAAGCAGGGGAGGGAAAATTAAAAATAGCAGCTCCACACAAAAAAAGCAGCTGTTTTTAATACTATTTGCAGTCTCTAGAGGCGCAAATGATGCGTGCGGGGTCGTCCGCCGACGAACAGTTGGAAAGGCAAACATAAAATTCATTACTCCAGAGCAGGCAGCTTTATGTTTGTAACAGCTCGCAAGTGGGCGGAAAGGCGAGAAATATTATGAAGTTATCTGGATCTCCACACATGAAAGACGTTATCTATTACGAATGAACGAGGAATCATAAAGCCCAGTGCTCCAACTATTACGGTTTATCATCACTATTGTTGAATCTTTTGTAGCTAGATTGGCTGGTGTAGGCTAGCAGGTGAAAAATGGAAAGTTCTTATTAGTTTGCAGCTACCTGTCTATTTCACGTCATCCGCATAGAAGGCAGGCTTGTAAAATATCACAAAACAAAGTATCAAGCTGATTCAGTAGTGGAGGTGGTGCTCTGCATGAAAATTTTCAAATATTTCGGGAAACTTTAGCTGTAATTAAATTTGTCTGTTTCTCCTTCACATCGTCAGTACTTTGGTCTCCGGGAGGAAAAAAATTGCTTTCTTGGTGCATGGGCACATCTTTAGGTGAACAAAATGGTGTTTAGCTGTGAAATAAACAATCAAACCAGGGGCATCCAGTCCCAAAGGAAGTCACTAGCCATTTTTGTTTTGTTTTGTAGGCCCTGTGTTTTCCTCGCGGCATCCTGGCGATATGGAAAATTCCCCGCATTTCCCCTAGGGGAAGAATGTGAAGGTGCGAATGCACGAGTTGAATTTGCGCGGTTCGGTAATGTTCGCGAAAGAGAGATCACACACACACACACAACTACAAAGAAAGAAAGATGCATTTATTCACAGACACCTATTTGTGTTGTCGTTGTACTTGATTGCTAGAGCGGATCTCAGCTTTGAAATTTCGTGTCAGTACTCCTTTAAGCAGGTGCATTAGCCCTTCTCACGCCCGATTCTTGGCCAATCCCCCACGTGGGTATGTGCCATGTCAGCGGCCAGGCTGCGCGCGCCCATCTCCACGTGCGCGGACATCGCCGGTGGACGCAGGTTCAGGGTCGCTTAAGAAGTGCATTGCACTTAAAACAATGCTTTGTACACTTGTGTGTTGTAGTCTGTGTTTTGGAATGATGTGTGTCGCAGGCATTCTCTACAGCAGTGCTTCACAAACAAATGGGAATTTAGAGTGCCTCACAAACAAAGGAATTTAGGTCACAGAGGATGTAGTCATTTTGGAGCCAACCAGACAACTCACCTTCTTCGCGGAAAGCTGTGTTCATTGTGTCTGCCGTCAGTACTGAACTCTGTGCTCCTAACCGCAGCAGGGCTTAATGACACTACTGATGGCATACCCTTTGTGGTGGTGGGAGATATAAATGTGGGAGTGTCATCGCGCAATGCACCCTGTATACTAACCTCAGCAATCTAGTGGTTTGGGTCCGGGTTGATGTTGCACAGACAATAAGATGTCTACGACTGGGCAGCGAAAGGGACACTGACATGGTTGTCCGCTAGAATAAAGGTCGATGGTTTCGAGCTGTTAACTCGCGATACAACGGACGCAAGTCGTTTGCTTGGAGGAAGAAGAGCGGTAACTGAAGAAGGGTCAGCCCAAACCGAAGCGTGAATGGGCACGAAAACGTCGGAAAGCAGCTGCCGTTGTCCGCCTCAAGTTCGAGCCGGTCGAGTAGCTGCGAATCCCTCCCGGCTGAACAGCAATTGGCCGCTAGGAACGCCGACGTGGGCCAAAACCACTTGCTTAGCAAAAAGGGTTTTTAGAGCGACATGTTTAATGGTTTTTTTCAATTCAATTCAAGTTTATTTTTCCCAGGATCAACTGGTCGACTTCCTGGCTAAAAGCTGCTTGAACAGCTTGACAAAGGACCAGGAAGCCGTTACAAGGCACAGCAGTCAGGGTACATAATTACAGCTGGAATGAGACACGTTTTTGCCCGTTTCACAGAAATATTTCATAAAGAAGCAAATTTCGGGAAGAAAGGAAAAGAAGCAAACTATTTGACTAGATCAGAAATAAGAATTAAAAAATTAGATTCATTTTCGCGCAGAAAATTCTTATATACTAGATAAAACACAATGCAACAACTACGAAAGCAGAAACAAACATGATATTGTCACGTAGCCAAGGACGAAGCAGTTGTTTGGAAAAGAAACAAGTTTATTGGAGCGAACTTGTGCTCCCCTAACAACTGAAAAGAATACAGAGGCGGCGAAGCAGTGGTCAACAAAGTGACGTTACGTGCGCCGGAGAGCGTCGCAGAATCGAATGCCCCGGCGTCTGCTCTGCAGGCTTTTTATCTTTCGGCGCGCGTGGTTCTGGAACCGTCGATTCGCATCGAGAACATTGTAGATGCAAGAAGACTATTCCGGGATGTTCACGTTAGATCGGAATGCTCTCCCTATCTGAACAGATAACACATGCGGCACAGAAAGAAAGAATGGAACACGCGCTTCCCTTGGCACGGAGATAACACAGACCGGCGCAGCCGGGCGGTAAAAGCAAAACGCAAATAAACAAACCCAATGCATGGTTCGCGGCATTACCCCCCTCTAAGAGTGCATCGACCCGATGCTAACATAAGCGACAGTCCGAAAATGAAAATAAAAGTTCGTCATCGTTCGTAGAAAGGTTTTAAGCGAACCACGTGGACGACTTCGGGCCGCGTGCGTCGTCGTGATGTGCCGGAGTCACCATCGGGGATCACTTCGTAGGTAAGTTGGCCAACACGTCGCAGAATCTGGTAGGGTCCGAAATACCGTCGCAGAAGTTTCTCGCTCAGTCCGCGTCGTCGGATGGGAGTCCAAACCCACACACGATCCCCTGGTTGGTACTCGGCGTCTCGGCGTCGGAGGTTGTAGCGGCCGGCATCCACCAGCTGCTGGTCCCTTATACGAACTCGAGCGAGCTGGCGGGCCTCCTCCGCACGTTGAAGGTATCCTTGGACGTCGGCGTTGAGGTCGTCGTCTTCTACATGCGGAAGCATGGCGTCGAGCATCGTAGTCGGCCTTCTACCGTAGACAAGCTCGAACGGCGTCAGCTGCGTCGTCTCCTGGATAGCCGTGTTGTACGCAAACGTGACATACGGGAGCACTTCGTCCCAAGTCTTATGTTCAACGTCAACGTACATTGACAGCATATCTGCGATTGTCTTGTTCAGACGTTCTGTTAGTCCGTTCGTTTGGGGGTGGTACGCCGTGGTTCTTCGGTGATCCGTGTTGCTGTAGCGTAATACTCCTTGCATCAGCTCCGCAGTAAATGCCGTTCCGCGGTCCGTGATTAGGACTTCAGGGGCTCCATGTCGCAGCACAACTTGGTTTATAAAGAACTTGGCGACTTCTTGTGCAGTCCCCCGCGGAAGAGCGGCGGTCTCTGCGTAGCGCGTCATGTAGTCTGTCGCTACGACAATCCACTTGTTCTCCGATCGTGACGTCGGGAACGGGCCTAGAAGGTCCATTCCAATTTGTTGAAAGGGCCTCCGCGGGACGGCGATCGGTTGTAGAAGTCCGGCGCGTCTTGTCGGCGGCGTTTTTCGTCGCTGGCAGTCCCGGCAACTCCGAACGTAGTGGGTGACGTCAGAGGTAAGGCCGGGCCAGTAGTACCTCGCCTTGATTTTTCCAATAGTGCGGGCTGTGCCCGAGATGTCCGGAAGACGGGTCGTCGTGGCACGCTTCCAAAATTTCGTCACGAAGGTCCGCGGGGATGACGAGAAGGTAATTCGCTCTTGTTCCGGGGCTGAAATTCTTCTTCACAAGGACGGAGTTTCTCAGGCTGAATGCTGGTAAGCTGCGTTTGAAGGTCCTAGGAACGGCAACGTTGCATCCCTCGAGGTACTCGATTATGACGCGTAAGTCGGGGTCAGCACGCTGCTGGGCGGCTAGGTCGCTCTCCGTCACGATCCCGAAGAACGCGCTGTCTTCATCAGAGTCTTGTGGTGGTGGGTCGACGGGGGCGCGGGACAGGCAGTCGGCGTCGGAGTGTTTCCTGCCGGATTTATAAACGACTGTAACGTCGAACTCCTGCAGGCGCAAGCTCCACCGCCCAAGACGGCCAGAGGGGTCCTTCAAATTGGCGAGCCAACACAGCGCATGGTGGTCTGTTACAACCTTGAATGGTCTTCCATACACGTATGGGCGAAATTTTGAAATCGCCCATATAATAGCCAGGCACTCTTTCTCAGAGGCAGAATAGTTTTTCTCCTCCTTCGACAGACCACGGCTGGCATAGGCGATTACCCTTTCGCAGCCGCTTTGCTTTTGGACAAGGACGGCACCCAAGCCTATATCACTGGCGTCCGTGTGCATTTCCGTTTCGGCATTTTCGTCGAAATGAGCGAGCACGGGCGGGCTTTGCAGGCGTTTTTGCAGCTCGCCGAATGCTTTTTCTTGGTCGTTTTCCCAGCTGAAAGGGGTGCTATCTTTCGTCAAGCGCGTGAGTGGCTCTGCAATTCGTGCGAAGTTTGCGACGAAGCGCCGGTAGTATGCGCACAGCCCGAGAAATCTTCGCACGCCCTTCTTGTCTTTCGGCCTTGGGAAGTTCGCAATGGCTGAAGTTTTTGCCGGGTCAGGTAGGACTCCCGCGGCGTTGACGACGTGGCCCAAGAACTTGAGTTCCCTCGTATGCGAAACGGCACTTTTCAGGCTTCAGCGTCAACCCCGACGTACGAATGGCCTCGAGTACAGACTCCAACCTTGCAAGGTGTTCGTCGAAAGTCCGGGCGAATACCACTACGTCGTCGAGGTATACGAGGCAGGTGTGCCACTTAAGGCCAGCTAGCACAGTGTCCATGACTCTTTGAAACGTCGCTGGTGCTGTGCACAGCCCAAACGGCATCACCTTGAACTCGTATAGGCCGTCTGGGGTTATAAATGCAGTCTTCTCTCGGTCTCTCTCGTCCACTTCAATTTGCCAGTAGCCGGTCTTCAGGTCCATCGATGAGAAGTACTTCGCGTGGCAGAGGTGGTCGAGGGCGTCGTCGATTCGGGGGAGGGGGTACACGTCCTTTTTCGTGATTTTGTTGAGTCGCCGGTAGTCAACACAAAACCTTAATGTGCCGTCTTTTTTCTTTACGAGTACGACGGGCGCAGCCCAGGGGCTTTTCGATGGCTGTATAATGTCGTCGCTGAGCATGTCGTCGACTTGAGTCCGGATGGCTTCCCGTTCGTGTGAAGAGACGCGGTACGGTGACTGTCGGGTAGGTCGGGCTCCGTCTTCGATTATTATTCGGTGCTTCGCTAGAGGGGTCTGACGTAGTTTTGCGCTCGACGAAAAACATTCGCTATAGCGACGCAGCAAAGCCAATAATTTTTTCCGTTGTTCTTGCGGTAGCGCCGGATTCACGTCGAATGGCTGCGGGAGCTTGAAGGTTTCTACGGGTGTGCGTTCAAAGTCGGCGACCGCGATCACATCACTTGCTTCTTGCGTTTCTTCGAGGAACGCAATTGCAGCTCCCTTGTTTAAATGCTGGTACTCTTCGGTGAAATTAGTGACCAAAACGTGAGATTGGCGTTGCTTAAAGTGCGCAATGCCTCTTGCGACGGAGACACCGCGGTCGAGAAGCAACTTTCGATCACTCTCTACGATAGCGTCGATGTCAGAAGCAGCATCCTCACAGTAGACGGCGATCATCAAGCTTGCGCGGGGTGGCAGGGTGATGTGATCGTCGGCGATCCTGACAGCAGCACGGTGATCGGGGTTCGGCTGCGGCGTCGTGGAGTGATCGGAGGAAAATGTTATCGACTTGGTCTGCAGGATCAATTATTGCGCCGTTGTCCGTCAAAAAGTCCATTCCGAGAATCACGTCGCGGGAGCAGTTAGGCAGAACGACGAACGCCGCAGGGTACGTTGTGCCGTCTATGGTGACGCGCGATGTGCACGTTCCACTTGGCGTCACGAGGTGGCCTCCTGCTGTGCGTATGTGCGGACCGTCCCATCTGGTCATAACTTTCTTCAGCTTAGACGCAAATGGTCCGCTCATTACCGAGTAGTCGGCTCCCGTGTCTACGAGGGCGACTACATCAAAGCCGTCGATGGACACCTTGACGTCGGATGCCGCCTTCCTCGAGTTCCGGGTGCGTCGGGGCGTCGCATCTCGGCTTGTGCGTGTTGACGGTCGGGCACTGTGCGTCGTCGTTGTCCACGTCTTCTCAGCGGACGTCTCGGTCAGGTCGGGTAAGCGTCGCGGCGTATAGCTGTCGTCGTGTTCGGGAGTCTCGTCAGGGTTAGGTCGGGTCGTCGGGATGAAGGCATGTCGTGAATCACTGTCTTCGGCGAGTCCTTGCGTCGTTGGAGGGTTTTCATTTTTCCGCCGTTGTGCAACTTTACCTCCCGAAGTTGCTGCTTTTAGTTTCCCCCGCGTGGGCTGGGGGACCTTCCACGTGAGAAGTCAGCAGTGCTGCGGCGGTTCGGTGACTGATACGGGTAGGGCGACGGTGAACGGTTGAAGCGGGCTGGTCCTCGGTTGGTGTTGGAGAGGTATTCTTCGATCTCAGCAGGGCGCTGGCCGTATCGGGGGCGTGGGGCGTCGACGGAGAACCCTTGCAAACCGAGCCTCTTGTATGGGCAGCGACGGTAAATGTGGTCGGCCTCTCCGGAGTGGTAGCACAGAGGACGGTTATCGGGAGTTCGCCATACGTCCGTCTTCCTCGGCGTCTGGTTTCGGGCTACCGGGGGTCGGGCGGGTGACAGTGGGCGGCGGTACGGCGGGGCCTCTTGACGGCGTGTTGGAGCAGGGCGGGGTCGACGAACAGCCGCGGAGTATGTCATAGCTTGTGGCTCTCGGGGTACCTCGGATGGCGTAGAAGTTCCCAACGCTTGTTGCACTTCTTCTCTAATGACGTCGGTGAGAGAAGCGACTTGGGGCTGCGGCGGCGTTGGGAGAAGTTTCCGCAGCTCCTCTCTCACTATTGCGCGGATAGTCTCGCGTAGGCTGTCGGCCGGGATCCGCGTGCTGCCAAAGTCGTTCGCATTGGCCGCGCCAACAAAGTTGCGGTCATACTGCTTAGCACGCATTTCGAGGGCTTTCTCAATGGTGCTGGCTTCGGTCACGAATTCGGCGACGGTTTTGGGCGGATTTCGGACAAGTCCGGCAAACAGTTCCTCCTTCACTCCGCGCATTAAGAAGCGCAACTTCTTTTCTTCCGTCATTTCGGGTCCGCGCGGCGAAATAGCTGCTTCATCTCCTCAACGAAGATCAAGACGCCTTCATTGGGGTGTTGCGTGCGCGTTTCCAACAAAAGGGCGGCTCTTTCTTTCCGCACGACGGTAGTGAAGGTCTTAGTGAACTCGCTTTTGAACTGAGCCCAGTTTGTCAAGGAGCTCTCGTGGTTCTCGAACCAAGTGCGAGCCGAATCTTCCAAGTAAAAGAAAACGTGCCGGAACGTTTCTGCGTCGTCCCACCTGTTGAACTTCCGGACGCGCTCCAGTTTCTCCAACCATTCTTCTGGGTCTTCTGCGGGGGCTCCTCGGAATGATGGCGGTTCCCGTGGCTGCTGCAGAACGACAGGAGGATTGGCTTGGTTGAGCATGGTGCTGGTTGCGACGTTTTTCTTCTTCGTCTTCTCCGGTAGTAGACCGAACTCGGGTGGTAAATCTTGCACGCGGAGGCTGGCTCTTGTTGGACTGGCTTGGCGGCTTCCAGAGGTTGTAGTGGGCATGAAGGGTGCGTACCCAGCACCTCCACCAGATGTCACGTAGCCAAGGACGAAGCAGTTGTTTGGAAAAGAAACAAGTTTATTGGAGCGAACTTGTGCTCCCCTAACAACTGAAAAGAATACAGAGGCGGCGAAGCAGTGGTCAACAAAGTGACGTTACGTGCGTCGGAGAGCGTCGCAGAATCGAATGCCCCGGCGTCTGCTCTGCAGGCTTTTTATCTTTCGGCGCGCGTGGTTCTGGAACCGTCGATTCGCATCGAGAACGTTGTAGATGCAAGAAGATTATTCCGGGATGTTCACGTTAGATCGGAATGCTCTCCCTATCTGAACAGATAACACATGCGGCACAGAAAGAAAGAATGGAACACGCGCTTCCCTTGGCACGGAGATAACACAGACCGGCGCAGCCGGGCGGTAAAAGCAAAACGCAAATAAACAAACCCAATGCATGGTTCGCGGCAATATACAACATACTTTACAGGCACACTGTACATAACAATCAGGTCGGACACGGAAGCTAGATGCAATAATGACTGAACACTCCAGATGTGTCTTTTTTTAACAATTGCACCATGTATTTTCGAAGCTGCCTCCTGCTGTATCTAGTGGTTTCTTGGTGTTTGTTTAGAGTTATGGGAATATTATGAGATAATGATTGAAACTTGTAATTTGTACAGAAGTGTGGTACCACCCATATATCGGTGCAGCGCGCTTTGACAGCCCGTGAGTAAGGTTGTAACGATGCCAGAAAGGAGCGGTAATTAACAATTTTGGTTGATGAAAACTTGAACATTTGCAATATGCGAAAGTCGTACATTTTATTGGCTCGTAGCAAATTATGCCCTTCAAAGTCTTCTAGGGTTGTGTCTGTGCGATTTAGATTTCACATTTGTCAAACACTTCTTTTTTGTATGGGGACAATCCCACTCACGTTGGTTTTAGTTGTTGTAGGCCAGACCAAACTGCAGTAGTTTAAGTATGAATAAAATAGGGCGTAATAGATTTGAAGCTTTGCTTCTAGCGGAAGGATACTACGACAACGCGATAGTAGTCCTGTAACTGCCGACAACTTTTTGCTAAGAAAGTCGATTTGAGTGTCCCACTTTAAGTTTGAAGAAAAATGTACTCCTAGAATTTTGTGGTCACTGACAATGGAAACAGGCTGGTGTTCATAATTCAGCTGATGAGAAAAAGATAGTTTTTTGTTTTTAGTACGGAAGAAGATGGCCTTCGTTTTCGTTGGAATAATTCTGAGCTTATTGATGTTTGACCATAAAGATACCTTGTTAAGAACTTCATTGCATTTTACAATTATATTATCTAGATTAGAACCCGAGACAGTAAAAGCAGTATCGTCAGCGTAGATCATAAATTTAACTTCACCATCAATCTGGACAATGTCATTTATGTACGTAGCAAATAAAAGGGACCCAACACACTACCCTGAGGTACTCCCTGCGAGACAGGTAAAAGAGATGACTTGTGGTTATTAATAAAAACGCATTTCTGTCGGCCGTGCAGGTAAGAGTCAAGCAAGGCCAAAGGTTTTCCGCGAATACTGTATTGTGCAAGCTTAGCAGCAAGGACATAATGGTCAATTACGTCGAAAGCCTTACTGATGTCCATGAAGAGACCTACTGTATACAAGTTTGTTCAATGTTTCTTATGATGTTTTCTTCTAGGGTCAATAAAGCCAATTCTGTGGATTTTCCTGCCCGAAAGCCAGATTGAGACTCAGTTAGCACTTTGTTTGCATCAAAAAAGTTTATTAATCGGGAACGTATAACTTTTTCAAGCCCTTTAGAAAAAACAGGTAGAACAGAAATTGGCCTGTAATTTGTGGCATTGTTCCTGTCTCCCCCTTTGTATATAACTCATACTCTGGCCCTTTTCATGGCATCGGCAAAAATGCCACACTGAATTGCTAAGTTAAAGATGTGGGCAAGTGGGGAAGTGATAAACGGCAAGACATATTTAACAGGTCGAATTTGAATGTTATCAATATCCAGTGACTTGTTATTTCGCAAAGTCATAAACGTATTTTGAATTTCACGTTCGTCCGTTGGTTTAAGAAATATACTATCAAGATAATTGCCTTTGGGACTGCTGATATCTGGTGGGCAATTATCGGTTTCATTTGTATTAACTAAGTGATTATTTAAGCATTTCGCAAGTTCTTTGCCTTTAAGTTCACGGTTGCCCACAGTTAACATTTCCACAGCAGACCGTATTGCTATTCCGACCGAGGACATCGTTTATCGTCTTCCAAGCAACATCAGGGCATTGCCGAGTAATATGCTCAAAGATATGTTGATAATAATTTATTTTTGAACGCCGCAATTCTTTGTTCAGGTGATTTCTGGAACGTTTGAACTGTTTAAGCTTTGCCTCCGAGTGAATGGCAAAAAAGAATGAGGCGATTCTAGTCTTTATCATATTTATGTGTTTTTGTGTCACCCAAGGCTCCCGTAGTTTTTTCAATAATTTCAACGCTGTGAACAAAAAATCACGTGCGTAAATGCGCACAAAGGCTTGCATTATTTCATTGTGCGCATCATTTACATTTTGTTTGTGAAGCACATACGACCAGACATGGTTCATGACGCCTTCTTGAAATAATTCGAGCCTGTCTTGGGTGACCCACTGAACAATTAAAGGCACAGATCGAGCATCTTTTTCCACGAAGATGTGTGGTAAATAGAAAAGACCGGACAGTGATCGCTGAAATCCGATGCTACTGTCCCAGCACTGCAGACTGTAGTTTCAATATTGGTGATAAGCAAGTCAAGCGCAAAAGAAGTAGATTGTGTGACTCTTGTTGCAGTGCTGATTAAGTTTACGAAACCATAGGCAGAAATTCTATTATTGAATTCTCGAACAAAGCGATCTGGGTCCAAGATATTCAAGTTGAAATGCCCGCCACAAATTTCGTTATAATTGTTTTGTCTTGCGAAATCTAAAAACTCTTCTAGGAAATCCAGAAAGTGCAGACCACTTTCTGTCGGAGGGCGATAGATAACACAAATGATTTGCTTTTGGCATACCAAGGTAAGTACTTCGTAATCATCTGTAACTCGTGAGAATTCGAATAGTATTTCGCATTTTTTTGCGTCAGTAACATAGATAGCCACACCACCCCCTCGTGTGTTCGCACGATTTACGTAAAAGGTACTATAACCGGCTAAATTTATTACTTTAGAATCGCTTTGATCACAGGTTTCCGAAAACATGATTACGGTACACTAAAACAAAATTGGTCTAAGAACAAAGTAACAGAAAGCTCTTTGTTACTAATAGAACATTGTACGCCCGATTCACACAAAAAATCCAGAACTTCAACTTTGTGTGGCAGACAAAATTCGCTGTAGTTCATTGTGTACTTTCTGGTTTTGGACAGGGCTCTACAGCTGGTCTTGCCGCTTCAGCATGCACTACGCTTGGAGTGTTAGTACGCGTCTTTGCACAGATCTTGCCGAGATCATTTTCATGCGTTATCGACACAATGGGCGAGTCATCACCTTCCTTCGCATATATCTTTCCATTGAACGACCAGACGTTTTTCCAATGGTGTTGGTGCATCTTTTTGATGGCCATGGCGAGCAGTTTCTTTTGTGCGGGGCAAAGATGCTCATTAACATATACTGGAGCGGTGTTTTCAAACCCGAGGTTATTGTTGGTTAGCCGAGATTTTCTTTGGTTTCTTCAGCACATTGTCGCGTTTTGTGCGCGACCTGAACTGGACAATGATATGGGACCTATCAGCGTTGCGAGTGGGCACACGATGGCAAGCCTCGATATCAGTGTCGTCGATCGACTCGTTTCTGGCAGAGCCAACTTTCGAAAGAATTTCAGTGACAGATTCATCGTCTTTTCTGATTACACCCTGTATCTCCAAATTAGTTTTCCTAGAGTACAGCTCTATGTGAACAAGTCGCGTTTCCAAATCTTGCAGAGTGCGTTCCATCGCCGCGTTCTCCGCGTGAAGCGCCTCGTTCTCAGACGCAAGCCTTACATTCTTAGTGGTTTCATCGTTCAGTTGCTTTTTTAGGACCGCAATGTTTCCATGAGCAAACTCGAGGCTTTGTGTCAAAGCTTGCTGTTCGACTTTCAGTTCACGAAAGTCGTTTCGCATTTGGCGTTTGAGCGCTTCGCGATGTTCTTTTAGCTCAACCCTCATTTCGTCCTTTAGTTTCGCAAATTCTGACTTCATCTCATCTTTCATCTTTGCCATTTCCTTAGCCATTCTAAAGCCCCCTACACACACCACGTTATGCCACACGAACTATAACAAATCTTTGGCAAAAACAAAACGACTGGGCCGGAGCGACGAGTGTGCCACAATTTTTTGGGAGGGGGGGATTCGTGCGTTTTTGAACTAACCTGCAGTGTACGAAGGGCTATGATTAACGTGTCCAGAAACACGCCCGTCGCTACTGACAAGTGTCGTGCCACGACGAGACAGATGCTTTTGAAGGGTCCACGCTGTGACGTACAGGCCCACGTGGCAGATCACCGGTGCAGCCGACGATAAACGCCTTCCTGGTGGCATATGATCCAGGCTTGGGCTTACACACACGTAAATGTGGCTGGAGCTGGTCTTCCGGGGCGCGTGGTACGGCTGCGTGGCAATAAACCTGCAGTGACGAAGGGCCGTGACTAACGTGTCCAGAAACACGCCCGTTCGCTAATGACAGTGTCTTTCACTAAAATCATCCGCTCATGAGCGGTTGCAGGTTTATGCGTGCACAGAATGGGGAGCTAGAGGTAGGGGAGTGTCAAACGTGCCGTCAAACAGCGCAATGCGACCGGTGAGTTGTCCTCATTGGTAGAGTGGATTCGGTAAGCGTGTCACACAAAAGTACAATGCCTACGATGCGGGCAAGGAACAGACAGCTGTAGATTTTTCCGCTAGGATGAAAAGCTCGGGTCCTTCCAAATTTCATTAATTGGCTAGGAAGTATACTCAGCCGTAAATTACCAACACACGTGTTTATTTTGTGCACTCCTTCGAGTCGTGAAGCTTCGCAGGTCATCCTTCTTCACAGAGTGAAAGGGCAGTAATTTTTTTCTTAATAATAATGGGCATGGTATAGTAACTTCAAAACTGTTTTGGTTCACGCGACCACGCAATGACAAAAGATAGCTTACGTCCTCCTCGAACAAGGGCTAGAGTTCACGGGATGGTTTTTAAGCTGTAAAATCAACGAGAACATCAGCCAGGAGTAATCATGAAGCAAGTCATCCGGCATTTTTTTGCTTGGTCGGCTCGTTTTCGTGCTACGTCCTTTCGCCTTATGCTTTAATGAATCTGTTATGCCGCTGTGAGCACGAAGGGGAATGGCGGGTCGCGCTAAGGAATAGGCCACTGGTTTTTAATATTGCGTCAGCTTGAATGCGATCTCAAAGATATCTTCGTCCAGCTCATCAGCCAAGGTTCAGTTTCATTTAAACCTTGGTATGTGCCCCTCGGCAAGGCGAAATTCAAAGAGTGTTGCTGGGCTAGTTGGTTGCATATTAAGGTAGAGGAAACCAGCTGAATATTTAAACAAGGAGTAGGGGTTAACAGAGAAGTGACATAGGACACTGCTAGACTAGCAACTGAACGCGTATTACAAGGTTGAAACATATATACGGCGAGGTGAATGCTTATTACACACGAAAATATAAAGAACGTGCAGCCAAGAAACGTTCCGACAAGGCCAAAAAAGCTTATCGCGGAAATCCGTTCTGGTTCAGGCCACTTTGAACTACGTCGTCGCACATGCCTGCCTAAGGTACACGTTTTCTTTTTCGAACAGCGCGGGTTACTGACGGGCTGCTCACGCATGCGCTGCCTTTTGCGTCTATCATTCCATATGAGAGAGGCTCACACTTTTTAGCAAGAATGATGGAGTACAAGGTCGGTTGCAGCAGAGAAGAAGCAAATCGGCTGCAATCATCCTATAAACCTCGTGAAGGTTGCGTTAGAGCCTCGCTAACTTAAAGGTTACGCGTTATTGTGAACTTCCTTAATTTTTTGAACGGTTCGAAGTAACAGAATAGGCTGAGTGACTCCTTTAGCAGTTTACAGCATTTGTGCATACGTTTGGTTGTTTAAGTGATGGCCTGTACCTGTTAAGCTAATTTTGGCATGCATGTGTTTCCACATGCGGTAGGTACTGCATATTGCGTTGATTGGACTGGACACCTAAGAAAATACTCGAACGGCGTATTTGGATTGCTTTGAAAAACCTGGAAGACTGAGCTTAAGGATTCAGGATGGTGCCTCTGTAAAAGATTAATAGTTCGCTTTGGATTCAGCTTTTGTTGTTTTACTGCTACTGCAATGCATTGTTCACAAAACCTTTTTGAGGATCCCCTTGTTTTCATGCAGCGGTTCCTTTTCAGGAAATAGCCTCTGGAGGTAGGTACATAAGTTGGCTATGAATGAGATATTTTATGTGGACTGATGCTCGCCTGTCCGAGAAAGTTGTCTAACTGCTCCTTGCTGCGCACGTAAATCTCTACATTTCTGCACAAGAGCTTCTGTGTTGTTAGTTGGTTGTAGGAGTGAAATCTGGGTGTGGTTTTTTAACGAACTCATTGGTGACTACTCAAAGTCCTATATACTAGGTTATGGTGGAATTCGTTGTTTTGTGGTTTGATACATGTGAGGCTATGCATTAATTTTCGTCTTGGCGCGTACTCTGTGTGGGCCTGATATTTACGTTATGAAGGTTGTGGTATCATTCCTTTTAGAAACCAGAAACTCAGCTGAGTCGTGGAACTCTGTGACTCCTACCCGATTCTAGACCAAGGCACCCATGGCCACTCTTTGCCCTTTTTATGTTGCAGCCTTGAATTTGGCCACACAGAAGTGCCAGTGATAGATATTTGAAATTCCACAAAGAACCCACTCGCTTTCGCCGCGCTTACCAGAAAGTGGCCCACGCCAGGCAACCGGAAGAGATCCTAGCCTCTAGGCGCTACTGAGATCGAACCAAAACCGTGGTAATAAGTCCGCTTGTGGCCCAACGACAAGGTGGCGTTGGTCAGGGTTATGTACGCCTATAGGGGTGCCTTCTGCTACCATCGTGTCGCCAATCTACCACCGGGAATGTCGGTTTCCCCATTAAACAGTAAAGTAGGGGGCATACGAACTGCGAACGAATGACAGTCGCTTCCTGGACACAGGAAAAGTAAGCATCAGTAGCAACATTTGTGCATTCCCTCAGAACGCCTTGTAGTAGTTTGCCCTCTTTAGGTTTTTTCTACTGTAAATGGCTAAAGACGTATATTGATGTATATCTTTCGTTTTACTGACTCAAGCCATGCCCGGATGCTTCGTCTTCGCCATCGGCATGAGCGCACATGGTGGTAGTTTTACAGAGGACACTGTTGTGATATTTACCGAAGTTCCTATTTATGATGTGTCGCGCAAAGTATCTCAGTTTCAGTGGGTGCCCAGGGCGTCTAAAGTCGTCATGTTGGCAATTCATCCTTCAGCCGTGTTTTTGTTTTTGTGCGAAAGCAATAAATTGCTCATCGTGCACAGAAGTAGCTGTCTTGGGACAGTAGGAGCGAAACGGCTCCTCAAATAGTTGAGGACGCAAGCTGTTTAACAGTAATGTAGTTGAGTTGTAGAAAAATTAACAAAAAAGTTTGAACTGGAACGGAATGGCACCCAGATCCCCACGATGCGAATAGAGCCCCTCGTTCCCAGTGCTACTTTACCGCCGTGGCTACAGCTTACTCAATGAGGTTCTCTTGGCTCCCAGAAACAGTCGCGGACGCAACGCTGGGCAGCCGCATATAAGAGTACCTCTAAAACAAGTGTTATACGTATGAAGGTATAAAATGACAGCCGCGTTACCCTGTTGGATTAAGAACTCACGAGTAAAGTCATGCGCGGTGAGGGATACTCATCTGTCTTTCGAATTAGAAAGGAAGGGGATCCGCTCTGGCGCAGTTCCCCCGCTACCAAAAATTAAGTGCCCCACCTCCCAGTTACGGGATAGTGGCAGGGCTCAACACGGGCGCAGTGCAATGCCCGTGTCCTCCCTGGAGGCACCCCCTCAATGATCAGGGTAACCCCTGCACCAGGTAAGTATGCCCGGGGAGCGCCCGCGTTGCAACGCCACCGAGGAAGACGCACCACAGGGCTTCGGTGGGCAGGTTGCGGGATATTAAAATTTGGCCTAGACGAAAAACGGACGACTGCATAAGTGTAAATTTATCTAAACGGCCAACTAAGCTCTGCAATCTCTTTTGATCTATCATGTTAATGGCTAAAAGCCAGGTGTGTATATATATAAAAGAACACCCTAACTATGAAAACAGGCTGTTCCTCCATAATCCTAGTTTCAAGTCGCTAGGAGCGCAATTGTTGCGTTCTGGGTAGTATTCTGGAGAACAGATGGGAAGTCACACATAAAACTTACGATTCTTAAGCTGCAGAGCTTTTGTATTTTATGGCTCAAAATGAGCAGAGAGACAAAATGAATTAAGTGCAGTTTGTTGAACTCTCTTCATAACAACCCTCTTTTTTTAGGCCACTGGCCACCCCTTTGCCCAATAGAGATGTACAAATACACGCTTCCCTCCTGTAACCGCAATCAGTCGGCCGACAGCCTTGAACTTGAGTTGCCACAGTTCACCAATAAACGCAATACACTTTTTCAAGATACAGTGACTGCTTTTAAGGAAAAATGGAGTTGAGTGGAAAGAGTATTTATTCCTTCAGGACAGAAAACAATGAGTGCTCTTCCACATACATTGCACAAGCCAAGAGCAATAAATGGTGCAAAACGAAAGTGTATTTCTATTTTATGGCTCTATATCACATCAAGAGGACCGTGGGTTTAACAGGCACAAAGAAGGCTTGCAAAAATAAACATGCTAGCTGGTGAAAATGGAAAGCTGTTTATTTTGCAGCCGCTTCTAAATTTGATGCCATCCGCATAAAAGGCAGGCTTCTATACTACCACTAAACAAAGCATCAATCTGATTCCAGTAATGGAGATTAGTGCTCTGCCTGAAAAATACTGAAGATTTCGGGAACTTCGGCCTCCCTTAAATTAATTTGACCTGTTTCTCCTTCACATTCGTCTGTGTTTTCGTCTTCGGGAGGGGAGAAAATGTGCTTTCTTCGTGCATTGATGCATGGACACATCTTCAGGTGAACAAAAAGCGTTTTAGGCGTAAAATAAACAATAAAACCAGGGGCATCCAGCTCGCGAAGGGAAGTACCTAGCCATTTTCTTGCTTTGGTGGCCCTATGATACCCTCGCGGCATCCTGGCGATATGAAAAGAAGGTTTTGTACACTTTTGTATTGTAGTTTGTGTTTTTGAATTATGTGTGGACGCAGGCATTCTCTCAACAGTGCCTTACAAACAAATGGGCATTTACTGTTCTCCAGCAGTTGAAAGTCACGATTCTGGGGCACAGAGGATGTCGTCATTTTGGAGCCAACCAGACAACGAACCTACTTCCCCGAAAGCTGTGTTCGTTGTGTCTGCCGTCAGAACTGAACTCTGTGTTCCTAACCGCAGCAGGGCTTAATGGCACTACTGATGGCACACCCTGTTGTGGTGGTGGGAGATATAAACGTGGGAGTCTCATCGCACAATGCACCTTGTACACTGTCCTCCGCAATCTAGCGGTTTGGGTCTGGTTGGTGTTGCACAGGCAATAAGATGCCTACGACTGGGCAGCGAAAGGGACACCCACGTGTGGGTCCGCTAGAATAAAGGTCGGTGCTTTCGAGGTGTTAACTCGCGATGGAACGGACGCATGTCGCTTGCTTGGAGGAAGAAGAGCAGAAACTGAAGAAGCGTCAGCGCGAACAGAAGCGTGAATGGGCACGAAAACGACGGAAAGCCGCTGACGTTGCCGACTCAAGTTCGAGCTGGTCGAGTTAGCTGCGAATCCCTTCCCGGCTGAACACCAACTCACCGCTTTGAACGCCGTCGTGAGGCTGATCACTTGCTCAGTAAAAGAGGTTGAGAGCGACATGTTCGCAGTGTCTTTCACCTAAAATCACCGCTCATGAGCGGTGCAGGTTTATGCGTGCACAGAATGGGAGTGGAGGCTAGGCGGAGCGTCAAACGTGCCGTCAAACAGCGCAATGCGACCGGTGATGTTCCTCATTGGTAGAAGTGAGATTCGCTAAGCTTGTTACCCAAACAGTATTAAGATGCCTACGACTGCGGGTAAGGGAACAGGACAGCATAAAGGGTTTTCCGCTAGGATAAATCTCGGGTCCTTCTGAATTTTCATTAATTAGCTAGGAAGTATTGTCAGTCGTAAAATTACCTACCAACACGTGTTTTATTTCGTGCACTCCCTGGAGTCGTGCAGCTTCGCTGGTCGTCTTCTTCACAGAGTGAAAGGCAGTAATTTTTTCTTAATAATAATGTGCATGGTTCTTAGTAACGTCACCGTTGTTTTGGTTCACAGGACCACGGCAATGACAAAAGTTAGCTTTACGTCCTCCTCGAACAAGGGCTAGAGTTCACGGGACTGGTTTTTAAGCTGTAAAAATCAACGAGAACATCAGCGAGGAGTAGTCATGAAGCAAGTCATCCGGCATGTTTTTGCTTGGTCGGCTCGTTTTCGTGCTATGTCCTTTCGCTTATGCTTCAATGAATCTATTATACCGCAATGAATCTGCTGCATATTGTCACGAGGAGACGAAGAAGGGCGGAGTAGGGCATGCGCGCTGTGGGCCCGATGAAGGACGACGAAGAAGAGCTGTGTGTGGGGCGCGCATTGTGGGCAAGCGCTCTGTCTTGTAAATAATGTAAATAGGTTATTTCGTACTCCAAATAGATCGCATCGTCATCCTCCATGGTTCGCGTCATTGCTTCTACCGCCACGTAACATTTTGGTGGAGGTGCTGGGTCTCGAACCCCATCGCGTCTCAGCCTCGCCAGGACTCTTCTGCCGAAGCAATTGCTACAAGCCTCTTGGATCCCGTCGGCCCACCCCAGCCCCGGTGAGCCATGGACATGACAATCCCCAGCCCCGTTTTCCCAGCCAATGACTGCCGTGACCTTCCGACGTGACCAGCCGCGACCCAACGATACGACGCCGCCGATCCCCTGCCCAGTTTTCCGGCGGAGCTCCAAGGGCTTTGGCCGCTGCTTCGCTCCATCGGCAGGAAACGCTGTTCAGCGGCCGCAGCTCATCGAACCATCGTAATCCGTGGCGGTCAGAACATTTTCCCTCTCTTCTCCTCTCACTCGCATCCTCGGCGCATCAGAACATTTATTGTGATCTCGACCGGGACGGTCGTCTTCGACGCGGGGGATATGTCACGAGGAGACGAAGAAGGGCGGAGTAGGGCATGCGGCGCTGTGGGCCCGGAAGGACGACGAAGAAGAGCTGTGTGTGGGGCGCGCATTGTGGGCAAGCGCTCTGTCTTGTAAATAATGTAAATAGGTTATTTCGTACCCCAAATAGATCGCATCGTCATCCTCCATGGTTCGCCTCATTCCTTCTACCGCCACGTAACAATATTCTGATGCTAGGTAGCAGAAGGTATTTATTACGTCTCTTCGTGACATCTTCACCTAGAATAATAATAAGTCAATGAACACCTCAGCTCTATACCTGGGTGAGAATTAACTACAAAGAAATGTGTGGTTTCCAAGTAAGGAAAAGTTACGAATAGAAGTAAATACCAATAATTTTCTAATATTAGATAAGATAAGCTTTGACACAAATGTTGGAGGGTTTCCTTCAACATGTCTCATTTGAAGACACACAATTCATTATCGTTGTCGAATACTGGTTTTGATAGCTCCCTAGGAGTGCGTTATTTTTTGTAAGCAATAAAGCGCGAAGGGAATGGTGGTCGCGCTAAGGAATATACCACTGGTTTTTAATATTACGTCAGCTTGAAATGCGATCTCAAAGTAAATCTTTGTCAAGCTCATCAGCCAAGCTTGAGTTTCACTTCAACCTTGGCCTGTGCCCCTCGGCAAGGCCAAGTCAAAAGAGTGTTGCTGGGCTGGTTGGTGCATATTAAGTTTCGAGGAAACCAGCTGAATATTGAAACAAAGGAGTAAGGGTTAACACAGAAGTGACATGGACACTGCTAGACTAGCAACTGAACGCGTATTACAAAGGTGAAACATATGTACGTGAGGTGAATGCTTATCACACATAAAAATATAAACAACTTGCGGGCACAGAAACGTTCCGACAAGGCCAGAAAAGCTGTCGTTGAAATCCGTTCTGGTCACGCCCATTGAACTACGTCGACGCACATGCCTGCCTAAGGTACACGTTTTTTTTTCGGACAGCAGTACCGACGGGCTGCTCACGAATGCGCTGCCTTTTGCGTCTATCATTCCAAATGAGAGAGGGTCACACTTTTAGCCACAATGATGGAGTAAAGGTCGTTGCAGCAGCGAAGAAGCAAATCGGCTGCAATCATGGACATAAACCTCGTGAAGGTTGCGTAGAGCCTCGCTAACTTAAAGTCTTACGAGTAATTGTGAACTTCCTTAATTTTTTTAACGGTTCGAAGTGACAGAATAGGCTGAGTGCATCTTAGCCAGCTTACAGGAATTGTGCATAGTTTTGGTGGTTTTAAGTGAGGTGGCCTGTTAAGCTAATTTCTCGCATGTATGTGTTTTCCACATGTGGTAGTACTGCATATTGTGTTGATTAGACTGACACCTAACGGGAATACTCGAAGGGCGCATTTGGATGGCTTTCAAAAACCTGGAAGACTGAACTGAAGGATGCAGGGATGGTGCCTCTCTAAAAGAATATAGTTCTCTTTGCATTCTGCTTTTGTTGTTTACTGCTGCTGCAATGCATTGTTCACAAAATGTTTTGAGAATCCCCTTATTTTCATGGAGCGGTTCCATTCCAGAAAATAGCATCTGTGAGGTAGGTACAGAAGTAGGCTATGAAGGAGATATTGTTGATGTGACAGATGCTCACCTGCCGGAGAAAGTTGTCTAACAGCTCCTGGCGGCGCACGTAAATCTCTACATTTCTGGACAAGAGCTTCTGTGTTGTTAGTTGCTTGTAGGAGTGAAATCGGGGTGTGGTTTCTCATATGAACTTATTGGTGACCACTCAAAGTCTTATATACTAGGGTATGGTGAGTTCGTTGATTTTGTGGTTTGATACATGTGAGGCTATGAATTAATTTTCGCTTTGGTGCGCACACTCATGGGGGGCTGAGCATTACATTTTAGAAAGGCGTGATCATTCCTTTAGAAACCGCAAACTTAGCTGAGTCGTGGAACTCCGTGACTCCTAGCCGGTTCTGGTCCAAGACACCCATGGCCACTCTTTGCCCTTTTTTTTCAGCCCTTGAATTCGGCCACACAGAACTCCAGTATAGATATTTTAAATCCACAAAGAACCCACTCGCTTTCGCCGCGCTTACAGAAAGTGGCCCACGCCAGGAAACCGGAAGAGATCCTACCCTCTAGGCGCTTACTGAGATCGAACCAAAACCGTGGTAACAAGTCCGCTTGTGCCCCAACGACCGGTGGCGTTGGTCAGGGTTATGTATGCCTCTAGGGGTGCCTTCTGCTACCATCGTTTCGCCAATCTCGCACCGAGAATGTAGGTTTCCCCATTCAATGGGATAGTAGGGGCGCACGAACTGCGAACTAATGACAGTCGCTTCCTTTACGCAGGAAAAGTAAGCACCCGTTGCACATTTTGTGCATTCCCTAACAAATCCTTGGAGAAGTTTTCACTTTTAAGTGTTTTTATACTGTAAATTGCTAAAGGCGTATTTTGATGTATATCTTTTGCTTGACTGACTCAAGCCATGTCTGGATGTTTCATTTCCACCATCGGTGTGGGCGTACATGGTGGTACTTCTCAAGGAGGCGCTGTTGTGATCTTCACTGACGTCGTATTTTTTTATATGTTGCCCAAAATATCCCAGTCTCAGAGGGTGCCAAGTTGGTCTCACGGTCATCGTGTGGACGACCCTCCAGCAGCGGTTTTATTTTGGTGCGAAAGCAACAACTTGCTCACCCTGCACCGAATTAACCATCTTGGGACAGTAGCAGTAAGACGGCTTCTCAAATAGTTGAAGGCAGAAGCTGTATAACAGTAATATAGTTGAGTTGTAAAGAGCAACAAAATTTCGAACTGGACCGGAATGGCACCCAGATCCCCGCGATGTGATTAGAGCCCTCATTACCAGTACTACGCTACCACCGTGGCTGTAGCTTACTAAATGAGATTCTGTTGGCACCCAGAAACCGTGGCGGCCGCAACGCTGGGCAGCCGCATATCTAAAACATGTACAATACGTGCGAAGGTATAAAATGACTGCCGCGTTACGCTATTGTATTTAACAAGTCATGAGTAAAGTCAAACGCGGTAAGGATACTCATCTGTCTTTGGAATTGTAAAAGGAAGGGGATCCGCTCTGGCGCAGTTCCCCGCTACCAAAAATTAAGTGCCCCACCTCCCAGTGACGGGATAGTGGCAGGGCCCAACACGGGCGCAGTGCAATGCCCGTGTCCTCCCTGGAGGCACCCCCTCAATGATCAGGGTAACCCCTGCACCAGGTAAGTATGCCCGGGGAGCGCCCCGCGTTGCAACGCCACCGAGGAAGACGAACCACAGGGCTTCGGTGGGCAGGTTGCGGCACATTAAAATTTGGTCTATACAAAAACGGCGCCTGCATAATATGTAAATTTATCTAAACGGGCAGCTAAGCTGTGCAATCTATTTTGATATATCATGTGAATGGCTAAAAGCCCTGGTGTGTATAATTAAAAAGAACAGTCTAACTATGAAAACAGGCTGTTCCTCCATAATCTTAGTTCAAGTCGCTAGGAGCGCAATTGTTGCGTTCTGGGTCGTATTCTGGAGAACAGATGGGAAGTCATACATAAAACGTACCATTCTTAAGCTGCAGCGCTTATTTGTTTCAGGGCTCGAAATGAGCAGAGAAACAAAATGGAACTAAGTGCATTTTGTTGAACCCTCTTCATAACAACCCTCTTTTTTTAGGCCTTTGGTCACACCTTTCTCCAATAAAGATGTACAATGCCCACTTCGCTTCTCTGTAGTGGCAATCAGTCGGCCGACAGCCTTGAGCTTGAGTTGCCACAGTTCCCCAATAAACGCAAAAACACTGTTTCAAGATACATTGACTGCCTTCAAGGAAACACGGAGTTGAGTGGGAAAAGCGTTCCTTCAGGAGAGAAAATAGTGAGGTGGCCTTTCGGTGCACGTACATTGCAAAGCCAAGAGTAATAAATGCTGCAAAACCGAAAGCATATGTCTCTTTTCTGGCGCTATGGCTGAAGGATTATCACATCAAGGGACCATGGGTTTAACAGGCACAAATAAGGCTTGCAAAAAATAAAAATGCTACCAGGTGAAAAATGAAAAGCTCTTATTATTTTGCAGCCGCTTGTCAATTTGATGCCATCCGCATAGAAGGCAGGCTTGTAAAATACCACTAAACAAAGTATCAAGCTGATTCAGTAATGGAGGTGGTGCTCTGCCTGAAAATATTTCAAATATTTCGGAAACTTCGGCCTTAATTAAATTTGCCTCTGTTTCTCCTTCACATTGTCGATGTTTTGCCTTCGGGAGGCAAAAATTTGCTTTCTTCGTGCATGGGCACATCTTAAGGTGAAAAAAAGATTTTAGCCGTAAAATAAACAATCAAACAAGGCGCATCCATTTACGAAGGAAGTCACTAGCCATTTTTGTTTTGTTTTGTAGGCTCTGTGGTACCCTCGCGGCATCCTGGCGATACGGAAAACAATGCTTTGTACACTTGTGTGTTGTAGTTTGTGTTTTGGAATGATGTGTGTCGCAGGCATTCTCTACAGCAGTGCTTCACAAACAAATGGGAATTTATTGTTCTCCAGCAGTCGAAAGTCATGATTGTGGGTCACAGAGGATGTAGTCATTTTGGAGCCAACCAGACAACTCACCTTCTTCCCGGAAAGCTGTGTTCCATGTGTCTGCCTTCAGAACTGAACTCTGAGCTCCTAACTTTCACCGAGTGTTCCCTGCATAGGCCGTAACCCAGCAATTGACAAATGTACGAGTGGGAAGATTTCAGCTCCGGCTTGCCTAATATTGTTTCCCGGAGGAAGAAAGGAGGTCGAAGATAACTAAATACGCACGGTGTCGGTTGCATTTAGAGGTTCTTCATTCCCGGCTTTCTTGCACAAAATCGTAGCGGGAAAACCGCACTTTCGCGCGTACTGGGCGTAGTGCACCGGTACCCGCAGCCCAACTTACAATGGGTATGGCATTGCTTGGCATGTAGTTCACCTGAACAAAAAGGTTATCTGACGTTAGGCCTAACAATAAAATCAGGGCCTAACGCAATGAATTGAGGCCTATCGGCGTCAAACTATGCAGATTAGGAAAACTGCTTATTTTACCTGTGAATGCTTAAAGGTGAGATAGTTGGTTGCTGGAGCTATGAAACAATCTTAAACCGCGCGAAAGAGACGAGACGACGAAAAAGACACACAGGAGGAGCACTGGACATCAACTGCAAGGGGTTCCTTTTCGGCGCCCTGCAATTCAAGCTGCGGGTACCGGTTGACATCGTAGACTTAAAAGCATGAAGATGTGTCTTACTGCCTAAAGTCTAAAGCATGACTTCACAGTGAAAGATGTAAAAATTGCAAAAGAAGAGCTGAAGTTCCTCAAACACAAGCTCCAAGCCCGCTATGATACCCCCCTCAAAGTTAAAGCAAGAAGCATGATAGCTACCCCAGAGCAGTTGGAGATGGTACTGCTCAGCTGGCATGCCGAGTCTCAGTCTTGGACTTTCCATTTTGCCGAGGCCTCTGTCAGGGAGTAGGGGCTCCTGGCAAAAGGCTGAAGAGGGAGGGAAGGACCTATTAGCCAACCCCACACCCGACACAAGCACTGATGCAGCTGAGCCCGACCGTATGCATCCTCTAGTTATGTACCAACAAATCAAGCAGCACTATAGGCTCTCCGGTAATACATATCTCTCCTCGCAGAAATCGCTTTCCAGGCACCGGGAAAGGTTGTTCCGCACTTTGCGAGTCAATGCATTCTCTCACCGCACCGCAATGCGCGTTTTTCATCCCGCACAATTTTCTTCTCTTTGCCTTGACAGGCGAGAACCTGGACCCTCAAACACAAAGTGGGCGGCTGCGACAAATCTTCCTTAGAACCCCAAGCATTTACTTTTCCGCATAGCTTTGGGAGAGACCCTTGACAAGCTCCAGCCTCGAAAATCATGTGTGCCTTATCAGAATGGCTGTTGGCGCGGCCCGAGCTGAAAGCGTTCTGGAATGAAGACGCCGCTCTGAAACCTTTTTTTCGGTATCCATTGGATTTTTTCCCAAGAGAGAGAGAGAGAGAGAGAGAGAGAGAGAGAGAGAGAGAGAGAGAGAGAGAGGAGAGAGAGAGAGAGAGAGAGAGAGAGAGAGAGAGAGAATATAGTGATTTGCCTCTCTGTCGACAGATGTCGCTGCTGTGTAGCAAAGTGTTACACACCCACAGAGTTACATACCCAGAGATGTATTATGTTACCTACCCAAAAAGTAGCACGTACTCACGGCATATGTTAAAAAACGCTTTATGAGGAGGCTGTGTCTAGAGTGCCGTCCGGCAGTACTATAGCAACTGCACCAAAGCGAGGTCCGCCGGCGTTTTGATGAAAAAATGCCGCGTGTGGCACTACTTCGCCCTCCGTTAACGTGACATAACGTAACCTTACCTAATCTAACATAACCTAATAAAGAAAAAAAATAAAAAACCGAAAACTAATGTAAGACCTGAAAATTATAATTAAAACTGACGAAATAAAAAAATGAATGATGGCAGCAGCCGGACTCAAACCACTGCCATTCGCAACAAGAAGCTAGAAAAAACGTCTGTAGACCACAAGGTCAGCCCACTATGGCTTGTACCAGTACAGTCTTATAAATCCCAATGTCATCGGACAGCTAAGTAGCCATGCCTGTAGCGCTGAGTTGGAGTGCCATCGGACGGCACTCTAGACAACGCGCTATAAGAATTGCATGCCCGTACACAGACTTGTATGCGTAGTCACAAGCCTGCCAAAGAGGTACACACTCACAATTTAGCAAGTATGCGCCGCGGGGAGTGGGCACACGCTCTAGAAGCAATATTATACCCAAATCCCTCGTTATAACGAAGTCAGCTGGACGGAGAAAAATTTCGTAAAATACAGTATTTTGATATAAGAGATGACTCGAAAAAGCTAAAGCAGTTGAGCTTTAATTGCACAACTGCAAGGAATCAAAAGCACAGTGTATTCAGTGGAGCAAAGCTTTATTCAGGTGCAAAAAAAGCAGTGAGCTTTGGCTGTTTCAAGTTCTTGCCGGGCGCGAGCAACCCCTGCTGCTTCAGTTTGACGAAGCATTGCATGAGGCTTTGGTCGCCGCTCATAAAAGTGAGAGTCACTGTGGCCAATTTACAGGGGGCATGCGGGTCGTCACGGAACGCTACGCGAGTCTTGCTCTGAAAAGGGCTGCAAATGCTATGGCTCGAGTCGGAGGTTGTGGTTGTTGCGCTCAAAAAACGATTAACCGCTCATTTTGGATGCACAGCGCAATCATGAAAACTGACCGCTTTTGCACTAGAGGCTTTGCATGATCTCTGGGAAATTTTCCCTCGAGGTGTGCAGCCGTGAAGTTTGCAAAACAAGAGTTTTTAGGCGCCCCGTTGTTGACGACACTGCTAATACAATGGTTCGAGTGTCGGTATTCGCGCAGCGTCGCGTCCACGCCATTGACCAATGTCTAGAAACAAAATTCAATGATCTTACCACGCATTCGGACTGTTTGTCTAAAGTCGGATGGAGCGAATCGAGCATGGCCGGCTCGAGAAAATCGCCGGGGAAAGACCAGCTTGCGTCGACCCGCCATGTTGGCAGCGTCGCGCTGACTCGCCGCTGGGTCGCCGCCGCTAGGCAATGCCTCCGCTCGGCACTTCGCTCTAAGCGGGCCAAGCTCTTTGTGCCCTTCGAGTAATGCGGCCTAAAAGTTCATGTGTTTGGGTTGGGACCAGAATGAATTTCGAATGAACCGATCTTCTTAGTGAAGCGATTTTGTTATAATCAGGGATCACTGTATACTGATTGCGAATGATATTTTTTACTTTTATTTATCAAAACCTCACAGGCTCCAGGTGGAGCACGAGGTAAGGGGGACTATACAAATAAAAGATGCTTGAAGGCGCATAGCCAACACATGAGAAAAGGCAGTATAAAAAAGGTTGTTAGAAAATTACATATTTTTAATCAAAAGGTATAATGAAAATTCGTGAACAATCAAAACAAGGGACAGATTAAAGGAAGGCACAAGAAGAGCCACACAGGCATAGTTATCAAGTGTGTGGGAGGTACAAATATAAAACGAAAACCTTAGGGAATAGGCGCAATTTATTTCGCGGATTCTATCACGGCTTGTTATAGAAGGGATGGCGTCAGGGAGGTCATCGCAATGTGACATGGCATGAGGTAAATGCGATGAATGAAGGGAAGTGTTTTCCAATTATACGCTTGCAGCTGCACTGATTTTGTAAATGTGATTACCTGCGCTCAGAGACTTCTTCGGAGATCGTGAAGGGGTTGTCATTATAGACGTATATATAAAACAGTCACTGAGGTGTGGCCACGCGAGAAAATTGCAATGGTTTTAATAGAATGTCAAGTTTTATTTGTGTTGTGCTTGAATTATGACTATAGTTGCGAGACATGAATCGAGGAAATATTAATATGTAAATTTGATCAGGTGATCCCGTTGATGGGGCGAATTCCAACTGCAGGCGGAAGAGTGTTATGAAGCACAACTGACGCATGGGAGTTGGGGCTTTCCGATGGTTACGGCGCAGGTATCCAAACGTTTTGGATGATTTTGTGCAGAGTGAAGTAGTGTGCGTACACCAGGAAGTGAAGGGGGTAAATTAACACCAAAAATTTTGTAGGATGTGGCCCATTATTTTGCTGCGTTATCTATAGCGTAATTAAGAGAAATGAGAATTATCACGTTTTAGAGAAAAAGCGACAGTTTTGTATCTAGCAGGGTTTAAGTTCACTTGCCAAGTCGTGCACTACATTTTATTTAGTTAAGGTCTTTTTTGCAAGATAATGGGATTTTAAAATCCGCACCCATAAAAAATGTCATTTAGAAAGTCGTTAATATAAATCAGAAGAAGTAATGGACCACGAATGCTGCTTTCAACAATAACTGACGTCAGTTATTGTTGAAGAAAATTCATTCACGTTGGTGAACTGTTGGCGAAACGATAACAAGTTTCGCAGCCATGATAAAGTTAGGAGTCTATGCGGAGGGCTCATAATGTAGAGATTAGGTGACAATGTACCACACGACCACACGCCTCGTCAAATTCATTGAATATGTCTTTAGTTGCACTTTTTTTTCGAAAAGAAATATTTAGGCCTTCCAAATGCTAAAACAGTGCTGAAAATTCCGCCGGGAACACCCGAATCCTCCCAAATGTCATATCCAATCACATCGATCAATGTAGCGTGCGGTAAATCAATATATTCTTTCTTTGGTATTCAATAGGAAGGGGATCCGCTCTAGCGCAGTTCCCCAGTACCAAAAATTAAATGCTCCACCTCCCAATTACGGGATAATGGCAGGGCCCAACACGAGCGCAGTGCAATGCCCGTGTTCTCCCTGGAGGCACCCCCTCAATGATCAGGGTAACCTCAGCACCAAGTAAGTATGCTTAGGGAGCGTTGCGCGCGGCAACGCCACCAAGGAAGATGCAACACAGGGCTTCAGTGGGTTCGTGCAGGCACTACAAAATTTGGACATGAAAACACTCGAACCTTCAAAACCCTTTTTTTATTTACATGAACAGCATAGCCCCTCTGGGACTATTAAGCTATAATGTGATTATCGGCAAACACCGTAGGGAAAATTAAAAATGGCAGCTCGACACAAAAAAGCAGCTGTTTTATACTCCTATTTGCAGTCCCTAGAGGCGCAAATGATGCACGCCGGGTCGTCCGCCGACGAACAGTTGGAAAGGCAAACATAAAATTCATTACTCCAGAGCAGGCAGCTTTATGTTTGTAACGGCTCGCAAGTGGGCGGAAAGGCGAGAAACATTAAGAAGTTATCTGGATCTCCACACATGAAAGACGTTATCTATTACGTATAAACGAGGAATGCTAGAGCTCAGTGCTCCAGCTATTACGGTTTATCATCAATATTGTTGAATCTTTTGTAGATAGCTTGGCTGGTTTTCATAAATAAATTCCAGCGAACCACAGGGACATCCTTTAAATGCAGCAGTGCCTGTTATAGATGCTGGGAATTAATTTGATGAAAGAAACGTATTAAATACCTGTAAAAACCAAAAGCGACCTATATATTACCTGCTTCATAATGGCGAATGCATAATGAATGTTGCATGAATAATTTTTTCGGTAGTAGTATGCACAAAAGACGCGAAACAAAAAGAAAATGCAAAGCTGGAACTCCATGAACCCACATATATAAAGCGTAACTCTCTGTTCGGGTACCCCAATCAGCCTGCCTTGCTGACTGGAGACTATAGCGCCCCTGAGTATAGCAATTCTTTTAACGGGTTAAATTAAGAGGTGGTGCACAGTAACGAGGTGTTTGCCTATATAGCTAAAAGCTGAAGCAATTTTGTTTCGCGACATTTATTCTTCGCATTTATGAGTTTTTTCTTCTCGTATTGAAGGAATGAAAAAAAAATGCTTGCAATCAAGGAAAACCCCTGTTCAGGTGAACGAACCCTTTTTTATCAAAGTTCAAGAGTCTTTTGTTTGTGCTGGCTGCAATCACGAAGCAATTTATGGCCACTCTTTTACGTGGTCGCTGATTCATGAGTAGTTTCCGTTCTCTGGTGTCCGAATGCGTGGGGGACCGCGTTGTGTGTTCCTGTATTTTAGGAGCTCCATGCGTTCAAGGTGTCACCAGGGTTTACTGGATTCTCAGGTGCCTCAGAAGAAATGACAACAGGGCTAATGAAGGCAAGTGTATTCGTGAATGGGTACTTACGCCGGGGCGTTTGCTCGTGTGCAGCATTGTGAAATAAAAGTCTGTAAGTATTTCTGGTGTGCCACTCGGCCGAATCCTTGCATTTGGAGAGAGGCCTTCGTCTTGCATGACATATAAAAAGTAATGATGGTGATTGTGCAAGAATAGTGCCAAAGAATGCAATCAGCAAAGTCTGTAGGTGGCACTAGAGCCCCGTGCTCGGTTTGCAGATTTATAGGACACTGTATGGGCAGGTACTGCGAACCAGGCACCAGAACAAGAAGAAAATCATGGCTACAGGCGTTTAGCCTCAGAAATAAGTATTGGCTAAACTGAAGGCTTACCGGGCCTCTTGCTGGTACGCAACTGCTGCAGGATATCTCCACAATGCCATCGTCGAACTATAAATAATGTGCCGTCAGCAACTTTGCGATCATGTGTGACTCATCCTTTTGGTTGAGCATAATTATTAGGAAGAGAGGCAAGTTCTTGATTCTGCGATAGGAAACGTTCGTTGTTAGAAGGGAGGCTGCAGCTTTCCAAAGAGGAAATGCGATAATTGAGGTACTAGTGGGTTAGACAACGAAGCGGGCCCGTCTGCTTCCTGTGCACGAGTCATGGGAACACAGCCACTGAACTGTCGCGGACCTGTCGTACGCAATCATCCCAAAGATTGGCAGAACAGCCTTTTATTGTCTCTCGTCGGCGCGATCAATGTACTACTTGATGACACCAGAGAGGCTTTTATGTTGTTCGTTTGATGGTCAGAGCTGAAAACTCCTTAGTAGTGGGAAATCGTCAGCTACTCTGCACAGTTTAGGGGAGAATGAATAATGGAGGAGGGCATTGAAGCGGTTCCATCGTAGCAGATTGTGCACCATGCAGTTGGTACAAACGCCAAGCCGTAGGGAAGTTTTGGAGAAGGGCCTTTCGGGCTTTGTGAAAAAATACCAATCCTGTCTAAAAAACAGTTTAGAGAAACGCGGAATGCTTTGTACCATCAAAACTGCGCCACAAGTGCTTTTAAAAAACGTTGCTAAAAGTGCGTACAACCTTTGCTGAAAGTGAGTCCAATCGATCGTAAAACCTTCAACGACCGAATTCGCAAATGAAGAAAAAATCCGTGTGAAGACTTTTCACACACTAAGAAAACGCATCTACGAATGATCTAAATGCATACCTTTACGGTGGTTTATGAAATGAAGGTATAGCATTGTACTCCGTCTCCGTGATAGATGCGTGTATTGTCTCATCCTACAACCGTTCCTTACGCGATTTTCAAGTAACCGTTTTGGCGCAAATAAAATCCCGGTATCACGCATGAACCGTGTGGCCAAAGATCCTATCAGAGCTTTTCGGTCGACCAACTGGTCTATGATGAAATGCATTAGTTTTTGGACAGGACGGCAACGGTTTTACCATCGGGCTGCAAATTATTAGAGCTTGCGCTGTAATATTTTTCAGCTCAGTTGAAATCCTGTGCGTGGTCACGGATGCTGCTGCAAATTGAAGGTGCTTATAAGCCGTGCTAATTCGACTTCGCAGATATCGCTCAAGACGTCACGGAAATTTTGATCATAAGAGGAGGTATTTAGAACCTTTTGGAATTGCGAAAGGAGGGTATGCCGTGTGGATAGGTTGTGAGACACCTCTTCACCATCACCTTGTTTTGGTTCCGTGGAGTCAATTGTATGCACACAATAATACCGGATGGTATGCGGGAGCTTCATCATGACTATATTAAATTACGTCGAGAAAGGACCTCTCCTTGAGGCGTGTCATTGTTGGGAATTATTTGAGGAGCTTTTTCGTAGTGCCCCAAGCACACAGTCCGCGGGCCATCCGCGAGGATTTTCCGGATGGACTGAAGCATTCTTCCGCCAAAGTTGGTATTGCTAGGTTGGCGAAGTTGACGTGGTGACTCGCACTGCCAAGCGTTTCTTTCATATCGAGTGCGAGGGATTGCCCTGTTGGAATGAAGAAAGATGTTGCTTACGTGATTCGGAAAACTCTTAAACCTTAAAAAAACTGGCTTAGAGCTAAAAAACATAAAATAATAGTAGCACAAGACGAGTGCGCTCTTTAATGTGTTTCTGTCCTTTTTTGTACACGCCACTTTTTTTGAAGTTAAAGACTTACATTCTGCTATGCAGCCCGAACGTATTTGTTGTGATGCCTTGTTATGACAAAAACTGTGCGCCAACTCGTATTTCTTTATTTGCAGGAAGGTGACATTAGTGTATAGTTGGGGTTGAAAGCCAAACATTGTATGCGCAAAAAGGTGTCGGGATTTTAGGTATCATCGTGTGTTGAAGAGGTTCACATCGGTTGGAAGAATACAAATAGGAAATAATGTGGGTAAAAAATGCTAGTTTTATTTAAAATGATAAGGGCACAAGTTGGGGAATCGTGTATCGGCTTCGCTTAAGGATGTTGGCAGCTGCGTGTACAAGGATTTGATGGATATTTTTTTCAGATTCCTCACATATGGCAATCGTAAGTTGCTTGTATGGTAGGAAGCATTACTGCTCGGCTATGGTGTCGGTACTAGAGCAGTGTATTGAGCGCCGTGTTAAGCAGTCGACCTCGACGATTTTTTTTTGTTAAGCAATTTTTTCTACAGTTGGAAGAAGGTGCATCAAACATCAGTGTCAGGCATTAGTGGAATACCACGCCGGGTTTGCCCGATCCCGCAATCGAGGCTGATGGTTTTTTGTGTCATAGGGAGTTTTTTGAGTATGGTTAAATCGGTCTCATAGTCTTATTATAGTAGACCAGAGATAATACTATACTGCCATACCACCTTTTTTTAACAGACAGCGAGTCTGTTCAGAAAAACGTTTGTGTATGGTGTCCGCAGTTAAAAATCGAAGAAAATGTCAAGCGCTCGTGCATTTGTGCCTCTTGCGCACGTTCGTCAAGCTAAGCATACCAACTTATTAAAATTGGACAACATTGGCCACAAACCATTCGGCAACGACCGTGAGTCAATATTGAGAGTCGAAAGGCTTACTCTCTCGGCCTCGGCTGTGGGAAGGAATCACGCCACCTGCTTGAGCCAGAACAAGTGAGAGTGCACACGTTGCACCTGCTGCGCCCAGTTTAGGTGTGCGTGTTCAGTTCGTTCGTTCGTGGAAGAAGACCCCCTCTTAAATCGTGGACTTATACCATCATGATGGTCGTGAAGGTTGCGTGCAGCTTCGCTACCTTAAAGTCTTACGCGTTAGTGTGAGCTTCCTGCATTATTTATGCAGTCTCATGCCTTGAGAGGGATTTTAAGTCGGTACAGTAATGGCTGCAGTGTCCGCCTGCGAAGTCTCTTTCGTGGAATCGGGTCAATCATGGTTCACACTAATTCTCGCCTCCGTCCCGCCGATATCCGGATGCAGTAGCACGCTGACGCATGATATAGAATCTCCCCACTCCAAAATTTTTTTCTAGTTAAAAAAGCAATTTTGCTAGCGCGAACAGGTGCACTGCCAAAATCACCAGACTGCACCTCCTTCGAGGAAACACTCACAGCTTTACCCGTGTGCACCACAACCAACAATCCTCCTATATCCGGACATCCAATCTCATTATAGACAAATAAGTAATTTTTAACCACTAGACGCCTCCATGAAACTCCAACAGGCCACCGCATACATAGACCACAAGCTCAGAACATACAAAACAGCGCAAAAAAAAAAAGAGGACTAAGAAAGAAAGGCACAGACGAGCGCTGAAAAACAACTGAGCGTAATTTATTGCAGCTTGCTTACAAATACGCTTGTCACACACAAAAAATAAAAATAATTACAACAAAAAACCGAGGAATTTCACAATCATAAGATAGACGTAATCACATCGTGCCATTTCTACACTCCCACGTTTACCCTTTCAAGTAACTTATCTCTCTTAGTGTTAATGCCACCGACGGTTTACTGACGCATTTTTCTCCTTTAGCAATTTCGAAAGCTTTGTATATCTCCCTCGTGTCTGTATCTCTGTCTCTTCAGAATGGCGCAGTCATCTAGATGAGGAACACAGCCGCATGATGTGCAATGAACTGCGAGGTTGCTTCCCGTGCATGTCTCCAGTGATTTGGCGTGTTCACGCAGCCGATCATTCACGCATCTTCCAGTTTCCCCGATGTACGAGCGACCAAAACGAAGTGGAATGTAGCATATAACTTCGTTTGTGCACTCCATGAAGCGTGTGGCATGATTCTTGGTGCACGTTTTTTGTTATTCATTTTGCGACTCAGCATTCACTTTACCACATAAGTTACTCAACTTGTTTTTTGTTGAGAACAGGACCTTTACGCCCGCCCGGTTTCCTACTTTCTTGAGCCGCTGGGATACGCCATGAACATACGGTATAACCGCGTCTTTCTTCTTGACAAGCTCGAGCTCCTCATGCCTTCTAGTCCTCCGTCCGGTTAACTCGGCTAGGAGCCTTTCCGCTACCGCCGTCAGGAATTCCTTCGGGAAACCTGCCGACCTCAAACGTATCACCTGGGTATAAAAACTTGTTGGAGCTTGGTGGGGGCACGAGCGAAGCAGGGCGCTCCTTAGTGCAGTCGTGGCGATACCCCTCTTCACCAGTTTTGAGTGCGCCGACGAAAACGGGGGAGACTTTTTGGGAGCGCGGTTCGTATCTCCACATACGTGGTCCTTTGTGAACAGGACACTCACATCCAAACTTGAGGCCCTTCTCCAGGAAGTTCCATCGTGAGGAGAACACATTCAAAACCGAAGCAAATATCCCAAATATCCACTCCACTTGCGCCGCTCTGTCGTCACCCTGTGTGTACACGACCAAAAAATCATCCACGAGGCGGAACACTCTCACGACGTCAGATTCCCTTAGGGCCTCCTCCAAACTTCAATCAAAGCGGGCCAACAAGAGGTTGCTGAGTGCTGGTGCCAGGCATGACCTCGTACTTCATTGCCCATCATGCGGCTGCGTGCCCCGTCTGAATGGCTGCGCCATTCTGAAGAGTTACAGAGATACAGACACGAGGGAGATATACGAAGCGTTCGAAATTGCTAAGAAGGCAGAAAAATGTGTCAGTAAGCCGTCGGTGGCTTTAACACTAAAAGAGATAAATTACCTGAATTGGTAAACGTGGGAGTGTAGAAATGACACGACATAATTACGCCTATCTTATGATTGTGAAAGTCGTCTGTTTTTTGTTGTATTATTTTTATTTTTGTGTGTGACAAGCGTATTTATAAGCAAGCTGCAATAAAATACGCTCAGTTGCTTGTCAGCGTTCGTCTTTGCCCTTCTTTCTTATTCCTCGTTTTTTTTGCGCTGTTTTCTATGTTCAGAATGAACCAACTGGCCCCACCCGAGACGCTAATTCAGTCCACAAGCTCAGACGGTTTCGACCGGAGACGAGCTGGCATCAGGCCATTAAGCGCCCGAAATCTACAGTGATGCTACGCCGTATTGCACCATCTCATCTGCCTTACTTCAGTACACCCTATGGACAAGCCCTATCGTTTTCTGTCGGAGCGCAAGCCCCAATATCTTACCATCCCCTTGCACAACTGCACCCTTGAAATGGTAGACAACCTTGACTGTGCCGCCTAGAAGCTGTGTAGCCTAGGGGAGGCCAGGGTGTTATCCCGGTGTGACGCTCTGAACCCATTAAAACTAACTGCAGGGACTCTTGCTGAGTGTATTTTATAACATAGTTTTCTCTCAATCTCTTAACGAACTGATATGTCGAGTGAATTTCCTGTTGCTCATTACTAAGCCCTCCTTCTGAAAACTTATCATACAGGCCATCACACAACGTCAGAATGTGGTGGAAGACCTTCATCTTAAAGGGCTGCCCGGCCTACGAACAACTAACGCCAGGTGTCCTTGTACAGAGTTCCCGCAGTAGCGGCGCGGAGTGATAAGAAACCGCTAAATAAGAAGGGAAGGAAGGAAGGAATTAAGAAAGAACTTCAGTAATGCAATGATGGTGACTCGGCCTAGATGGGCGGCGGGGTTAAACAAAGCGAAACAATTTTACTATTGTAAATGGATGCCACTGGCGAGAGGAGTCCTACAAAAAGGGGCAAATCGGCTTGGTTGTGCTTGCGGGGTTTAGGGGCAGTCTAGTGAACAGGTCATGCTGCTTATCTTAAAGAAGTTCCGCTAGGCTTGCGCATTCAGAGTAGGTGCCCAATGTTCGGTTGAGCAAAACAGGCGCAGGGGCAGGGGGGGGTTGTGTTGTTTGTGGGGGTGGATTGCTGGGGTTATTTCGGATAATGTAAATAGCCGGTTGCCCATGCTTTATAATGTAGCCGTGCCGTTTTTGAAGACTTTCGTGTGTCAGCGCCGCCACAGTTCGACCTCGTTAATAAACTCTGGACAACACGTGGGTAAAAAAAATCACGTTTCTTTTTCTTCTCGGCTGTTTATCGCAGGTTTTTCCTTTAGTTCCGCGATATTTTTGACTCCAATATGCTTCTGCCGACACCCAGTAACCGGGCGTTGTTGTTAGTGCTTTACGTCTTTATTTCCTTGAATTTCCTATTCGGGCTGCTTTAAAATAAAAGAGAAAGAAAAAAGAAAAGTGAACCACGAAAGGGGGTTGCAAAGTGAGAGGACGTAACAAGAGGGAAGGGGGTAACAAGGGGCGCACTGCGCCAATGTCCACTGGCGAAATTTTTTCATGTACCCCTCAGGAGGCATGTACCACAACACGGAGCCTGGTGCCAGTAGGCAGAGCTGATACATCCATAAGTAACTCGTCGACCACTCCGAAACACCCGACGGCGGTCGCTTCGGGTGGGGATGGTTCCGGACAGGTCCAAGCTCACAGCGATTTGGGTGTGCTTCACACCGCAGAGTGGCCTGGGCTCAAGACCAGACCGCTGAGTAAAGCAGACCGAAAAAAGCAGGCGCACTGGATGCGCTAAACCAGGTACCTAATGCACGTATTCAAACTGGGGGGTAAACTTGGGTTTTGAGGTATACTGAAAGGCTCCAACGAGAAGGAGTTAGGGGTGTGCAAGACTGGGCTTGAAGGATGAGGACTTGCTCAAACGTCGAAAGAGTACTCAAAATAGAGGAGGAATTCCGAAGACGTTATGCGCGTCGGAACTCTGGGCAAGTATTTCAAGAGTTTTCCCTGCAAACGCTGCAAACGAAACGTACAGAGGCATGAACCGACCGCTCCGCTCTCGTATAACCGTTCTGACCTTACAGTTCAAGGCCCCGTGCAGCTAACGCATCCAGTCTATCTTTGGAATTGCAGAAGGAAGGGGATCCGCTCTGGCGCAGTTCCCCGCTACCAAAAATTAAGTACCCCACCTCCCAGTGACGGGATAGTGGCAGGGCCCAACACGGGCGCAGTGCAATGCCCGTGTCCTCCCTGGAGGCACCCCCTCAATGATCAGGGTAACCCCTGCACCAGGTAAGTATGCCCGGGGAGCGCCCCACGCTGCAACAACACCAAAAACGACATGCTTTGTGCGACCAGTGGGCAGCTGCCGGAATATAAAAATTAGGCTTCGAGAAGACTTGTTCTTGAAAAAAATGGGCATGTGTCTCAACAAGCTACCAAAATTCTCAATTGCTTTTCATGCATGAGGGAATAATGTGCAGGCACTGACCAATAAATTAAAAAAGTATAAAAAATTGGATTAGGCAGCTGGTTCTAGTCGCTAGAGGCGCGAATGCCGCGTGCGGGGCCCCCTGCTTTTGCACAGATGGGAAGGAAAACAACGGATTAAGAATTGTAAAGCTGCGAGAGTTTATGGACGCACGCTTTCTAAAATGAGCGCAGAGACGAGAAGTGGATGAACGCATGCAAGCTCTGCTCCGGTAAAACAAGCAGAACCTCCCGGACTATTGCTACACCCATATCAGTTCAGAAAACGACTCTTTCAAACATGTTCTATTCTTTGTTAGGGGGAATTGTGACCGAATGTAGGTGTTTTTTATAAAAAAACCCTTCAATTTTCCCTTTGCATGCCACTGTACTAGTACAGCAATAAACTGCTTTCAAAACACGAAAAAAGTGGCTCGCTGCGGTATGGCTGAAAGGTTTTAGCACTTCCGAAAAAAATATCGGAACGAGCATGAATGAAAGACGTACAAACCTCCTGAGAAGCAAATCGTTGAGCAAAGATGCCTATTATTTATTTATTTTTTATTTATTTATTTATTTATTTATTTATTTATTATAATTTATTTATTTATTAGTATTTAGCTAATTTTCAGAAGAGTGCAGGCTGATTTCAGGGCCCAAGAAGAAGGGGCACGAATTCATGCAGAACAGTAACTTCTTGCTATGTTTCCTTTCAAGTCACACGGTTGCGCTGTTATTTTTTTAGGAACGGCATGAGAAATATTTCCTGTGGAGTATGGTAACGAGGCCCTTTTAGAGCTAAAATTGACCATGAACCTTGCTACATTCGCTCACGAAGCAACTAATACCACCTTCTTTTAGCTTGTTCGGGTTATTCCTTCGAAACTCCATTTTACTTGCGGGTTTTTAAATCGGGAATACTGGTGTGCGTGCGCATCCTCCCCCAGGTACGTGCGCCAAGCGTGGCCGCGTCAAGCCGTAGAAGTGTTAGGAACACGGCTCGTGAATGCAAGTGAACCCGTTATGTGTGTCTCTGTGTATAGGGTAGAGATTTGTTCCTGTCGGTGCATTTAACAATGAAATGCAAGATAAATGCGGAAAAAAAAGAAGAAAAAGGTAGGGAGAGGAGACTACGTACTTACTGTACGTGGCGTGATAAACAGAACCGCAACGAGCCGCAGGCGAAACGACTGCCTGTAGGTCACTTCTAGAGGAAGAAAAAAATGAGGGCTCCTTACTGTGTCACCTTACGGGACTACAAAGGGGGAAAATGATGAGCTGAGGTGTACCTACAGTTGTGAAGGCTCCAGAATTAGGTATGTTGAAATCCCACACCCATTGCTCTTCGAAACACTCAGAATATAGCGGAAGCTTGCATACTTCTCTACGATACTATACATCGAAATTTTATACACCTGTAGAAAATTGATCCAATATAGAACTAAAAATACTCGCTTTATAAGTTAGAGTATAGACCGAGTAGACAGCGCGTTTGAACAAACATACACTTTAGGACAAAAAACGTCGCAAGCTTTAGGACCTTATCATCTTCTGAGCTTCAGTGTGTTCGGTGTCTCACTGAGAGGAGCAACAGTTCTATTTAGCAAGTAGGCTACTCCCAACCTATTCACTCACGCGCCTGAGCTAAGACCGTCCAAACGTTGTTTCAGCTGTCAATATCGCTAATAAGCGTCTGCTACACGTGACAATAAAAAAGCCCCATTTGTTCCAATGGAATGTAGAGGTTTTTTTATGGATGAAAAGTTGAAAGAAAGTTGTCGGGATTCCAACTATGTTTTCATATTTCCCACTCGCAGAATTTATTAGGTCTCTATTAAGGAAAGAACCAAAGGACACCCAGCTCAACAGATGTTCCAAATGGAGGAGTGGGTCCAGCTTCGTTGTGAGCATGTCCGTTCTTAGTTTTAGCAAGGACAGAAAGGCGCAACTCGAAAAACTGTGCTCCGATAATTGATAGTATTATGCTACGTCTGCGGATACCACAAGAACGCCTAGCGAAAGGCGAAAATCAAAACAGCCTTAAACCTTCAGGAAAATAGCGCCCCTTACTTTCTTTCACGGGTGGGCTCAGCAGGTCCCTTTCTAACGATTTCGTGTAAGGCTAAAGGCTGTGATGCGTAGGAGGTAGATGGGCAGACTTTTAATATTCGTGTTGTCACTTCGGTACTCAAACCAACTAGAAGCCTTCCCACGCCGAACGAACGAGGGTTTTAATTGAACGCATTAGGAACCAGGTTGTGGTATATATTGAACACTTCAAGCGTGCTCATGTTGACTTCGACGCCGCGTCGGTTGGATGGTAATGGTGTGGGACAGCGTCCGGTGTAGTAGACCTTGTAGATAAGGTTCATGTGCAACCGAAGCGGAGTTACGTAAACGTTGCTCGCTCCGTAAACCGATGCTGAAAGGGTTTTATCCGGATATGCCTAATGGTTCATTTACATATTTACGAAATATGCACAAATGGCTGAAGTGACAGTTACACTGTCATTCTGTCAGCCGCGTCGCGTTCATCCACGTAGGCACCTAGGCAGGGTTTTCTATCAGCCCCCTTCTCTCCGTCCCAACTAGTTAATAAATACCTTTTAACCAACGTTGTTTCTCACCTTGGGCTGCAAATATACTTTAAATTTCCCTAATGGCGTCTTATTAGACCGCGTGGGACAAGCAAAAGTGCAGGCAGGTTTAATCCCACACTCCGTAGTGCACCCCACAAGTTGTTGGTTCTCGAAACGTTGTCCGTACCGGCCGAGCGTTGATACTAGAAAAATATTTCTGACAAAAATGCGGCCGTCCGTCTCCTTTCTCTGAAGCTGTGGTCAACTGAAAAGGACCACAAGAGGGTTGTTGGAGACTTCCCGTCATTGTTTCCTTGTCCGACACGACAGATGAGGGCATGGCGACCATTTTCTCCCTTGTTTACATAAAAATGGAGGTACTGATGCATTATAACGTACATGTCACTGTCTTGTGCCTGATGGCCAGTATAAGCAAACTATTGTGTTGAGACAAAGGGCAATGACGTTCGCTGCTCATTCACATGAAACTTTACGGATATTACAAAATTCAGAGAACCGGTCCGCCATGCGCAGGCATCACGCACACGGGCATAGCGAAATAAGCTAGGAAGTACTTACACTTTTCCGAACGTGCGTTCACGGGTTTGCCCTGCGTTTTATCTGTCACTACAGCCTTTTGCCCACACGTAACTGTGCCTCGTGACAGAAATAACCGCGCTAGTAACAGCCATATGTGCCTCTGAGCAGGCAACTGAATGTAAGATAGTTGTAAACACACTTTTTATTTGCTCAAGGGAGACCTATTGGGCCCGCGGGCCACGCCACAATCCCAGCCGTCGGTCTTTTGTGCCCGTTATACAGGAGGGTGGAGGCGAGGATATCAGAACAGCGAGACCGGCAGAATTAGTTCCCTTTGTGCCCTATCAGTAGGGGCATTGGATTTCTTTCAAATATCGATGTATTATAGATCCAGCAGGCACGGCACATAAAGCGTTTGCGGAGAATAAAAATGGGCTCACGGAAAACGAAGCAGAATTTCAGGCAAGTGACACTCAGTTGATAAAGGCCGCAAAAAAACTGATATGCTGGATTTGGCTCCAGAACTTAGATACTTCAATATTGTTCACATAAAGCGATAAAAGTGTTTTCCTGGTTATTCCTAAGGTAAAAGGCAAACGCAGCGTTTTGACACACCCAAGGCATTCGCTCTCGTGGAAGTTCGTTAGTTTGAGCTGTGGAACATAATAAAATATTCAGAAATATATAAAAAAGATAGTCTCGTACGTTAGCCTATCCCGAAATATGGGTTGCCCCCTTTGATGTGATGGGAAGCCTGGACGCATCTTCCAACCTTTCAACAGCATCTGTTTTGCTTCAAGAGACATTAATTTTAGAATGTACTACACTGAGTGAGCGTCGAAGAAAGCGAAAAAAAAAACTGGATAAGCAAAGGAAACAGGAGGGAGGTTTAGTGTGTGCAGGCATAAGAGCCAGGCAACAGTGTAACATTCGTAGGAAAGCATAAACTCATGCCATGAAACGAGTCCCGGTTTTGGAATACTGAACAGGTTCAACTAGACTTAAGTTTTGTGGCTATGTGGACGTAAGGCCATAGGCTATTCTCAGTGTCTGCGATGCATTTCGTGTGCGCCTGACCAGACAGATGCAAGAAGAAGCAGTAGCCCTGCAAATTGGTGACCCCGTTTTGTGCTCTTTATTCATGCAACGACAGTTCCAGGTATTATTACACGTTTGCCGCTTGCAGTCCTCAAGTTCCTGACCAAGACTGTATCAAAAGTGGCACAACTAGAAACTCCTGCTCAAGTAAATATCCTCGGACATTTCTTGAAGCATTGGACAGTTTTAGTGACTTTGTGGCCATTCCTAGGAAAGCTGAAATGTACAGCCCCCTTGTTGAGTTTGTGACTCGAGATGAGCAACTTGCGAGACCCAGCGTTGTTTTCCTACCTTTGCACAAGGATGCTCCTACCATTTTTTTCGGACATTATAAAATTTCAAAAGTATCACGCAAATGTGTAATGCATATCTTCAGTGAAAAGACATAAAGATATTGTTGACAACTTAGGACGCCACTGCCGTCAAGTTGCTTCTGTAAACCAGCGAGAAATAAATGGGCCATCCAAGCCATACACGACCTATAACATCCGCCAGCTGGTTAAAACTGTTAGCGACATCTTGGACGATCAGCTGCTGCCACGGGAAACTTACCCTATGGGCAATCGAACTTACTACGCAAAAGTTGATGGGTCAGGCAAAATTTGTCATGTTGACCTACCTAACAACGAACGTACTTTGATGGATGCCTACCATTTCATAATTTCATAATAATGCGCTTGCAGTGACCCTGAGGACACCGATTTGTTGTTTTTGGACCATAAAGTAGACCTTATTATGAGCCACCATTGCGTAAACTGCGCCTCTCAGTGCTTCTACTATTCTACTACGCGTATGGAGGTATCCCTCGCATGAGCATATGCATTTGTGTTCCTCGCACTGCCTTGATGCCGCCACCTTTGCTCCCACTTGGATGTCGTTCTTTGTGGTATTTCTGCAATTGCTATCTTTCACTACAGTGGTTTGGATAATTCTTCATTCGAATTCTTCCCTAGATCGAGGCGAAAAATTCAGCACTGGAATCGCCTATCTTCTTCCTAATCAGCACATACTTTGCGCATTCACTGCAACCTGGAGTGACGTTCAGCAGTCCTTCAAGCAAAATCGCGCTGTGCGCATGGATTATAGGCATCTTCTTCTAAACTATGTTCAAACTAAATTTGCGGCTTCTCGTAGTGTTGCCAACTACACGCCACTCATTAAAACTACTGAACAACTGGAAGCCTGGCTTGATGCTGGCAACATTTCAGCTGCGTAGGCAGTTCCATGGCTAAATTATACATTGGAGAAAACTTCAAACCGGAGCTACTTAGAGTCCTCGCGACGGTTTATTGGTAATTGCAAGACAGACGGCAAAACTGAAGCGCCCGCGAAGGATTGTGGCCAAAGATCGAAAAACGGCACCCACTCGGCTATGACAGCGTGCATGAATTGGTTTGTGGCCAGGTGGAAAAAACATGGCCGGGTACCCGGAGAAGACCGCTGATGTATGTTTTTTGGACACAACAATACCACACGGCCTGTTTCCTTTAACGCAACCAGCGGAAATCTGTAAAAATGTACAAATGTTTGGGCTATGTAACCTTACTAGCTTGCTGTATATGTTTTTACACACTCTGTTCCTGTAAAAAAAGGGGATGGTATTCAGCTGTAAGAGAAGGAATGGTCTGAGTTCGTGTCATGCCAAACACTAAATCAATAGAAGTATTTCTTGCGCTAATCATTCTTGATATGGAGGCGTCATGTGGGTAAGTTTTTAAACGGAAATTGTAGGCGTGGCTCTTGAACGATAACCGAATTTTTTTCTGGTAAGAGAACTATTTCTGGGTAACAGTTTTTTTCGAATTACAGGCGGTAAACAATTTTGTATCTCTAGATGCTTTTCGTTTGGTCTACGTACGGTTGAGGAGATCGTGGTGGCTGAAGAGGATGTTTCGTCGGATAAAAAACTTAGCTTTTTGCAGTTGTCCCAAGTGCTAATATGCAGCAAATATATTATCCCACACGGCTCTAGGCCACCTGCGAGTCCAACCTTGAAGGAGAAAATGAATTACATCGTTTTATTGTGCACAAATAACTACAAGAAAACTGAATGCGCTGTTAGCTATACCTCATAATTCCTGGCAATGCTTTCCGGAGCCCGCACAATAGTTTTTCTCGTGTATCACCTCAGCTTAAGCCTGAGCTTAACTACGGCAAAAATAAGACTTCGCAGAAAATAACGAGTGCGCCGTAAGTGAAAAGTGAACAATATATTTCCGTAGTATGAAAATGTTTCTGCGAATAATTTTACCCGCGAAGAGAAATTTGGAGGTTAACATTTCTGAATAATGGTGAATCGTGCCTCCCTAGACAACGAAGGTCAGTGGTGGTTGCAGGACCGTGATCGTTGTGGGCACAAAAGAAGCATTAAAATTGTTATCTCCACATTGCCATGTGCCAACCTTGAAGTGGTCGTCTATGCAGGAATGTACGTAGGTGAGACAAAGGAAAAGAACCTGTTGGGGACACTAAGATTCATATTTACGGCTTTTTAATAAAGGCACAGCGGCGTACTAGGTTCAAATCTCTTTTTGATTAGAGTAATGTCGGTTAAGTGACATTCAACATTCAAGACGGCTCCATGTCATCTGAGCGCGACGGCTCAGAAAATCATTCCTTTGAACGGGTTTGACAAGCTTAGGCACCCCGGTTACGCTTCCTAATTTGTTAGTTGTGATGCTGACTTACGCAGATTAATAAATATTTACATACTCTGATGAACATTCAAGCGTTACACAGATGACGGGGTGCATAAATAAAAAACAAGCAATGAGACGCAAGTTATGTCGAAATTGCGAACACTTTAGGGTCACACAATAAAAAATAGCCGGACTTAAAAATAAATTGATCCGTGCTTGAGACAATAGAGCTCAGAAGGGGGTCGCAATCTCTTCTGTCTCTGGGAACAGAAGCCTGACTATGGCTATTCCTACGTTCCGATAATCTAACCTTCAAATGCTTGTGTAAGTCTGATTATACGTAAATAAACGGAGAGAAAAGAGTTTCCTTGATTACATTCTGTTTTAAAAGTTTTGCTTTCGGAGGAAGCGAGCGCAGTGTACTAGAAAAACTGATAGAGTTGAAATGTGTTTTAATTTAACTAATCTTGCTAAGCGACATCAACATTGCAGACAGCTCCCCTATATTTGAAGGCAAATGCCTCCACACACCATTCCCGCAACGAGGGTGTCAGAAATATTGTCGGCCTTAGCAAAGGCTTCTTCATATTGAGTAAGGCACCTGATTGCCGACGATGTCATTAATGGCCACAATCCCGAAACAACCAAATGTGTCACTTCTACGAAAACATAATAAATAGACCGAACTGGCAATCAGTTTTGTTTTCAATTGATTTTTTCATGGACACAATTGCAGGTACCAGGATGTGCGCCTACTCGAAAAGGTGGCGGAGTGATGCCTTCTCGGGCTAAACACGGCGTCCCGGGTGTCTTCTGGTGTCTTCTGGATACAGAGAGAATCACTTCCACATGCCATCCCACGACTACGTCCCTGGTTATGCAGGAGGATGCAGTTCTATCCATCATAGCAATCATTTTGAAGGTAATCTGCTACCAATACGGCGTTTCGAGTCTAAAGCAAAAGTAGGATGTAATACGTCAGGTCTCAGCAGCGTACGCACATAGGTAGGCAGGCTCACTCACGAGTGCACTCACGCATCGCCCCCGCACCACTGATGAGTGAGTGGTGAGTGAGCCTCGCAATCGTTTTCGACTGGCGAGTGCGAGTGAGTGGGAGCCCCACCCACGTAGAGCCCTGCTCACTACTCGCGTGTGCACGCGCCACTGGCGTCGAGACGTACTCACTAGTCGCGAGTGCGAGGGCCATTCGCGGCGAGCCCCACTCACCACTCGGGAGCGCAGCTGCACTCACCACTCGGGACTGGTGAGCCCCACTCGCCACTTCCGAGCGCTGAGTCCCGCTCGCCACTTGGGAATTCACTCACGCGATTTGCGGTACTTACCGCGGTGAGCACCGCTACTGTGCTTGTACTCGATTTTGCCTATTCGTTGTAGGAGCCGCTAGCTGTGATGGCTGTTATTGGTGCGATTGCTTTTGTCTTGGGAAATATGTCGTCACTGCGCTCTCGGCATTGTGAATTGCAGAATTAACTCTCTGGTGGTGTGATAATTTAGGAATATCATTTGGACGGACTTCTGACACCGTAATGTATTGTTGCTGTTCTGTTTCATGACTCATGGAGGTTCACTGGCACACTCGCGTGTGACGGATGACGACGAGTGATGAGCCTGAGCGCGAGTGAGTGTGAGTGGTGACGGCGAAAAGTGAGCGTGAGGGAGTACGAGTGGTGAAAAAGAGTTGTGAATGTGAGCTTGAGTCAGTGCGAGCGGTTATGGCGAATGGTGAGCGTGGGCTAGAGTGAGTGCGAATGGCGACGGCGAGTGGTGAGCGTTACAGTAACTGACTGCGAGTGGTCACGGAGACTGCTGAGCGTGAGTGTGAGTGAGTGGGAGAAGAAATATATATTTTTCGGTGTGAGTATGAGTGAGTGGCGTTCAGTTTTGAGGAGGTATGCGTACGCAAGAAGAGAAAGCATTTCAGTGTGTCGCTCGTTTCTATCTGCTTTTCAAGAAAATCTATTTGACAGAGACCTTCTCTGCTAATGCGCTATGGCTACAGGTTTTTGAGGTAAACTTCCAATTGCGGACTACGCATGCTTTAGCTGTACAAACCCATTCTCAGTTCACTGAATCTATTCCCGTGTCATTCAATATCGACTTGAAACTCCCGCTTGAACGAAAAACAAAGGACGTAGGGAGAAAACAGGGACAAAACGCTGACTATCAACGTATTTAAATACAAAACGGGAACATACATAAACCATTAACAATCCATTTCATGCTACACTTGCCCAAATGCCCCGCGCACATAAAGGAATATCGACGTGCTTTAAAAAAAGCAATCGCTTCGCTCGTGAAGTCGTCGAGGCAGTGGCTATCAATAGAAAAGCTGACACGTAGCTCCCTAGCTGCCGTAGGTTCCGTAGCCCTAACAGAGAAAGAAATGTACCTTCTTCGGGATTATCCTGTTGACTAATCTCGGAGGATGGAGTGTCGCTCTGTGCAAATGTTGTGCGATGTTTTATGTAAATATGTTCCCTTTTTTGTTAGTAAATTCAGTTGATAGTCAGCATTGTGTCCGTGTTTTCTTCCTACGTCCTATGTTTTTCGTTGAAAATGAAGTTTCAAGTCGATATGAACCAACTCGCCCAAACCCAATCAATTCTATTGTCCTATATTTTTCCACTCTTATGGATCCTAACTGCCAGTAGATCATAAAAAATGTTTAAGCTTTCGGGCGAGTTCTTTTATCTGCCTAGTTTTAACGACTGTTGTACTAGTTCTGACCCCAAATCCCCACAAAATTCCCTCTTTGGACCACGTTGCCTCGTCTCCGCATAGAACCCCTTCCTAAAAATATAAACCCCTCCTGGCGTGCCATTCGCTGCCGCCTGGCTGTAGAGCCATTACCAAGCATGCCCCCTTCCTAGAAAAACCGGAATAAGCGCTATATTTCACAGACGCCAGTTCTTTTTTGTCTCCGAAAACAGAAACCGCAGCCTCCTTCCGCAACGTGTTGCTGGTTTACGCACAAACGCCCTACCTCTGCCCGCCAGATGCCACTACCCTAAAGGAGCACTCCATCATTTTGGCCGAAGAGCATGCCGCTCTCTCAACGTCCACCGAACGGCCAACTTATATGTTCACAGACTCACACTCCACCATTCGAAATTATTTACGCTATACGGCCGTCAACCACGCCTCTTCTAAGCTAGTAACTGACACTCTCAAGAGCTATACCTTTCACTTCTTTGTCCTTTGCCACGCTAACTTGAATGGAAACGCAAGTGTAAACGCTTTTTCCCAAAATCTATCTTAAGGTCCGTCTATGCTCTGGTCAACCTCATACCATCTTCCTTCCATTCGTCGCCGCGGTCGTGTGACCCGAAAATTCACTGTACTCTCCTATTGCCTCGCCCACCCAGCCTACCCTTCTTCAGACCCACGTCTCAGTCACGCCCAAACCGTTCTTTTCCACCCGGGTCATGCCCACTCCCTCCCATCTCACCACATTTTACATCGCATACGCAAGTGCTTAGGTCCCCCAACCTGACCGTCCTGCGGCGCGTCCTGGGACTGCCACCCCCCGAACCTCCCCCCTCCCTCTCGCGCATCATGTCATGGGAGACTTGGCTGACTCCCCTACCCGGAATATACTTTCGGGGCAAAAAAGGCTCTCTGCCGTCATGTCCAGAAGATCTCCGAGGACATTCTGGACTACTATGAAGACCCTGGCGCCAAAGCCCCCTATGTTTAGCTGACCTGGACGTAGGTCGGTGACTGGGATATACACGTTTTTTGTTCCCTCTCTCTCTCCCAGACTAGCTGGAATCATGTCATTGAAGGCCCCAGCCCTCCCGATTATGATTAGTAAGCCGTCCATCAGATATGATTGTTTACGCTGGCCATCAAATACTCTCAGAATTTTGTGGAATACTTTATTTTAGAAGCCCGGCTGCTCTACTGATGTTTTAGTTTCAACCAACTTCAGACCTCTTTGCCCAAAACTGAAGCTAACACGGCTAAACAGGAAAGGAAAGAAGGAATTTTAGCAACACAAGGATGACGATTCGGCAATGATTGGTGGTGGGTAGCCGGGGTTGAAGAAGTGGAAACGACTTCACATTCGCAAAAGAACATCGCTTGCGAGCGCAGTCCCAGAATTAGCCGAAAACTTGCTTGGCTGCTCTTGCACCAAGTAGAGCGAACATATTATGCTTCTCGTCTTCAGTGCTCCAATTGGCTTGCAGTAGTGTGCAGATATAGAAAATATTCCCACTGTTCCTTCTGGCTCCTGTTGAGAGCATCACGCACGAGGGTTGTTTTGCTGATGGGGATGGATTGATGATAATATTTCCCGTGATGTAATTGGCCGGTCGTCCTTGCCGTTTTTGGAATGTAGTTCCGCCATTTTTGGAGGCCTACGCCTGTGAGCGCAGCCCAAACTCGAGAATTTGAATAGAAAACTGTAGGGCACGCGGTTAAATAAGGAACTTAATTTTTCTTGCCGGACCTTTCTCGCAAATTCGCTCCGTAGTTCTACGAATTAGTTGACTCCTATTGGCTTCCGCCGACACCCAATACCACTGCGTTGTTGTTTCTGTTTAGCGCATTTGTTGACTTGAATTGCCCATTGCTGCTGTGGAAAAATGTGCAAAGAAAGAAAGTGATAATGAAATACAGAAAAATAGAGGGGGAAACAATGACCTGGGTTTTTTCGAATAGTCAGGCGTAAGGCGCCAATGTCGTAAAGCGGAAATCTTCCGATGCACCCCTCAGGCGGTAAGTATCAGAACATGGAGCCTGGTGCAGATGGCGCAGCTCGTGGATCCAGAAAAATCTAGTCTAGCGCCAACCATTACATAATGCTGCTCGCTGCTGGTGGAAACGAGTCTGGGCAGACTTAACAAGCAGAGAATCGGCTGTCCACCACACTGCAGACTGGCCAGGGCTCTAGTACTGAGGTCTGAGCAAAGCGGACAGACTAAAATGAGGTACTAATGGTTTGCTTAAACCATGTACGTATCCCACGTTCCCGAGCTGTAAGGGGGTGAACTTGGGTTTTGCGGTGTTCGGAAAGGCAGCAGCGAGAAGGAGTTAGGGATGTGCAAGACTGGACTTGTCAGATCATGACTTGCTCAGACGATGAATGTGGCGTCAAAAAGAGGACGAATTCTGAATGGGTCATGCGGGTCGGAACTCTGGGCAAGCGCTCCAGAACCTGCCCCTCTGCAAACGCATGAAACATACGGAGGCATGTACCGAGCGCTCCGCTCTCGTATGACCTTTCTGACCTTACAGTTTTAACGCCCAGTGCAGCTAACGCCATTCAGTCTGTCTTTGGAATTGTACAAGGAAGGGGATCCGCTCTGGCGCAGTTCCCCGCTACCAAAAATTAAGTGCCCCACCTCCCAGTGACGGGATAGTGGCAGGGCCCAACACGGGCGCAGTGCAATGCCCGTGTCCTCCCTGGAGGCACCCCCTCAATGATCAGGGTAACCCCTGCACCAGGTAAGTATGCCCAAGGAGCGTCCCGCGTTGCAACGCCACCAAAGAAGACGCACCGCAGGGCTTTCAGTGGGCAGGTTCCGAAATATCAAAATTAGGATTCGGAAATAATTGTTCTTGAAAAACATGGGCATGTGTCTGAACAAGCTGCCAAAATTTGCTATTACTTTTGATGCATCGTGTAATAATGTGTAGGCACTGGGCAAAAATTTTTTAGAAGATACGAAAATTGTGGTTAGGCAGCTGCTTCGTAATAATATTTATAGTCGCTAGAAGCGTAAATGCGGCGTGCCGGGTCGCCTGCTGGCGAACAGATGGTAAGGAAAACAAAGGATCCAGAATTGCAAGGCTGCGAGAGTTCATTAACGCACGATCTCTCAAAGAGGGCAGGGAGAAGAAGTGGATGAACGTAGATTATCTCCGCACCGGTATGCGCAAGAAGAACCTCCCGGTCTTGTGCGTCATTCACAGAAGTTCAGAGAACCACTTTATAATACATGTTCGATCCTCTTTTGGGGGAATTGTAATGGAATGAAGGTGTTTTTACAAAGAAAACCCTTCACTTGTCACTTTTGCATGGTTATGAAATCTTTCAAAACACGAAAAACGTCGCTCTCTGCGATATGGCTGAAAAGTTGTAGCACTAAAGAAAAAACATCGGAACTGGCATGATTGAAAGACGCATAACCTATTCTTGGAGCAAGCCGTTGGGCAAAGTTGTTAATTAATGAATATAATAATTAATATTTATTATGCAATTATTAATTTTCTAATTTATTTATTTATTAATTCGCAGAATACTGCAGGCCCATTTAGGGCCCCAGAAGTAGGGGTATGAATTGTTGCAGAACATCCGTCAATAAAAACTGGATCATGTAAAAAAATAAGGTAATATCGCTTGTAGATAGATTTGTCCCTCTCCGTACCGTCCGTTGTGCCTATCGCTCCCCGTGGTTTACATCCGCCTTAAATAGGCTTTCGCAATAAAAAAGTGGTTGTACAGCAAGGCGTTGAAAGCTAACAACAGCGAAAGGTGGTCTCTTTATAACAGCATGGTTTCGGAATATAAACAGCTTTGAAAGAGGCCAGTACATCTGTTCTTTTCCATAACGCTTCCTTCGCTACTTCAAACTAACCCGCGTAAATGTTGGGAGATAATCAATGGATCCAAAGAAAAAGCTATTACTCCTTGCGACGACCGAGGTAATGTTATTCCGGCGAATGAATGCTTTATAGTATTGCAAAGTGTTTTCCTGCAGTCTTTTTCGGAGGATGTAACTGCAGTACACCAAGTTTTAGCTATGTATACTTTCCATTAATGGACCCGGTCTTCGTCGATTGGGAGGGCAGAGCAAAGCTCATTCAAAACTTGAAATCATCCTCATCACCTGGTATCTATGGAATCACATCACAGTTTTTGAAATATACTGCAACGTATTCGTCAATATTGTTGTCTAAAGTCTTCACTGAGTCACTGGAGTGTTCGATGCTGCCAGGTGATGGAAGGCGGGGAGAGTGGCTCCAATACCGAAGCAACGTAACACTACACAACCCACCAACTACCGACCAATCACGCTAACTTAGTGTCCCTTGAAACATTTGGAGCATGTCATCTATTCCCATCTTATAACGTTTCTTGAATCTGATAACTTCTTCAACAAACATCAGCCTGGCTTAGGAAGTATCGTTCTTGTGAAACCCAACTTCTACTGCTTACGAATGACCTATTTTCTGTCACGGACCGCGGATCTTTCATTGACTGCATCTTTCTCGACTTCAAAAAAGGCTTTGATAACGTTTCTCACCGTCTTCTATTATTAAAATTAAGCTAACCTAATATTGGTTATACAATTCTAAGACGGATGGAAAAATTTTTGCTTAATCGAACACAGTGCGTTTCTACTAAAAACTACAACTCACCTGCATGCCCTGTATCTTCCGGTGTATCACAAGGCTCTGTGTTAGGTCCACTTCATTTCCTAATATACATTGACGATCTACCTAACAACACCTCTTCCCCCATCCGGCTATTCACAGACAATTGTTCAATTTACCGTGAAATAACTAATCCTAATGACTGCTCTACACTTCAAACTGACATAAACAGCGTTTCCTCTTGGTGTGATGACTAGTTAATGACACTGAATGTTCGTAAATGCAAAGGCTATAATAATTACACCTAACCGCAACAACGGCATTCCCTACCCTTACCTACTAAAAAATAGCTCTCTCGAGGCTGTTAATACGTACAAATACCTTGGTGTTCACATAAGCAATAACCTCTTGTGCAAACGCATGTTGATTACGTAACCAGCAATGCTAACCGCATGCTTGGCTTCCTGCGCCCTAACTTCTCTCTCGCCCCTCTTTCTTTAAAACTACTGTTATACAAAACCCTCGTCAGATCAAAACTAGAATATGCCTCTTCAATTTGGGACCCGCATTTCTTATTCCATTCCAACTCCGTTGAATCCATTCAGAACCGTGCTGCCCGATTTATTGTATGCAAACATTTTCGGAATCCAGTGTATCTTCAATTAAAATGCATTTGCATCTTCCTGACCATTCAGTAAGAAGAAAAATAGCCCGGTTGTGCCTTTTTCATCAGCCTTATTTTACTAACCCTGACATCAAGTGCGACCTTTTTCAGTTCCTTCATATGTTTCCTCACGCATTGATCCCAAATTTCAAGGTTGAATTGCCATCCTGCCCCACAAACTTGTGTTTCAATTCCGTTGTACCAAAAACTGCGTCGGAATGCAACCACCTCCCCGCTTCGATCGCCAGCATCCCTGAACCTTCATTATTCAAGGCGGCCATATGAAACTCTTTTTAAAACTTGTATGACCCACTCCGGTTGAACTGGTATTTTTTGTAGGGACGGCGAGAGAAGTTTTCCCTTTGTGCATTGTAGCGAAGCCCTTGTAGGGCTAGAATTTCCAATAAACGTTGCTGCGTTTACTCGCTAAGCAACTAAAGCACTAAGCAACTAAGCAAGCACTCTTTTAGCATGTTCGGGTGATTCCTTCAAAACGTCATAGTTCTTGCGGGTTTTTAAATCCGGTATGTATTCGCATCCTTCCCCAGCCACGTGCACTATCGGCAGCCACGTCAAGGCGTAGAAGTGTGAGGAACATGGCTCGTGAATGCAAGTGAACCCAATTTGTGTATATGTGTATGGTGAAAAGCTTCGCTCCTATCCGTGCATTTAACAATGACATGCGAGATAAATCCGGAAAAAGGAGAAGAAGAGAAATGTAGGGAGAGGAGACTACGTACGTACTGGACGTGGCGTGATAAACAGAACGGCAACGAGCCGCACGCGAAGCGGCTTCCCGTGTTTCACTTCTAGAGGAAGAAAAAAATGAGAGCTCCTCATTTGTCCCCTTAGGGGACTACAAAGGCGGAAAATGATGAGTTGAAGTGTACCTACAGCGTGTGGACCCTACAAAATTAACTATGTTCAAATCCCACATTTATTGCTCTTCGGACGGCTCATAACATAGCGAAAGTTTGCATACTTCTCTACAATTTGTTACATTGAAATTTTATACACGTTTGCAAATTCATCTACTTTAAATTTAAAAATACTCGGTTTATAAGTAGGAGTATAGTGCCAGTAGACAGCTGTCACTGTGCGCGTGAACACATTCTCACTTTAGCACAAAAAACGTTGCAATATTTAGGATCTTATTGTCTTCCGAGCACCAGTGTGTTCGGCGTCTGACTTAGGGGAGCAACAGTACTATTTACTAAGTAGGCTACTCGAACGAATTCACTCACGCGCCTGAACTAACACCACTAACAAGTTGTAGCAGCCGTAATGTACAAGTTTTACAATATCGCTAATACACTTCAGCTACACATTACAATAAAAAATCCATTCGGTCCTTCATGGGAACAGGTTAAGCGCCATGCACACCTGGAGGAAGGAAAACAGACAGAAAAAAAGCGCACTAACAACTGAGCTTTATTCGTTCCGAAAGCGATTATAAAGGCAGGAAAAACACCATGTGATACCAGTTGCACCACGTGTGAAAACGATTACAGCTGCCGCACTCGCCTAATCCACCTCGCTCGAAAGAAGGTCAACTGAAGGCTTGCTGACACATCGGTCCCCCATCTTTTTTATGACGTAGGCCTCGAACACTTCCCGTTCTTCTTTTTTTGCGATATGAATGCAGCACTCGGGTCCTCTCGAACGCTGGTTCGCAGCCCCTTGGCTTGCAGTCAGTCTTACAGTGAAGAGCCAGATTGCTTCCGTCTTCAGCGTCGCCGCAAGTGTTCACGCATCTGGAAGGCCTAGTTTTCAAGGATTTCAGGTATGTTGATGATTATTCTTGGTCGTACGGACATGTAGTTTTCAGCAACATAGTGCATAAGGTTTTGAATGTGTTTGAGGATAATGGTCAGGGTCTGGCGTTTACAAGTGAGGTTCCCAAAGATGGAGTCATAGAGTTTTTGGACTTGAAGCTGACTTTCCAAGATAAGCGCGTCGGCTTGATGTATCACCCAAGGTCTAACAAGCCCCTGTTGAGTTATTCGTTATGGGACTGTAAAGTGGTAATAACAGGGATTGATGTCAATAGCCAGAACTCGTCTCTCACAAAGTCTTGCGTCCACACCAGTGGGTACTAGTTTTGCGTGTCAGATAGATAGATTAAAAAAAGCTGGCTTCTCTAATCACACCCTTGTGTTTGCTACAAAAAAGGTTTTAACAGAGTTGAGACAGCACGGAAGATCTGCAGTTGAAAAAGAATCGCGCAAATGGTGTGCTGTTGTATGCTATCTTCCCGCAATTTCGCATAGAATAAAAAAGATAGCAGGCACGTTTGATGTTGCGGTGGTATTCTCGGGGAACAATAAATTAGAGAGGCTTATACCCAGAATTGACAATAAGCTCTCCAGGAAAGGGGATTCCCAAAGAAAGGGTTGTGGCGTTAAGCGCAAGTTACAGTTTGTTGAGTGCCGATGTAATGTCGTGGATTGCATTCCTTTGAAGTGCAAAAGAAAGTACATCGGCCAAACAGGACTATGCCTCAATGAGCGCTTGCACGAACATCGAAACTCCCTCAAGGGCACGCCCACGTCACATTTACCATCGCATAGTGAGAGTTGCGGATGCTATTCCTTGTTCAATGCTAGTACTGTTTTAATGGCTCACAAAGATAGGAGAACAAGGGAGATAGCTTAAGCCTACTACATGAAAAGAGTTCAGATGATTGTATTATTTGCCCGTTCATATCACTACTGGATTGCGAAGTAGCCTATCTAGACAGTTGTTGAATGAGTGGCTGTTCTGTGCACATGTGAGACATACGTCAAGATTGATATTATCACACACGCTCCTATATACTTTTTCATGGTGTAATAAACATTTCAGTTGTTAGTCAGCGCTCGTGTTGTTGTCTTCTTCCTTCTGTCCTTGTTTTTTGCTGCGGTGTTCACCACTATGAACTCGATGTCCTTTACTTCGATTTGAGCAAGGCTTTTGATGTCGTCTGCCATGATATATTATTTGAGAAAGCTGTGTCAACTCGATTCACAACCATCCATCACATCCTATTTATGTAATTATTTATCGGATAGGTCATGCGTCGTGCATCATCTTCGTCTTCCCTCTCCTAGGAGGCGACAAGAGGTGTCCCTCATGGCTCTGTCCTCGGGCCACTTCTTTTTTCAATTTTCATTAGTGATGTTTCCTCAGTAATTCATGATTGTCACTTTCTCTTATATGCTGATGATGTCAAAATATTTACGGTTGTTTCAAACACTGCAAGCTGCTCTGCTCTTCAGCGAGCGATCATGTCTTTTTCGGATTGGTGCTCACGCAACAAACTTCTCATTAATACATCAAAAACTAAGGTATTGACACACACTAGAAAAACTGACAACATATTGTTTTCCTATAACATTAGCAGGAGAAGCACTACCACGTCTTGTGGAGGTTAAGGATCTCAGTGTTAATTTCGGTGTTAATTTCGACAGTAAATTGAGCTTCTCCCCGCACATCCGGGAGGTCACTCAGCGGGCCCTCCGATATCTTGGCGTTATAGGTCGCCTATCAGAAAAGTTCAAGCAGCCGGGCACTTTTTACAAGCTGTACACGACTAATTTTTCGTCCGCAGCTCGAGTATGTTTCTGTGGTATCGAATAGCGCATGCAGAACACTCTGTATGCATATTGAAAGTGTCCAGAAGAAGTTTATATATATATCTTCAATCATCTCTTTGCTAGCCATAACAATTTTGGTTCGTTCTCTGTACCGATGCTAGAGTGCCTAAACTCCAGACGTATTATACCTGATATTCTTTTCCTGTTCAAAATCATTTATGGCGCAGTGTCTTGTGGTGAAATGCTACAGCATGTTCTATTCCATGTGGCGCGAAAATTCACCAGAAGACACGACACCTTTTTTTAATCCAAGCTGTCTGCGTGGTTTGTTCCCCATGTTTCACCTCCAGTGTACGTACGATGTGTACTCCAAATATTTAGACATATTTAATAATTCCTCGACACAGTTCCGCAAACATCTCTGTGCGCTTGTCATGTAAGTGACCTGTTTTGTCCTCTGTTCACGCGCGGTCACTTGGGCATGATGTGATGACAACACAATCTTTTCTTTTTATATATATTCCCCTTATTCAACGTCTGGTTTTCTCTACGTGTATATTCCTTGTCTGGTCCTTTTCTTACATATAAGCTATCTTGATTCACTCAGTTTCTGTGAAAGCTAAACATTGTTTTATTCTTGTACATTTTTGAAATTATCTGTGTATGAAGACCACTGGTGTGGTGTCACATGCTTTACTGCAAGGCCTTCTACTTTTTCATGTGTGTATGTGTGTGGTTGTGTTTTCTGTGGGTGCATGTATATGCTGGTGTACGGCAGTGGGTAATTTTTGTGTGCGTGTGTGGCACCAACACTGTCCTTTATTTGCATTACTTGTCAGGTGTGGGCATCTTACATTGCCTGTTTTTTGTTTTTTTCTTCGTGCGCAAGAACAAAGGCCCTCCGGCTGTTCCTGGGAACGTTAATAAACAATTGATTGATTGATTATTACTATTAATATTATTGTATATTTCGAACGTCACTCAATACCGGTAAGTTACCCACTCGTTGGAAGACGGCGAGGGTTGTTCCTATATTTAGGTCACGGTCAAAGTTAGACCCAACAAACTACCACCCGATTTCTATTCTCTGAGCTGCCTCAAAACACTTGGAGACCGTACTACATACGCTACTCACTTTTAGTGTAAAAAACTTTATTATTACCTCAGCAACACGGCTTTCTCGCTGGGAGATCGACCACCACTAATCTTGTAAATTTTAGGCTGCATGCTTCGGAAGCTGTGCAGGAAATAGGACAACTCGATGTCGTTTACATTGATTTGAGCAAGGCTTTTGATGTGGTCGGCCATGATATATTATTTAAAAAGATGTGTTAAATCGATTTAAAACTATCCATCACATCCCTTTATGCAATTATTTAACGGGTAGGTCATGCTTCGTGCATACAAACGGGCAGTCTTCCCTCTCCCACGAGGCCACAAGCGGTGTCCCTCAGTGCTCTGTTCTGGAGCCACTTCTTTTTTAAATTTTTATAAATGATGTTTCTGAGTAATTCATGATTGTCAATTTCTCTTATATGCTGATGATTTTAAAATATTTACCGCGGTTTCAAACACTGCAAGCTGTTCCGCTTTCCAGCGAGTGGTCACGTGCTTTGTCAGGTTGGTGCTCACGCAACAATCTCCTAAATATTACATCAAAAACTAAGATAATGACATACACTAGAAAAACTGACAACATATTGTTCTCCTATAACATTAACGGTGAAGCACTACCACGTGTTGTTGAGGTTGATGATCTTGGTGTTAATTTCGACAGTAAATTGCGCTTCTCCCCGCACATCAGGGAGGTCACTCGGTGGGCACTCCGATCTCTTGGCGCTATATGTCGCCCATCAATGTAGTTCAACGAGCCGGGCTCTTTTCTCATGCTGTACACGACTATTTGTCGTCCGCAGCTCGAGTATGCTTCTGTGGTATGGAATAGCACATGCAAAACACTCTGCATGCATATGGAAAGTGTCCTAGAGGAAGCTTATATCTATCTTCAATCATCGCTTCGCTAGCTATAACAATTTTGTGTCATTCTCTGTACCGATGCTAGAGTGCTTAAACTCCAGACGTATTAGGGCTGATCTTCTTTTTCTGTTCAAAATCATTTATGGCGCAGTGTCTTGTAATGAAATGCTACAACATGTTCCACTTCAAGTGCCGCAAAATTCCACCAGAAGACACCACACATTTTTTATTCCCAGTTGTCTGCGTGGCTAGTGCCCCATGTTTGGCCTCCAGCGTATGTACAACCAGTACTCCGAATATTTAAACATATTCAAAAATTCCTTGACAAAGTTCCGCAAACATGTTTGTGAGCTTGTCATGTAAGTGGCCTTTTTTATCCTCTGTACACGCGCGGTCACTTGGGCATGAAGTGATGACAACACTATTCTTTCTTTTTTATTTAGTTTCCCCCTATTTCAATATATACTTTTTTCTAGATGTATATTCATTCTATGCTCCTTTTCTTACATATAAGCTATCTTGATTCACTCCGTTTCTGTACAACTGAACTTTGTTTACGTTCATGTACATTTTTGAAATTATCTGTGTATGACACCACTGGTGTGGTGTCACATGCCTTACTGCAAGGCAGCTGTACTTGTTTTTATGCGTATGTCTGTGTTTGTGTTTTCTGTGGGTGCACGTTTATTCTGGTGTACGACTGTGTGTAATTTTTGTGTGCGTGTGTGTCAGCAAACACTGTCCTTTATTTGCATTACTTTTGAGGTGTGGGCAACTTACATTGCCTGTTTTTCCTTCTTGTGCCAGAACAAAGGTCCTCCGGCTGTTCCGGAGCACGTTAAACAACGATTGATTGATTGATTGATTATTAAAACGCATTAGGAACCAGGTTGTGGTCGATACTGAACACCTCAAGCCTTGTCAAGTTGGCTTCGACGCCGCGTCGTTTGGATGGTAATCGTCTGGCACAGTGCCTGGTGTAGACCTTGTAGATAAGGTACATGTGCAGCAGAAGCGGAGTTGCGTAAACTTAGTTCGCTCCATGAAGTGATGCTGAAGTGGAGGGAGATGAACCGACCATCTTTCTATCCGGATATGCGTGATAGTTCATTTACATATTTCATAAAATATGCTCAGGAGGCTAAAATGGCAATTTTACTGTCACTCTGTTAGCCATGTCGTGTTCGTACAGCAGCCTGAGCCTAGGTAGGATTTTCTGTCAACTCCCCTTCTCTCCGTCCCAACTAGTGAATAAATACCTTTTAACCAATGTTATTTCTCACCTTGGGCTGGAAATGCAGTTTAAATTTCGCGAATGACATGTTATAATACAACGTGAGATAAGCAAAAGTACTGGTAGCTGTAATCCGGCACTCGGTAGCACACCCAAGAAGTTGCTGGTTCTCGAAACGTTGTCCGTACCGGCAGAGCGTTCATACTGGAAAAATATTTCCGAATAACAATGTGGCTGTCAGGCTCCTTTCTCTATCGCTGCGTTGAACTGAACATGACCACAAGTGGGTTGCTGGAAACCCCGTCATTGTTTCCTCGTCCGACGCGACAGATGTGGGCACGGTCACCATTCTTTCCCTAGTTTACAAGAAAAGGCCGGTACTGATGCATCCTAACGTACCTGTCTACTGTCTTGCGCCTCACGGCCAGTTTATGGGTAAGGTATTATAGTGAAAGGAAGGGGCAATGACCTTCCCTGCTCGTTTGCGTACAACTTTGCGGGTATTACAAAGCTCAGGGAGCCCGCCCTGCCTGTGCGCAGGCAACACAGACACGGGCATAGTGAAAGAAGCCAGGAGCCACTTACACTGCTCCTAACGTGTGTTCACCGGTTTTCCCTGCGTCCTACTCTGTCGCTACAGCTTTTGTCCACACGGTCATGTTCCTCGTGGCAGAAATAAACAGCGCTAGGCATAACCACATATGTCCCGGAGCAGGCAACCAAATTTAAGGGTGCTGTAAACAAACTTTTCATTAGCACGTGGCTGACCCGTTTGGCTCGGGTGCCGTGTCACAATCCGAGCCGTCGGCCTTTTACGCCCATATTATCAGAGCTGACGCGAGGATATCAGGACAGCGAGACTGGCAGCTTCAGCTCACTATGCGCCCTACAAGTTTAGCACTGTTTTTTTTCTAATGTTGATGTAGTAGAGATTCCGCATGCGCCGCACATGAGGCGTCGTGGTGAATAAACGTAGGCTCACGGAGAACGAAGCAGAATTTCAGGCATGTAAAACATAGTTGATGCAATGCGCTAAAAACTGAATTGCCGGGTACGGTTAGAGAAGCTCGACACTTCAATATTGTAACCATTAGGCGATGAGAGAATATTCCTGTTTATTCTTAAGGTAAAAAGCAAACGCATAGTTTTGACACCCTGGAGGCATTCGCTTTCGCTCCAATAATTTAGTTTGAGCTGTGGTATAGGATAAATATCCGAATATATATAAAAAGTGGTGTAACTTTATACCGAAACATAGATGGCCCCCTCTTAGTGGTAAGCCTGCACGCATCTTGCAACCTTTCAACAGCATCTGTTAACCTTCCAAGCACATTACTGTTTAAATGTACTACACTGAGTCACCGTCGAAGACAGCGAAGAAAAACTGTGGTAAAGCAAAGGTAGTAGGGGGAGATTAGTGTGTCCAAGGACAGGAGTGAGGCAACAGTGTAACATTCGCAGGAAATCATAAACTCATGCCATGGAACGAGTCGCGGTTTTGGAATACCTAACGAGCTGAGCTAGACTTTAGTTGTGTGGCTAATACGTCGTCTATGTGGCCGTAAGGCCATAGGCCATTCTCACTCTCTGCGAAGCATTTGCTGTGCGCCTGACCGGACGCTCGGCAAGAAGAATCAGCAGCACTGCAGTTTGGCTAGCCCGTTTTGTGCTCTTTACTCATTTTACGACAGTTTCAGGTATTATTACACGTCTGCCTCTTGAAGTCCTCAGGTTCGTGTCGAAGACCTTATCGAAAGTTGCACTACTCAGAACTCCTGCTTAACTAAGTATCCTCGGAATATTTTTGAGGAATTCGTCAGTTTTAATAGTGACTTTGTTGCCATGCCTGTGCCAGATGCATTGTTACCACCTCTTTGTCAAGTTTGTGACTCGAGATAAGCAAGTTGCGAGACCAAGCATCGTTTTCCTAACTCCGCAGAAGAGTGCTGGTACCACTTTGTTCCGAACGTTATAAAATTTCAAAAGTAGCACGCAATTATGCAATGGATATTTTCTGTGAAGAGACATGAAGATATTCTTGACAACTTAGAACACCACCGCTGTCTAGTGTTTACTGTAAATCAGCGAGGAATAGATGTTTAATTTAACCCATACAAATCCATCCTGCAACATCGCCAGCTGGTTAAAACTGTTGGTGGCATCTTGGATGATCCGCTGCTACCGCGGGAAACTTTTCCTAAGGGCAACCAAATTTATTACGCTAAGGCTGATGGGTAGGAAAGAATTCGTTATGCTGACCAACTTAATAACGCACGTATTGTGAACGATGCCTACAAAATATTGAATAATTTTATAATAATGCGCTACAGTGACAATGGAGACAGCAACTTGTTACTTTTGAACCGTAAAGTAGACCTATTATGTGTCGCCATTGCGTAAACTGCGCCTCCTCGTGCTTGTACTACGCCCATGTAGGTTTCCCTCGTATAAGGAAAGGCTTTTTTTTCCTCGCAGTGCCTTGGTGGCCGCATTTTTGGGTAACACTTGGATCTCGTTGTTCGACGTATTTCTGGAATTGCTGTCGTTCACTTCATTGGTATAGATAATTCTGAGTTTTTTCTTACCTAGATCGATACATAAGTTCAGCACTATAATTGCTACCATTTCCGTGAGCAGGCCATATTTGGCACGTTCACTGGAACTTGGAGTGACGTTAAGCAATACTTTAAGCAAACTCGCACTGTGCAGATGGCTGATAGGCGTCTTAGTTCGTCTGAATTAGGTTCAAAACTGAATTTCCGGCTTCTCTTAGTTTTGCCACCTACACGCGAATCAATGAAGCTACCCAGCAACTGGGAGCCTGGCTTGATGCTGTCAAGATTTCAGCTTGCGTAGCCAGTTGCATGGCTAAGTTATAACGGGTGCGCCAGGTATTTGAGAACAGAATGCTTCCGTCAGGCACAACCGAATATCTCCAGCAAAATCAGACATATTTTCACCAAACCTTGCGAAGTACTTCGGCTATAGTTTATTTCCATAACTACTCAATTAAGCCGCCTCCGGCCGCAATAAGCGATTCGATTCGGTTTCGCAAACGAGTGCTGCACGGGTCAGGTGCTAAGAGATGTTGGCAGTTGAGTGAGAAATGGCGGCCTTCAACGAGTCTTTTGTATCATGCGGGCCTTTGTTGGCCTCTTCCTCAACGACGCCCCAGACATAGTGGTCGAGCGCATTTAAATCTGGAGAACGAGGAGCCCACAAGTTGCGGCTGGCGGGGTCGCAGAAGTTTCAACCATGCCACCATTGGGGCATGCAGGCGGTGCGGAAAGGATCCGAATCCTGCTAAAAGGCCAATGGTCTTCCTTTAGAAGCACTCTCTATCCATGGCTTTAAAACGGGGGCATGCACAGCCACGTTACCGGGAGCATTAACCCGGAGTCCTACAAGAAACGTGCTGCGGCGTCACATCACCCTCTTTGCGGACAATGAATAACACCATCGCCCTGGAAATTAAGGGGTTATGGGGATGTCTGACTGCTGACGGTGATTTTACCTTTTCGCCACAGAAGCCACGTGACCGCCACAATACATCAGTTCTGTCCACACCTTGTAAACGAAAGACTTCGCTTCGTTCAGAAAGGTGGCAATTCCCAAGTCACTGGGGCCTCAACCCATCCGATAATAATGGTTGTTCACACTGGCCATCAATACTCTCAGAATTTCGTGGAAAACGTTTTTGAGAAGCCCGGCTGCTGTGCCGACGTTTTCGTTCCAACCAACTTCAGACGCCTTTGCCCAAAACTGAAGCTATGGTCCCATGCAGTGCGCAAACACGGCTAAATAGGGAAGGAAAAAAGGAATTTTAGCAAGACCAGTATGACGATTCGGCACTGATTGTTGGTGGGTAGCCGGGGTTGAAGAAGTCGAAACGACTTCACATTTGCAAATGAACATCGCTTGCGAGTGCCGTCCCACAACGAGCCGAAAACTTGCTTGGCTGTTTTGCGCCAAGTACAGCGAACATAATATTATGCTTCTGGTCTTCAGAGTTCCGATTGGCGTGTAGTATGTGGTGTGCACGTATAGAAAATATGCCCACTGTTCCCTCTGGCTCCTGTTGGGATCATCACGCACCGGGTTGTTTTTCTGATGAGGATAGATTGATGATGATATTTTCCGTGATGTATATGGCCGGTTGCCCCCTTTATGGAATGTAGTGTCGTCATTTTGAAGGACTACGGCTGTGAGGGCAGCCCAAACTCGAGAATTTGAATAGAAAACTGTAGGGCACGTGGTTACATAAGGAACGTAAGTTTTTCTTTGTCGGACTTTTCTCGCAAACTTGCTCCGTAGTTCTACGAAATAGTTTACTCTTATTGGCTTCCGCCGACACCCAATAACTTTGCGTTGTTGTTTCTGTTTAGCGCAGTTGTTGACTTGAATTGCCCATTCGTGCTGCGGAAAAATGTGCACAGTAAGAAAGAGATAATGAAATATGGAAAAATAAAGGGGGAAACAATCACCTGGGGTTTTGCGGATAGTCAAAAGTACGCACCAATGTCGTAAAGCGGAAATCTTCCGATGCACCCCTAAGGCGGTAAGTATGAGAACGTGGAGCCTGTTGCAGTTGGCGGAGCTGGTGGATTCCGAAAAATCTGGTTTAGCGCCAATCATTACATAATGCCGCTCGCTGCTGGTGTTAATGAGTCCGGGCAGACTTGACAAGCAGGGAATCGGCAGTCCATGACACCGGAGATTGGTCATAGCTCTGGTACTGAACACTGAGCAAAGCGGACAGACTCAAATGAGGTGCTCACGGTTTGCTCAAACCACGTACGTATACGACGTTCCCGAGGTGTAATGGGGTGAACTTGGGAAGACTGAACTTGTCAGATCATGACCGTCTCGGGCAGATCAAAGTGGCAACAAAAAAAGGAGGAATTCAGAATGGGTCATGCGGGTCGGAACTCTGGGCAAGCGCTCCAGAATCTGCCCTTCTGCAAACGCATGAAACATATGGAGGCATGGACCAACCGTTCCGCTCTCGTATGACCTTTCTGACCTCACAGTTCAAGGCCCCATGCAGCTAACGCCATCTAGTCTGTCTTTGGAATTGTAGAAGGAAGGGGATCCGCTCTGGCGCAGTTCCCCGCTACCAAAAATTAAGTGCCCCACCTCCCAGTGACGGGATAGTGGCAGGGCTCAACACGGGCGCAGTGCAATGCCCGTGTCCTCCCTGGAGGCACCCCCTCAATGATCAGGGTAACCCCTGCACCAGGTAAGTATGCCCGGGGAGCGCCACGTGTTGCAACGCCACCGAGGAAGACGCACCACAGGGCTTCGGTGGGCAGGTTGCGGGACAATAAAATTAGGCTCCGGAAATAATGGCTCTTGAAAAACATGGGAATGTGTCTGAACAAGCTGCTAAAATTCGCTATAACTTTTTATGCATCATTTAATAGTTTGCAGGCCCTGGTCAATAAATTTTTAGAAGGTATGAAAATTTCGGTTAGGCAGCTGCTTCATAAAAATATTTATAGTCGCTAGAGGCGTGAATGCGGCGTGCCGGGTCGCCTGCTGGCGAACAGATGGGAAGGAAAACAAGAGATTCAGAATATTAAGGCTGCGAGAGTTCATGAACGCACGGTCTCTTAAATGAGGGCAGAGACAAGAAGTGGATGAACGTAGACAGTCTCCGCACAGGTATGTACAAGACAAACCTCCCGGACTTGTGCATCATACAGAAAAGTTCAGAGAACCACTTTTTAATACATGTTCGATCCTTTTTAGTGGGATTTTAACGTAATGAAGGTGTTTTTTATAAAGAAAACCCTTGACTTGTCACTTTGCATGCATGGTAAAGCTATCAAATCACGAAAAACGTCGACCTCTTTGATATGGCTGAAATGTTGTAACACAAAGAAAAAACATCGGAACTGGCATGAATGAAACACGCCTAACCCTTTTGAGAGCAAGCCGTTGGGCAAAGTGTAAAATAATTAATTAATTAAATATTTTTTTATTATAACTATTTATGTATAATTTATTTATTTATTTATATTTATTTTTTTAATTTGCAGCATACTGCATGGTCATTTGGGGCCCCAGATGTAGGGGTATGAATTGTTGCAGAACATTTACTTCTTGCCTATGTTGTATTTCAAGTCGTACAATTGGACTGGTATTTTTTGTCGGGACAGCGTGAGATATTTTTCCTGTGGAGCATTGTAACGAGGCCCTTTTAGAGCTATATTATACAATAAAACTCGCTGCGTTCACTCAGTAAGGAACTAAAGAACTAAGCAACTAAGCAATCTTTCTTTAGCTTGTTTGGGTGATTCCTCCAAAATTTCCTATTTCTTGCGGATTTATAAGTCCGGGAGACTGGTGTCTGTTCGCATCCCTTCCCAGCCCAGCGCGCTAAAGGTAGGTGCGTCAAACCGTAGAAGTGTTAGGAACACGGCTAGTGAACGCAAGTGAACCCAATTTGTGTATCTGTGTATGGGAAAAAGCTTCACTCCTGTCGGTGCATTTAACAATAACATGCAAGATAAATCTGGAAAAATAAGAAGGGAATGGTAGGGATTGGGGACTACGTATCTCACGGGACGTGGCGTGGTAAATAGAACGGCAACAATCCGCACGCGAAGCCACTGCCTGTAGGTCACTTCTAAAGGAAGCAAAAAATGAGAGCTCCTAATTTGTCACCATAGGGGGACGACAAAGCGGAAAATGATCAGCCTTGGTGTACCTCCAGCGTGTGGACCCTCGAAAATGAAGTATGTTCAAATCCCACATTTATTGCTCTTCGAGCAGCTCACAACATAGCGAAAGTTTGCCTACTTTTCCAAAATATGTTACATCAAAATTTTATACACGTTTGCAATTTCGTGCACTTTAAATCTGAAAATACTCGGTTTATAACTGGGAGTATAGTTCCCGTAGACAGCTGTCACTGTGTGTTTGAACATATTTTCACTTTATCCCAAAAAACGTTGCGAGATTTAGGATCTTATCTTCTTCCGAGCACCAGTGTGTTGCAAGGACACAAAGACGCACTTCGACAAACTATGCTCAAATGAGTGATAACATTATCCTGCCCTCGAGAGTCTGCGAATACCACATGAACACCTAGAGAAATAACAAGGAAAGAACAGTGCCTACCCTTTTTGAAAAATAACGCGGCGTAATTTCGGTTTACACGTGGGCTCATCAATTCCCTTTATAACAATTTCGCTCAAGGCTAAAGGCTGTGATCGCTTAGGAGGTAGATGGGCAGATGTTTAATATTCGTGTTTCCGCTGCCGCTCTCAAACCACCAAGAAGCCTTCTTATCCAGAATGAATGAGGGTTTTATTCGGAGGCGGGCCGTCGGTGGCAGGATTCAGGCACGATTTAACCGGCACTTTTGCTCCAGGAAGACCCCTCCAGTGCAACCACTGCCTTTTGCGTCAGCACAAAGCGTCGTCACCCTCAACAACCCCAGTCAACAGCCAGCTCATCGCTGTGTCAAGTTTCAGGCGCTTCAGCGGCTGCGCAGGACGGGGGTTTATCACGCCAGCCAACCAAGAGCATCCAGGAGGCGCTGCATCAACCTCATACTGGGGCGACGGACTATATGTACGTTACTGTACCTTTCCCATATTGTTCTGCAATGTCTTGTGCTCTACATGTTGCTTGTATTTTTGTAACTCACATTAGAATTTCTAGCTTGTTTGATTTTGCCTCATCATTGTACTGTACCAAAGGCGGCTGGGGCCTCTGTCTGGCTTTGTAGCCTTTAGTTCCAGCCTGCCTCCTCGTACTACTGAGAATCTTTGAATCTAGAATCTATGTTCCGGCAATAACCCATCGCTCCTTCGCAGTGGGTGGCGGGATTCAGGCCCAATTTAACCGTCACTTTTGCTACAGGTGAGTTGCAAATTTTACTCTTCGTTGCTTATCGTATATCTTTTCTCACCATCGACGGCACTGTTGATATTATTGTTTATGTACCGCGCGTGAATCATGGCTTTAGCATTCAACTGTGGCAAATGTTCGAAAGCGCTTCGGGTGCTGGAAATTTTTGGTGTGTACCGAATGTGATGTTAGATTGTATTTTGAAAAATAAAATAGTACTGGGGTAGCTGAAAATGCAATATTTGCCAAGGGAGCTGCCAAGCGTGAAACATGGCTTTTTGCGACAGTCGTTCAGAAAACCCCACCGCAGCCGCTTTAGCTGTGGTCCCAAATTGCGACTCACCTTCCCAGCTGTCGGCCGAAATTAAGTGTCTTTTGCCGATAAAGGACGCCATCACCTCCCATGTTCACAAAGTTGATGTGATTCTGCAACTAAAATAACTGTAGATGTTCTTCAAAAAACAGTTGACGCCGTTCACGAACCAGTATTCGTTGTTTCGGGAAAGTACAATGAAGTCATATCTACTACTGTCAGACCACTACTGGTCAACTGCAAAGCGAGGTTCATACCTTTAAAGGCACTGTATCAGATCAAGCGGAAGAACTGTCGAGCCTGCGCAAACAGTTAAGTAACATTGAACAATACAGCAGGAGGCAGAACTTCGAAATTCACAGTCTGCTGCTACAGAAAGGCGAAAAGCTTCTGTCTATCACGTCTGATATGGCACAAAAGCTGGAGTTGGACTTCACGGAGTCTGACATCAAAGCGATACATTGCCTTCTGACTAACCGAGATCGTCCGCCAGTTCTGCTGGTTAGATTTGCCACCGTTAAACTGAAAGAAATGTGGTGGAAGTGTAGAGGCTCCCTGAGGGCAGTTGCGGAACAGGGCAGGATTCCTCAGCTGTACTTCGCTGATAAATTGACCAACTACAACAGAGAACTGTAGTGGGCAGCCCGCCAGAAAGGAAAAGAAGACTGTAGAAGTACGTCTGTGCTGAACATGGCAAAAGTTTCACCAAGCTGAGAAATCGCCCCTTATCCGCTTATCGGATTACGCTGACCTAGAGGAGTTGTGTAAAAAAGTGTACAAGGACGCTGACCTAAACTGATTCCATAATTAACAATGTTTTTCGCAATAGTGACAGCTTCATTAACTTTGTTAGTTTCGCAAATCAAGGATGCAATCCTTCACGGTTGTGCACGTCAATATCCGGAGTATCAGTCGGAATTGGGACGAATTCCTTGGTATCAAACGAAATACCGATTTTGTTATTGATGCCTTTGTACTAACTGAAATTAATATTCATGAGGTCCTTGTTCCATTTTTTAAGCTTCCGTACTATTTTATTTTTGCGCTGACGCGCCTTGTCAGTAGTGGCGGTGGCATCATGACCTTGGTACATGAACACTATGTGGCGTCATCCTTGCTATTAGGTTTCAGCTCAGCACAATGCCTGGCACTGCGCATCGCCTTGTTAGATACAGATATAACACTTCTTGCCATTTACAGACGCCCTCCCCCCCAAATGCGAACGTTTTTGTAAGCGAACTGGACAACTTCTTGCTTTCCTTGCCGTCAACTATCCTTGTTTGTTAGGTTGGAGATATCTACATAAATACTTTACCTACAGCGCGCCCAGCTGTTTGCAGATATTTAAACGTGTTGGCCAAATCAGGGGTTATTCCAAGTATCTGCTCCCTTACACGGAAAGAATACCTTGGTGCGAAATTAGTAACTTCATGGAATGACCACATCAACGTTAGGGCGCCCTTTTTTTGCACCTATTCTGCATTAATCAAACACAACTGGCCGACCATTACTTTGTGGGTTGCCATGTCTATTTACCCGTGCTTAAAAAGGTTCTGCCCGAGCACTTGCAGGTATCTATTCTTGACTTAGCTAAATTCGATAGTTTAGTTGATAATTTTGGCTGAGATGCATTCATAAAAGGGGCAACTCCTCCTGAAAGTTACCATAAATTGGTTAATGTTATCGACGCAATAAAATGCACTGCGCAAAAAAACCCAAAAATAAAAAAAAACCAATAATGACTTGCCGTGGCATACCCCTACCGTTCTTAGGGCTATTAAAAAAAAGACAAACTTTGAGAGAAGTGTAGGCGCTCTCCTAACAACACGGCTCTGGGGACCCTATACAATGTTTACAGAAATACGGCAACGGCGTAACTTCAGTCCGAAAAGCACTCATTTTACAGTAAATCCTTCCACGAAAACAGATGCAACCCTAGAAAACTTTGCCAACAATTAGTCAGATACTTGTCGCATCTTGCCTACTCATTGACGTACTTTTCTCTTGTTTGTCACTCCCTTCGCGTGCTCGCGCTTCGGACATCCGGACTTTCTGGACTGCAGAAACACTGAGGCTTGCAAGAAATGTAAGATAAACGTGATTGATTATGGTTAATAGGTTATTTCTTACTCTTGAAACAATCAGCTGCATCTTATAAAAACGCATTAGAAAGGCACACGCTAATTAAGGGGTGCGCTGACAGCGCCGCATTTCCATTTTACTTGTCCTTGAAGAAATTTTTGTTCGCAATGTTTGTCACCCGCTTGGAGTACAAGTATGGGTTAGCGTGACAGTTCGCGGAAACAACAGAACAGCTTGTGGCGTATAACTATTAATTACTATTATTTCGCAAAATTTGGTGCATAACTCTTTTAATTACCAGTATTTGTAAATGTGGGAAAAAAACGAACAACGCAGCAATCCCGTCCAGAACACAAGTCACAATGACAAGACGGACCAGAGCTACTACAGCCAGGTAAATCGCTAGAAACTATTTTTTTTCACCCATGCAAAATGTCAACCTATTGTGTTATATATGGACGATATCGAACGGCACCAGCTAAACAACTCCGAAGTTCATTTATTATAGCGGAAAACAATCATTGGCAGCATGCATTAAAAAAGTGTAGAGGGGAGGACTCGTTAGAACACTAGTTCGCATTTTCAAAGCCGGGTAATGTAAACTGAAAGCACACAGATACAAACAAAAATGTGTCAACTTATTTCACCTTTCGAACCGCAGTGATCCATGCTTACCGTCTATCCTTTTGGTGCGCTTTCGCGGGGAATATGCAGAATTTAACGAATGGATCCTCTTCTTTACTGTCGTGGCAGCTGACCATGCAACAATATGGGGGGTTTGCTTCGCTTTCAGTTTCATCTTTTCGTTTCGGGCTAGTGAGGAGTGTTCCCGCCGCTCTTTGTACGTGCTGGCTTAAGTGGCTCGCGCAGCCGGCGGTCGCTTTGTTCGCATTCGTGAGTAGGAGGCTGGATGCCTCAGGCGGTGCGGGAGACAGCGCGAGCTGCGCGTGCACTTGCCAGACGCGGAGGACTTATGCCACGAGGCGGTTAGGAGGGGCCGTCGTTTGCTTAGGGCGCTGAAAAGCAGTTCACCAGACGCAGTCGTTTCGCGAGACTGGGTTTCGCCAAGGGTCGCCCACAAGAGCACCTTTATCCCGTGAACAGCCGTTCGTTCGACTGGCACGTAGCAAGAACGCGTCTCTAGCGGACAAGACAAGCACCGGCAAAAATGGACCCAGTCTACTCTAGTAAACCGAACTTGCTGGACACGTGCTAATGTGTGTTTCATAAGTCGAAAGAAAATTTTATTCTTCTCGCGAGAAATGCAGCACGCGCGCAAAAAAAGCACGTTCAAAAACCGCCCCGGCGTACGGAGGGGCGCAGCGCCCACGGCGCGATCGTTCGGAGCCTATAAGCGGAGTGCCGCGTTCCGGCCGGTCTCGGAGGGGAGAGTCAATAGTGCCGCCCGCGTCTCTCAGTGTCGCCCGCGCTTGCTTGCCGCATCTCCTCGCGTGGAACCCAACGATGTGATTGAACCGCAATTCACGTTCACTACGCGTTTCACGCAATTCGACTAATCGACCCAACGGAAACACCCGACGGAACCCCTTCAGCGTCCCATCACACCAGGGTTCCCGCGAGGGGAGGAGGCGTAATTTTTGTTTTGTTTTGTGCCTACAAGACCCCTGAGACGTCATTCTTTGTTTCGCATACCTTGATGTTACACGCGATTTGGATGTTTTGTGCGCAATTATAATGTTCCCGATATATTTAATTATATGCCCAGTGCTATCTACTCCATTTCATCGACACATGCTCTCAAACTTTATCTAACGAAAAACTTTTCTGAAGTTGAGTAGCCCTGCGTTTTCTCTTTTGTATGTATGTATTACGCACTGCTTTACTGCTTCTGACCGTTTTCCTCTTTTGTTTTGTTTTGTCTTTGTGTTGTTTTTTCTCTCACTTCTCGTTTCTTATGGCCCTCACCTTGCTTGTGTTTCCATTTTGTTCCTTTTTTTATATGCTGTAAGTTACAGTGTCCTGACTGTGGCTGCCGTGTACAGCCGGAAAAGCCTGTTTGGCTTCGGCTGACCCGTCATGTATTCTGTACCTCTACGACAACTAAAAACAGGTATTAATATTGTTATTATAATTATTATATCATTATTAATATTATTTTTATTATTATATTCATTATTAAAGCGGTTTGGGGACGAGGTTGTGGTCGATGGGGAACTCTGCAAGCCTTCTCAAGTTGACTGCGACACCGCGTTCTTTGAATGGTAATGGTCTGGCAGAGCGCCCGGTGTAGACCTTGAGATAAGGTACATGTGCAGCGGTGGCGGAGTTGCGTAAAATTAGTTCGCTTCATGAACCGATGCTGAAGGGAAGTAGATGAAGCGACCACCTCTCTAACTGGATATGTGAGCTGGTTCATTTACATATTCATAAAATATGCTCAAGTGGCTAACGTGGCAGTTACACTGTCACTCTGTCAGCCGTGTCGTGTTCGTCCAGGGTCGGCACCTAGGCAGTGTTTTCTGTCAGCTCCCGTTCTCTCCGTCCAAACTAGCGGTTAAATGCCTTTTAACTAATGTGTTTCTCTCCTTGGGCTGGAAATATACTTTAAATTTCCCGAATGGCATCTCATAATACCGCGTGAGATAAGCAAAAGTACAAGTAGCTGTAATCCGGCACTCCGTAGCACACCCAACAAGTTGCTGGTTCTCGAAACGGTGTCCGCACCGGCCGAGCGTTGATACTAGAAAAATATTTCCCGAAAAACAATGTGCCCGTCAGGCTTTTATCTCTAACGCTGTGTTTAACTGAACATGACCATAAGTGGGTTGATGGAAATCCCGTCGTTTTTTCCTCGTCCGACGCGACAGATGTGGGCATGGCGACCATTCTTTCCCCGGTTTACATGAAAAAGGTTGGCACTGCATGCATCCTAACGTACCTGTCACGGTCTTGCGCCTCATGGCCAGTTTATAAGTAAAGGTATTATATTGCCGCGAACCATGCATTGGGTTTGTTTATTTGTGTTTTGCTTTTATCGCCCGCTGCGCCGGTCTGTGTTATCAGGTGTTGTCTGTGGGCCAAAGGAGGTGCGTGTTCCGTTCTTTCTTTCTGTGCTGTATGTGTTATCTCTTCTGATAGGGAGCGCGTTCCGAACTAATGTAAACAGCCTAGAATCATCTTCGTTGATCTACAGTGTTCTGGATACACTTCGACTATTCGAGAAACCCTCGCGCCGAGTGATAAATCTCCGCAGAGCAGATGCCGCGGCATTCGAAACGTCGACGATCGCCTTCGCACGACACTTTGTTGACAGCTGCTTCGCCGCCTGTATTCTTTGAGTTGTTAGGGTAGCACAAGTTCACTCCAATAAACTCGTTTTCCTTGCAGACAACTGCGTCGTCTTTGGCTTCGTGACATCTGGTAGAGGTGCTGGGTACGTGCACCCTAAACCTTCTGCAAGTCGCGAAACAAGCCCCAATTGCACCAGCCGCCGACAGGAAGGCCTCCCACCCGAACTCACTCTGCTACCGGAGAAAGTGAAGAAGGAAGACGTCGCTACCAACACCATGGTCAACCAAGCCAATTCTCCCGTCGTTCTGCAGCAACCTCGGGAGCACCCATCATTCCGAGGATCTCCTGGAAAGACCCCGGAGACTGGCTGGAGAAGCTGGAGCGCGTCCGAACATTTCAACCGATGGGATGACGAGAAACGTTGAGGCAAGTGTTTTTCTACCTCGGAGACTCGGCTCGAGCCTGGTTTGAAAATCACGAGAGCTCGCTAACATAATGGGCATCTTCAAAACAGAATTTTTAAAAAGGTTCTCAACTGTGCTGCGTAATTAACGGGCTGAGCTATTGTTGCAGACGCGAATCCAACACCCTAACGAAGGTGTTGTAGTGTTCGTTCAGGAGATGAAGTTGCTGTTCCGACGAGCTGACCCAGAAATGGCGGAAGAGAAGAAGCTGCGCTTTCTCATGCGGGGCGTTAAGCAAGAGCTCTTCGCTGGATTAATTCGCAACACCCCAAGAACCGTCGCTGAGTTCGTGACCGAGGCGTCCATGATCGAGAGGACCCTGGACATGCGTTCGACGCCGTACGATCGACCACACAACGCGTTTTTGGCGAACCCCGTGAACGCCCCTGGATTCGCGAAAGAAAACTTACGGGAAACAATCCGGGCCATCGTTCGCGAAAAACTCGGGAAACGTTTCCCAACAACGCTCGCAACCCCAAGGTGACTCCCTCACCGACGTTATCCGAGAAAAAATTCTACACGCACTGGAGACTTCTACGCCGTCGGAAGCACCCCGTGGGCAACAAGCTATGGCGTACGCCGAAGCTATTCGTCGACCCCGCCCTGCTCCAACCCGTCGTAAAGAGACCCCGCCGTACAGCCGCCCACTGTCACCCGCCCGACCACCTGTAGTCGAAAACCAGACGCCGAGGAAGACAGATGTAAGGCGCACTCCCGATAATCGTCCTCTGTGCTACCACTGCGGAAAGCCCGACCTCATTTACTGTCGCTGCCCCTACAAGAGGATTGGTTTGCGAGGGTTCTCCGTCGACGCACCTGCCCCCGACCTGGCCAGCGACCATCGGAGATCGAAGAATACTTGTCCAACAGCAGCCGTGGACCAGCACCTTTCAACCGATCGCCGTCGCCCTACCCATAGCAGTCGTCCAACCGCCGTAGCAATGCTGATTTTGCACGTGGAAGGTCCCCCAGCCCACGCGGGAGAAATTAAAAGCAGCAACTTGTGGAGGTAAAGTTGCACGACCGCGGAAAAATGAAAACCCTCCAACGACGCGACGACTAGCGGAAGACGATGATTCGAACATGCCCTCAGCCCGACGACCCGATTTAACCCGGACGTGACTCCTAAACACGACGACAACCAAACGGCGCGACGCGTACCCGACATGACCGAACCTGCCGCTGAGAAGACGACGACCACGACGCACAGTGCCCGACCGTCAACCTGCACAAACCAGGATACGATGCCACGACTCAACCGTCCGACGTTCAGCTGTACATCGACGGCTTTAAAGTAGTCGCCCTCATATACACGGGAGCCGACTACTCAGTCATGAGCGGACCATTTGCGTTTAGGCTGAAGAAAGTTATGACCAGATGGCACGGTCCGCACATTCGCACAGCATGAGGCCACCTCGTGACGCCAAGTGGAACGTGCACATCGCGCGTCACTATAGACGGCACAACGTACCCAGCGGCGTTCGTCATTTTGCCTAACTGCTCCCGCGACGTAATTCTGGGAATGGACTTTTTGACGGACAATGACACAATACTCAACCTGCAGACCAAGTCGATAATATTTTCCTGCGATCACAGCATGACGCCTGAACCGAACCCCGCAAACCGTGCTGCTGTAAGGATCGCCGATGATCATGTCACCCTGCCACCCCGCGCAAGAATGATGATCACCGTCTACTGTGAAGGTGCTGCTCCTGACGTCGACGCTATCGTGGAGAGTGACCAAAGGTTGCTTCGCGACCGCGGTGTGGCTGTCGCAAGTGGCATTGCGCGGTTTAAGCAGTGCAAATCTCATGTTTCGGTCACCAATTTAACCGAGGACTACCAGCATTTAAACAAGGCTGCTGCAATTGCGTTCCTCGAAGAAACGCAACAAGCAAGTGACGTGATCGCAGTCGCCGACTTTGAACACGCACCCGAAGATACCTTCAAGCTTTCGCAACCCTTCGACATGAATTCGGTGCTACCGCAAGAAGGAAGGAAGGAATTGGCTTTGCTGCGTCCCTACAGCGAGTGTTTTTCGTCAAACTCAAGGTTACGTCAGACACTTCTGGCGAAGCACCGGATAATAACCGAGGATGGAGCCCGACCTACCCGACAGTCACCGTACCGCGTCTCTTCACACGAGCGCGAAGCCATCCGGACTCAAGTCGACGACATGCTCAACGACGACATTATACAGCCATTGAAAAATCCGAGGGCTGCGCTGGTCGTACCCGTGAAGAAAAAAAGATGGCTAACTGAGGTTCTGCGTTGACTACCGGCGATTGAACAAGATCAACAAAAAGGACGTCTACCCCATGCCACGAATCGACGACGCCCTCGACCACCTCTGCCACGCGAAGTACTCCTCATCGATGGATCTGAAGACGGGCTACTGGCAAATTGAAGTAGACGAGAGAGATCGAGAGAAGACTGCATTCATAACCCCGGGCGGCCTATACGAGTTAAAGGTGATGCCGTTTGGGCTACGCACAGAGCCAGCAACGTTTCAGGGAGTCATGGACACTGTGCTAGCTGGCTTGAAGTGGCCCACCTGCCTCGTATACCTCGACGACGTTGTGGTATTATCCCGGACTTTTGACGAACACCTTGCAAGGTTGGAGTCTGTACTGGAGGCCGTCCGTACGTCGGGTAAACGCTGAAGCCTGAAAAGTGACGCTTCGCGTACGAGGAACTCACGTTTTTGGGCCATGTCGTCAACGCCGCGGTAGTCCTGCCTGACCCGGTGAAAACGTCAGCCGTAGCGAATTTCCCAAGACCGAAAGATAAAAAGGGCGTGCGCAGATTTTTCGGAATGTGCGCATACTCCATGGGCTTCGTCGCAAACTTCGCATGCATTAACGAAAATAGCACGTGTTTCAGCTGAAAAAGTGCCCATGATGAAGCATTCTGCGAACCGCAACAACGCCTGCAAAGCCCGCCCGTGCTCGCTCATTACGACGAAAACGCCGAAACGGAAATACACACGGACGCCAGTGTTATAGCCTTGGTTGCCGTCCTCGTCCAAAAGCAAAGCGGGGGCGAAAACGTAATCGCCTATGCCAGTCGTGGTCTGTACAAGTAAGAAAAAAACTACTCAGCCTTTGTGAAAGAGTGCCTCGCGATTATATAGGCCATTTCGAAATTTCGCGTGTGCGTGTATGGAAGACCGTTGAAGGTTGTGACAGACCACAATGCGCTGTGGTGGCTCGCCAATTTGAAGGACCCCTCTGGCCCCGTCTTGGTAGGTGAAGCTTGCGCTTGCCAGAATTCGACGGTACAGTAGTCTATAAATTAGGGAGAAAACACTCCCACGCCGATGCCCTGTTTCGCACCCCCGGCGACGCACCACCGCATGACTCTTACGAAGACAGCGCATTCTTGGGAGTCGTGACGGAGAGCGACCTAGCCGCCCAGCAGCGTGCCGACCCCGAGTTACGCGTAACGAAGGACAAGACGTCGGCATGCCTAAGGCCTTCAAAAGGAACTTACCACCATTCAGCCTGCGAAACTCCGTCCTCGTGAACAAGAATTTCAGCCCCGGAACAAGAACGAAATTATATTCTTGTCATCCCTACAGACCTTCGTGATGAAATTCGGAAGCATGCAATGACGACCCGTCTTCCGGACTATCTCGGCGTAGCTCGCACTATTAGCAAAATTAAGACGAAGTACTACTGGCCCCGTCTTGCATCCGAGGTCACCCACTACGTCAGGAGCTGCCGTGACTGCCAGCGGCGAAAAACAACACCGACGAGCCCCGCCGGACCCCTGCAGCCTGATTGCCGTCCCATCGAGGCCCTTCAAACAGATTGGAATGGACCTTCTGGGCCCATTTCCTACGTCATGATCCGAGAACAAGGGCATTGTCGTAGCAACAGACTACATGGCGCGCTACGCAGAGACCGCCGCTCTTCCGAGGGGGACTGGACAAGAAGTCGCCAAGTTTTTCATAAACCAAGTTGTGCTGCGACATGCAGCCCCTGAAGTCCTAATCACGGGCCGCGGAACGGCCTTCACTGAGGCGCTCATGCAAGGAATCTTACGCGACAGCGAACACGGATCACCGAAGAACGACGGCGTACCACCCCCAAACGAACGGTCTAACGGAACGCTTGAACCAGACAATCGCGGATATGCTGTCTGTGTGCGTCGACGTTGAACATAAGACTTGAGACGAAGTCCTGCCGTATGTCACGTTTGCGTAAACACGGCTATCCAGGAAACTATCCAGATGACACCGTTCTAGCTTGCCTACGGAAGAAGGCACACTACGATGCTTGACGCTATGCTTCCACACGTGGAAGACGACGACATCAACGCCGACGTCCAAAGATACCTTCAGCGTGCAGAGGAGGCCTGGCAGCTCGCTCGAGTTCGCACAACGGACCAGCAGCTGAGGGTTGCGAGACGCTACAACCTCCGACGCCGAGACGCCGAGTACCGCCCAGGGGATCGTGTGTGGGTTTGGACTCCCATCCAACGACGTGGACTCAGTGCGAAGCTTCTACGGCGGTACTTCGGGCCCTACCGGATACTACAACGTGTTGGCCACCTTACCTACGAGGTGATCCCCGATGGTGATTCCGGAACATCACGACGACGCTCGCGGCCCGAAGTCCTCCACGTGGTTCGGTTAAAACCTTTCTACGCACGGTGACGGGCTTTTATTTTTTATTTGGTGGGACTGTCGCTTGTGTTGGCATCGGGTCGGTGCCCTCTTAGAGAGGGGGGGGTAATGCCGCGGGTAATGCATGGGGTTTGTTTATTTGTGTTTTGCTTTTGCCGCCCGGCTGCGCCTGTCTGTGTTATCGGTGTTGATTGTGGTCCAAGGAAGGCGCGTGTTCCGTTCTTTCTTTCTGTGCCGCTTGTGTTATCTCTTCTGATAGGGAGAGCATTCCGAAATAACGTGAACAGCCTAGAATAATGTTCGTTTATCTACAGTGTTCTGGATGCTCTTCGAGCATTCCAGGAACCCTCGCACCGAGTGATAAATTCCCGCAGAGCAGACCCGGGGCATTTCGAATCGTCGACGCGCGCCTTCGCACGTCACTTTGTTGACTGCGGCTTCGCCGCCTGTATTCTTTGAGTTGTTAGGGGAGGACAAGTTCGTTCCAATAAACTCATTTTCCTTGAAGACAACTGCGTCGTCTTTGGCTTCGTGACAATATTCGAGAGAGAGGGGCAATGACGTTCCCTGCTCGTTTACATACAGCTTTGCGGATATTACAAAGCTCAGGGAGCCCGCCTGCCGTGCGCAGGCATCACGCACACGGGCATAGCGGAAAGAGCTAGGAGCTACTTACACTGCCTCCTAACGTGCGTTCACGGGTTTGCCCTGCGTTCTCTCTGTCACTCCATCCTTTTGCACACACGTTCATGTGCCTCGTGACAGAAATACACAGTGCTAAGCACAGCCACATATGTCCTGGAGCAGGCAACTGAACTTAAGGGTGCTGTAAACACCATTTCCATTAGCACATCGCTGATGCGTTTTGCTTGGGTGCCGTGGCACAATCCGAACCGTCGGCCTTTTACGCCCGTAGTATATGAGGGCGGACCCGAGGATATGAGAACAGCGAGACTGGCAGCTTTAGCTCACTATGTGCCCTATCAGTTGGGGCAGTGGTGCTTTTTCTAATGTTGATTTAGTAGAGACCCCGCATGCGCCACACATAAAGCGTTGTGGTGAATAAAAGTAGGCTCACGGAGAACGAAGCAGATGTCCAGGCAAGTAACACTCAGTTGATGCAGGGCACAAAAACTGAATTGCCGAATATGGTTCGAGAACCTTGACACTGAATATTGTTTTCATAAAGCGATGAGAGTAAATTCCTGGTTATTCCTAAGGTAAAAAGCAAACGCGTAGTTTTGACACCCTGGAGGCATTTGAGGCATTCGCTCTCGCGCCAATAATTTAGTTTGAGCTGTGGTATATAATTATTATTCCAAAATTTATAAAAACGGAAGTGTCCTAACTTAGTTTATACTGAAATATAGATTGCTCCCTTTTAATTGTAAGCCTGCACGCATCTTATAACTTTTCGACAGTATCCGTTTAGCTTCCAAGCACATTACTGTTCAAATGTACTACACTGAGTGAGCGTCGAAGACAGCGAAGAAAAACTGTGGTAAAGCAAAGGCAGTAGGGGGAGATTAGTGTGTGCAAAGATAGGAGCCAGGCAACAGTGTAACATTCGCAGGAAAGCATAAACTCATTCCATAGAACTAGTCGCGGTTTTGGAATACTTAACGAGCTTAACGGATAATACTTAACGGATAATACGTCATCTATGTGGCCGTAAGGCCATAGGCCATTCTCACTGTCTGCGAAGCATTTGCTGTGCGCCTTACCAGACGGACGGCAAGAAGAAGCATAAGCACTGCAATTTGAAGAGCCCGTTTTGTGCTCTTTATTCATGCTAGGACAGTTTCGGGTATTATTACACGTCTGCCTCTTGAAGTCCTCAAGTTCGTGGCCAAGACAGTATCAAAAGTTGCACTACTCAAAACTCCTGCTTAACTAAATATCGTCGAAACATTCTTGAGGTATTCGTCAGTTTTAACAGTGTCTTTCTGGCCCTGCCTAGGCAAGATGCAATGTTGCAGCCCTCTGTCGAGTTTGTGACTCGAGATAAGCAAGTTGCGAGACCAAGCATCGTTTTCCTAGCTCCGCAGAAGCGTCCTCCTACCATTTTGTTCCGAACTTTATAAAATTTCAAAAGTAGCACGCAAATATGCAATGGATATTTTCAGTGAAAAGACATGAAGATATTCTTGGCAACTTGGGACATCACCACTGTTAAGTGCTTACTGTAAACCAGCGAGAAATAGATGTTTCATTTAACCCATACAAATCGATCCTGCAACGTCGCCAGCTGGTTAAAACTGTTTGTGGCATCTTAGATGATCCGCTGCTACCGCGGGAATCATGTCCTAAATGCAACCAGATTTATTACGCTCACGCTGATGGGCTGGGAAAAATTTATGCGACGTACTTAGGAACGCACGTATTGTGAAGGATGCCTACAAAGTATTGAATACTTTCATAATAATGCACTGCCCTGACAATGGAGACACCGACTTGTTACTTTTGAACCGTAAAGTAGACCTTATTATGAGCCATCATTGCGTAAACTACACTTCTCCCTGCTTGTACTACGCCCATGGAGGTTTCCCTCGTATGTGCATATGCCTTTTTGTTCCTCGCAGTGCCTTGGTGGCCGCATCTTTGGGTAAAACTGGAATGTCGTTGTTCGGCGTATTTCTGGAATTGCTGTCCTTCACTACATTCGTATTAGATATTTCTTTGTTATTTTCCTTATCTAAATCGATACAAAAGTTCAGCACTAGAATCGCTACCTTTTCCCTGAGCAGGCGATAATTTGCGCGTTCACTGCAACGTGGAGATGGATGATAGACGTCTTATTTCGTCTGAATTATGTTCAAAATTGAATTTGCGGCTTCTCGTAGTTTTGCCTCCTACATGCCAATCATTAAAACTATTCAACAACTGGAAGCCTGGCTTGATGCTGGCAATATTTCAGCTTGCGTAGCCAGTTGCATGGCTAAGTTATATATTGGAGAAAACTTCACACCGTAGCTACTTAGAGTCTTTGCGGCCGGTTCATTAGGAATTGCAAGAAAGATGGCATAACTGAAGTGCCCGTGAAGGATTGTTGCGAAAGATCAAAGAACGGCCCCCACACGGCTATTACAGCGTGGATGGATTGGTTTGTGGCCAGGTGGAAAAAAAACATGGCCTGGTACCCGGAGAAGACAGCTTATTTGAGTTTTCTGGACACAACACAAACACACGGCATGTTTCCCCTAAAGTAACCACCGAAAATCTGTTAAAATGTACAAACTTCTGGGCTATGTAACCGGACTAGCATGCTGTGTATTTTTTTACACAGTGTGTTCCTGTAACAAAATGGGGATGGTATTCAGCTGTAAGAAAAGGAATTGTCGGACTTCGTGTCATGCCAAACACTAAATCAATAGAGATATTCTTTCCGCTAATCATTCTTGATATGGAGGCGTCATGTGGGGAAGTTTTTAAACGAAAATTGTAGGTGTGGCTCATGAACGATAACAGAATTTCTGGTAACAGGACTATTTATGTGTAACAGTTTTTTTCGCATTACGGCAGTAAACAATTTCGTATCTCGTTGACGCTTTTCATTTGGTCTACTGTACGGTTGTGGAGGTGGCTCAAGAGGATGTTTCGTCGGCTAAAAAACTCAGCTTTTTAGAGTTGTCCCTAGCGCTACTATACAGCAAATATGTGATTTCATTTGATTTGATTTTTTATTTCTTGGCAAAAACCAAGGGGAGGCTGAGACTAAAGGCGAACGTGGCCTGACAGAGGCCTCAGCCACCCGATTTACAGCGTACATAACAACACGTCTGTTCACAAATTTAAGCATGATAGCACAATCGTAATAGAGAAATAGCACAAAGCAAAGTCATTACTACATTTCTTATGTATTATACAAAGCATAGGTCTCAAATTCACAAAGGGATCACAATGTACACATAAACGCAGTAATTCGTACGCATGAACTTTCATCAGTTACACTACTATGTCACAATTACGTATTAATATATTTTTGTTTGTAATTGTTTTTAATTTCTACCTTTAGGGGAACATGTAGACATATACTTCGAACCCTTAATTATATATCAGTATTGCGAGCGTTTTGCTTAAGTAACACTTCTTTGACCTGTTTTTAAACGTAAGTTCACTGGCGTCGAAGTTTAATTTTTCTCCTAATTTATTTAATATTTCAGTTGACTGGTACAGGAAAGATTGCTCACCATAGTTCGTTCTTACTTTTGGAGTGTGCCGTATTGTATGCCTGAGATGGTAGCCAGAAGATTTATTGTTAACTTGATTGTGGGTCTTTTGCTTATAAATGGTGTGCAGAACCTTCATGTAATAGATTTGGTCAGCTCGAAGCATTGAATATTCAGTAAATAAAGGACTTGTCCTCAAATCTGCGTAACAGCCACGATAATCTAAATATATGCGCAAAATTCTTTTTTGCAATACAATGAGCCTGTTATAATTAGTTTTAGTTGTGGTCCCCCACACCAAAATCCCGTAGCATAGTTTCGAATAAATGAGAGCATTGTATAAGTTTTGTTTCAACCATAGTGGTATCAAATGGCCGATTCTATATATGAGACCTATACTTTTAGAGAGTTCGGAGGACAGGTGAGCAATATGCGTATTCCACGAAAGTTGTTCTTGAAACCAAACACCTAAGAACTTCTGTTCTGTCACTCGGTTTAACTTGGTTCCGTTGAATATAATGGGGATTTCTTTCTCGACATTTTTATTGTACGGCCTAAATATCATGTAAGTTGTCTTTGTAGCGTTAAGTTGCAATTTATTATCTAATAACCAATTTGATAATTGTTCCAAGTAAACATTTACCATTGAGTGAAGTTTAATTATATTATCAGATGTGAAGAAAACGTTAGTGTCATCCGCATACATTACAAGTTCTTGCGGACCTTCTATATTTATGATGTCATTTACATAAACTATAAACAGTAACGGGCCTAACTTGGAGCCTTGCGGGACACCTTGTTTTAGCTCTAATATGTCTGATGCAATGGAGTTTAGTTGAACAAACTGCTTTCTTTGAGTCAAATAGCTTTTTAAAAGGTTACCTGCCACGCCACGTATTCCATACCTCTCCAATTTATTTAGCAAAATATTATGATCTATCGAATCAAATGCTTTTTAAGGTCTAAAAACAGTCCAATTGTGAACTGCCTGTTTTCAATGTTTGCAATTATTTTATCTTTAATGTACAGTAATGCTTGCTCTGTTGATTTAGATTTTGGAAACCATATTGATACTTGGAAATTACATTGTGTTTAAGAAAGAAAGTCGATAGTCTATTATAGATTACTCCCTCAAATACCTTGGAAAAAACTGTCAGGACAGATATTGGTCTGTAATTTGATACATTGTCGTGTGCTCCCCCTTTATGAATCGGCGTCACTCTAGCAACTTTAAGTTCCTCAGGAAAAACACCGGTGGACAGACATAGATTAATAATGTACGCTAACACGTCACTTAGTTCTAGTGCCACGCGCTTAATCACACTCGATAAAAACCCGTCAACTCCTGCCGCTGCATAATTATTTATTTTTCCGATAAGGTCCCGTACTTCGGTATCGTTCGTAGGTTCAAAAAAGATAGAGCTGGACAATCGTGGAATGCCAGTCGCGCCGCGGCCGCCGTTATCAGTGTGTGTTGGGTGCGCACCAGCATCAATAAAATGAGTATTCATACAGTTGGCTAGCTGAAGGCTCTCTACCGGCTCTCCATTTAAATGCGTGAATTGCGGCTGTGTTATTGTTTTTCTACTTGTTATTTTGTTAACAGTGTCCCAGACTTTCTTAGGCTGGCCTCGTATGTGGAAAAATAGCCGTTCGTAATATTTGCTTTTCGCTCTCTTTAAATCGCTCTGTAGCTTGTTTCTAAACTTTTTGTACGCCTTGCGTATTTCGGGATCCTTCGTTTTTATAAAATTGTGTAACATAGCATTTTTCTTTTTTATGCGTTTATACAGATCTGGATCCACCCAGGGTTTTCGCACCTTTTTGGTTCTTTTACTTGCAGGTTGTAGAGGAAAGGCTGCATCATAGCATTCTCCTATGGACTGCAGGAAAACAGTACAAGCGATATTCGCATCGCTCACCCGATAGACGATTTCCCAATCTAACGATTCCACTAGTTCTCGGAAATGTTCGATTGTGCGATTGTTGATCTTACGGAAAAAGCGCGGTTGAGGGGATAGATCATCTATAACAGAATGAGTCTCGATAAAGAAGAAAACTGGAAAATGATCACTGATATCCACAGTCAGAACTCCTGTCGATATATCACAATCACAAAAATTCGATATACAGACATCCAAAAGTGTGGCACTGTTAGTGTCAATTCTAGTTGGTAGCATTATGTGATTAACACAACCATGACAAGATAACAAGGTTTTCAGTTCAAGAGACGCTCCTTCTTCCAAGGTCATATCGATGTTCAAATCACCCATTATAGTGCACGATTCATTGCGCGAACAAGCATATGTCAATAACCGCTCCAAGAAGGTGTAAAATGTTCTTTTGTTACCCGCAGGAGGTCTATAGATTACACACATAGTCATTTTCCGTACGTGAAAAGCCAAGCATTCGAAATCATCGGTAATTTCCGAAAATTCTTCAATACCCATGAAACTAATGGTGTCCTTTATGTATACACTGACGCCTCCGCCTCTTTTCTTTTCCCTTCTCAGGTGCATTGAACGGTACCCGTCTAGCAGTGGTATCGGGTCACTCCCAGTCAACCAAGTTTCAGTAAGAAATAAGATGTCTAATTTACGTGTAATTGAGTGTAATAACATATCCAGTTCATCTATCTTATTTCTAAGACTTCTCATATTGATATGCATACCAGAAAACGAGTTATGATTTGAAAATTCTGCGTTGAAACTCTTAATGTCATAATAATTACCGGTTTCTTTTGAGCTTGTCATACCAGATTGTGGAATCAGATGCTTAGCTAGAAATTCGCACGCCGTTACTTACTTGTTGCAGGGAATTGATTTGGACTCAAGCACTAAACGTATTAAAGGCACCACTTCGGCGACAGTTATACCTAAAAAACAGTTGGAATATCCTAGGAAACCAAGTTTGGAAGGATCACTTTGTAACAAAACGAAAATTTCCAAGTACTGCAACGTACGTAGGTTATTCCTGTAGTTAGGTGTGCACACGGGTGAATATGAGGACTTGAGGTGGGTTTCACAGCTAGGTCTAGTCGGTTCTTCGCTAGGGGAGCTCCATTTGAACCAGAATGCGCTGAAGAATCTCTTTCTTCTTCTGGAGGTACACCGGGCACTGAAAAGACATCATGGTATGGTAGGCGTCCTCTTCGGTCACGTCCGGCAGCTCAAGGCAGGAGGCACAGCACTCTTCTGTTAGGTTGCAGTGTTTATAGTAGTGTCTCCTTGCACTCCGCACTCAACGAAACTGCGCCTTGTCGGCCGGGCAGTGGATTTCCGTGTGTCCGATCCTTGCACACTTCACACACCTTGGTACAAAAGTATTATCGAAGACCGGACAGCGTGTCCAACCGACGTAGAGATGCTTCCTTTCTTTCATTTGCTCGTATGCTTTCTTTCCAGTTTTGATGACCGCTGTTTTTCCGGATTTTCCCTTCCACGTCTTCATGAGTTCAATGTCTTCTTTTCCAGCATTGATGTTGTTTGGTCCCACTATCCTTTCGACGATTTCTTCGTCTTCGATGTTATCCTCGATGCCGACGATCTTGAATTCCGGTAGTTGCACCCGTGGCTTTCTTGCTGCTACGTCTCTTAAGTTCTTGTCCTTGGTTATGTGCTCTTCAAGTCGTTTCAGCCCTTCTGCGGATGTAGAGGACACAATCACTCCTTTCTTGCTCTGGCGGGGCTTGACATACCTGAGACCGAGCTGGCAAGGGTCGACGTTCCTTTTAATCAAGTTTTGTAGTGCCGCTGGTTTTAGGTTGGCTGCAGTTAGAATAAGTGCTCCTGGGGGTTGCTCTTCTGTCATTTTCGCTGTTTCGAAATATTCAACGGTGGGGGCCTTCTGTAATGCCTTTGTGTAGTCCACAGTGTGTCTTTGACCTTGTGCTGCCAGTGCCTCAGTAAGTCCTTCCAGTTTGCCTCGAAGTCGACAGTTCTCCTCCACCATGTCGAGACACACCTTTCTCATGCTGAGGAAGTCCTCTAATAACGAATCTGTTAAAGATGCCATTTCTTGTGTTTTTGTTGCATTGGACTCCAAGATCAATAAATTTCTTTATGACTCTCCTTTCTACTTCTTGAAGTCGTTCCCTCAGAGTGGAAGCCTCTTCACCCTCTCCTGAGCTATCCAAGGGTGGGTAGTCCTCTGCCGTGTTTTGTCCACCGTCCTGGTTCTGCTTGCCTTGGGCCGTGGCCGTAGCACAGTGAGACAGCTCATTCATTTTTGTTGTCGTTTTGTATTTCGAGCAGTTGGTCTTCTGTCCCCCATCTTCTCCATCTGATGCCCCTCCGTTGTTCTTGCTTGGGCTGTCGAAGCACGATGGAGTGGGCTCACTGTTCCCGTCCTCGTAATCTATGTCTGTTGGCATCGTCATTTCTCCACTTTCTTGGTTGTCTTCTTTTCCCTTGTTTTTCTTTTTACCGTCTTTTCATTTTGCAAAGTCTTCCTCGTTTCCTTCAGTTTGGTTAATTGCTGCCTCCTGTAAGTGCTTTTCCTCTTTCCTGCCCAAGTTTGGCCGGAACCCGTATTTCTTGGTCTAGCCACGCTGCCTTTCTCAAACCCGGGCTGCGCCCATGTTTTTTTTTGTTTTTCTCTCAAGGCTGTGTCATGACGACTTTTTGGCTTTTTCTCGATTTCTGAGGCCGTGTTTCATGCAATAAACGTCCACAGACAGTTCTACAATTCCTCATTCGACCATTTCGCAACGTTTGCATGTAGTTTTCAGCTTCGAAAATACGTTTTTTGTCGCGTAGACGGCTGGTGTGATACAGAACCTAGGTTGATTTCTTGCTGTTGATTGCAATAGGGATGCATGATGCCAAATTGACGGCCTCACCGCCTGCTTGTTCTTGTATCTTACTTCTTTGGAGAGTCTTCTCCCGCGGATTTGTGTCTGTTTTCCTTGTTCGCAGGCGAAGTTGTGTGTTCTTGTGTACGCGATCGCCCAGGGCTGTCAAGTCCTGCGATGCTTGTTTCACGTGTAAGTCAAGTCCATCGTGTCTGAAACTTCCCGCGGGGATTCTCGAAAGGTTACACTCACGATTCGCTACTTCGATTTTTAAATAATCAACGCCAAAATTGTTGAAAACTGACTTTTTATCAGAGCCGCAGTCCTCATGAAACAACTCGGAATGATTATGATAAATGATGATGATAATATATTATTCCACATGGCTCAAGGCCACCTTCGAGTCCAATCGTGAAGGACAAAATGAATTACTTCGTTTTATTTGCCCAAATAACTACAAGAAAACTGACTGCGCTCTTAGCTGTACCTCAGTATTCCTCGCAATGCTTTCCGGAGCCCAAACAATAGTCATTCTTGTATATGACCCTAGCTTAAGCCTGAGCTTAACTACGGCCAAAATAAGCGTTTGCAGAAAATAACCATCGTGTCGTAAGTGATAAGTTAACAAAAAATTACCGAGTATGAAAATGCTTCTGCGGATGTTTTACTCGCGAACCGAAATTTGGACATTAACATTTCCTGAATATATGGTGACATTGTGACTCACCAGTCAACAAAGGTCAGTAGGTGGTTGCAGTCCGTGCAGTCCGGCACAAAAGAAGCATTAATATTGTTATCTCCACATTGCTATGTGCCAACCTTGAAGTGGTCGTCTATGTAGGAAGGTACGTAGGTACGACGAATGAAAAGAACCTGTTGGGAAGACTCAGATTGCCATTATCTGCTCTTCAATGAAGGCAGAGCGGCGTACTAGGTTCAAATCTCTTTTGGATTAGACTAATTTTTCTTGAGCGACGTTCAACATACAAGGCGGCTCCGTGTCATCTGAGCGCGATGGCTCAGCAAATCATTCCTTTGAACGGGTTTAAAAAGCTTTGGCGCCCTGGTCATGCCTCCCAGTGTGTTAGTTGTGATGCTGACTTCCGCAGATAAATAAATATTTACGTACTCTTGTGGAAATTCAAGCGTTACACAGATGACGGGGTGCATAATTAATTAAACAAGCAATGATACGCAAGTTACTGTTGAAATTGCGAACACTTAAGGTTACACAATAAAAAATAGCGGACTTAAGAATAAATTGATCCGTGCTTGAGACAATACAGCCCAGAAGGGGGTCGCAATCTCTGCTGTCTCTTAGAACAGAAGCCTATTGATGGCTATTACTACATTGCGATATTCTATCTTCCAAATGCCTGTGTATGTCTGATTATCCGTAACTAATGCGAGTAAAAAGAGTTTTCTTGTTACATTCCGTTTTAAATGCTTTGCTTTCGGTGGAAGCGAGCGCAGTGTACTAGCAAAAAAGATAGAGTTGAACTGTGTTTTAATTTGACTAATCTTTGCTAAGCGACATCCAACATTGCAGACAGCTCCCTATTATTGGAAGCAAATGCCTCCGCAAACCATTCCCTAACAGGGGTGTCAGAAATATTGCCGTCCTTAGCAAAGGCTTCTCATATTTGAGTAAGGCACCTGATTGCCGACGATGTCATTAGTGGCCACAATTCCGACACGAAAAAATGTGTCACTTCTACGAAACTTAAATAAATAGACTGTCCTGGTAACCAAGTTTTGTTTTCACATTGAGTTTTTGCCGTGGCCACAATTTGCAGGTACCAGCAAGTGCGCCTACTGCGAAAGGTGGCGGAGTCAGGCCTTCTCGGGCAAAACGTATCCCGGGTATCTTCTGGATACACGATGGAAGAGAGCATACTACCTGGTTGATGAAGGTGGATGAGTTCTATCCATCATAGCAATCATTTTGAAGGTAAACTGCCACCAATACGGCGTGGCGAAGCCTAAAACAAAAGCAGGATGTAATACGTGAGGTCTCAGCAGCATACGCACCTACGTCGGCAGGCTCCCTCACGAGTGCACCCACGGATCCCCCACTCCCACTCACTCGTGAGTGGTGAGTGAGCCTGGCAATCGTTTTCGATTGGCGAGTGCGAGTGAGTGTGAGCCCCACTCACGGTGAGCCCTGCTCACTACTCGCGAGTGCGCGCGTGCCTCTGGCGTCTAGCCCCACTCACTAGTCGCGAGTGCGAGAGCCATTTGCGGCGAGCCCCACTCACCACTCGTGAGCGCAGCTGCACTCACCACTCGCGACCGGTGAGCCCCACTGGCCATTCCCAAGCGCTGAGTCCCGCTCACCACTTAGGAATGCACTCGCGCGATTTGCGGGACTTACCGCTGTGAGCACCGCTATTGTGCTTGTACTCGATTCTGTTTATTCGTTGTAGGAGCCGCTAGCTGCGAAGGTTGTTATTGGTGCGATTGCTTTTCTCTTCGGAAATAAGTCGTCACGGCACTCTTCCGATTGTGAATTGTAGAATTAACTCTCTGGTGGCGTGTTGATTTAGGAATATGATTTGGATGAACTTCTGACACCGTAATGTACTGTTATAGTTCCGCTTCATGACTCAAGGAGGGTCTGCTGGCTCACTCACGTATGAGGGTTGACGACGAGTGATGTGCCTTAGCGCGAGTGGTTTGCGAGTGGTGACGGCGAAAAGTGAGCGTGAGGGAGTACCAGTGGTGAAAAAGAGCTGTGAATGGGAGCGGAAGTTAGTCCGAGCGGTGATGGCGAATGGTGAGCGTGGGCGTGAGTGAGTGCGAGTGGCGACGGGTTAGCGGTGAGCGTGGCAGTAACTGACTGCGAGTAGTCACGGCGAGTGTGAGTGTGAGTGTGAGTGAGTGCGAGAGGAAAAATATATGTTTCGGTGTGAGTGTGAGTGAGTGGCGTCCACTTTTGACGATGTATTCGTACGCAAGACCTGAAAGCATTTCAGTGTGTATGTCGTTTTTATCTGCAGTTCACGAAAATGTATTTGACTTAGAGCTTCTGTGCTAATGCGCTCTGGCTACAGGTTTTTTGAGGCAAAGTTCCACTTGCGGAATACGCATGCTTTAGCCGTACAAACCCGTTCTCAGTTAGGCTGAATCTATTCCCGTGTCGTCCACTATGGACATGAAACTCCTGCTTGAACGAAAAACACAGGACGTTGGAAGAAAATACGAACGCGACGCTGACTATCAACTGAGTTTAATAACAAAAACGGGAACATACATACATGGAACATTGTACAACATTGGCACAGCGCGACACTTTCCTCCCAGATTGATTAACAGGATAATCGCGAAGGAGGTCCTGTTACTTTCTCTGTTAGAGCTACGGAAGCTACGATGACGCACGTGTCAGCTTTCCTGCTGATCGCCGCTGCCTCGACGACTTCACGTGCGAGGCGATTGCGTATTTTCCAAAGCACGTCGTTATCGTCGAATGTGCGTAGCATTGGCAGATGAATCATCTAACAAGATATGTTGAATCATAGTGCGAAATCGTATATAGCAACTCATTATCATGCGGCAATGTTTACGTAAAACCAACCAGAAGGTGCACTAACGACAGGGTCGAGAACACGCCACCTCACTCAAGACAACGCCATCCGGGCACCTACCATTCCACCGCCGCACTTGCCCAAATCCACCGCGCACACCGACGATATTCCACGTGCTTTATAAAAAAACGCAATCGCCTCGCACGTGTAGTCGTCGAGGCAGTGGCTATCGAGTAAGAAAGCTGACACGTAGCTCCCGTAGCTCCCGTAGTTTCCGTAGCTCTAACAGAGAAGGAAAAGAAAGAAATGTACCTTCTTCAGTGCAGTTGGCAGAGCTGGTGGATACACAGAAAATCTGGTCTAGCGCCAACCATTACATAATACCACTCGCTGCTGGTGTAAACGAGTCCGGGCAGACTTAGACAAGCAGGAAATCGGCCATCCACCACACCGCAGAGTGGACATGGCTCTGGTACTGAGCACTGAGCAAAGCGGAGAGACTCAAATGAGGTTCTCTCAGTTTGCTCAAACCACGTACGTATCCCACGTTCCCGAGCTGTAAGGGGGTGAGCTTGGGTTGTGCGGTGTTCGGAAAGGCAGAAGCGAGAAGAAGTTAGCGCTGGGGAAGACTGCACTTGTCAGATCGTGACTTGCTCAGGCGATGAATGTGGCGTCAAAAAGAGGAGGAATTCCGAATAGGTTATGCGGGTCGGAACTCTGGGCAAACGCCCCAGAACGAACAACTCTGCAAACACATAAAACCTGCAGAGGCATAAACCGACTACTCCGCCCTCGTATGACCTTTCCGGCCTCACAGATCAAAGGCCCCGTGCGGCCAACGCTGACCAGTCTGTTTTTGGAATTGCAGAAGGAAGGGGATCCGCTCTGGCGCAGTTCCCCGCTACCAAAAATTAAGTGCCCCACCTCCCAGTTACGGGATAGTGGCAGGGCCCAACGCGGGCGCAGTGCAATGCCCGCGTCCTCCCTGGAGGCACCCCCTCAATGATCAGGGTAACCCCTGCACCAGGTAAGTATGCCCGGGGAGCGCCCCGCGTGGCGGCGCCACCAAGGAAGCCTCACCGCCAGGCCTCAGTGGGCAGGTGCAGGGATCGTAAAATTTGGACGTGAATTAATAAATACATGCCAATATGCCAATCTGTGTATACAAAAGGCGGAAGTGTCACGTTATTTTTCGTTAATTAGGTAATAACATGGAGGCATTTGTAGATAAATTTTCAAAAAGGTCTGAAAAATTGGGTTTGGCAGGAGCTTTATAATCCTATTTCTTGTCGCCAGAGGCGTAAATGCAGCCTGCCGGTTCGCCTGCTGGCAAACAGATGGGAAGGCAAACAAGGGATTCCTAATTGTAAAGCGGCGAGCGTTTATGTGCTCACGGTCTTTTAAATGGGTAGACAGAGCAGAACTCGGATGAGGGTCAACGTTCTCTGCACGCGTAAGTACGAACTTGGACCCAGCAGGCGAGAGTTGCATTTGCCCGGTTAATAATAAACATTTTTATAACCTTTCACAGCTTGCATGGCTTCTTTTATTGAGTGTTTGCTATAGACAAAACTCCCAACTCTCCTATGGCGTGCACGGTAAAAAGGAAAGTAATAAAGAAGTTTAAACAAAAAACTTTCTCTGTTTGTGATTCTGGTTGACAGATTTTTGTAAGATGGAAAGGAGATTGGAGCAGGCATGTGGAAAAGACGCGCAAATTCTGGAGATGCGAGCGTTGCGCAATAGGTGGTTCAAATAAACACAGCAATTCTGGTGCTTAGGGATTCGGCGAGAGCGGTGGCAGCTGACGAGTATTTACCACTTAACAACCCACGAAACTGCTTTTGAAGATCGAGTAGTGTTGAGTTATTTCGGAATGTGTACCCATTTCGCGAAACGTTTGCCGAACATTAACGTGTCACTATTTTTGATTTCAACTCATGCGCGGTTTTTCGCTACCATAGGTTTTTTCTGAAGAAGTTTGCTTTACCTCCGCAACACAGTAATAATGCCCTGTAAAGCTTTAAATAATACTAAACGGAGCTACGTTCGGTCAAGAAACAAGTAATTCATAGCGTGGTCAGCTGGTTCCTTCGGAACTATGTACTTGGCTGGCATGTTAACCAATTCGTAGCAAGGTTGGAAATTTTGGCGTTAAACACGTAGAAGCTAACCTGGTCTATGGACGGGCGGCATAGTTGAAGGCTTGGGATTAATCTACATACTCGGGGATGTTTAACGTCTTCATAAGTCTTGACACTAGGGCGTTTTCTCGTTTCGCATTCATCGGGAAAGTACAATGCGCAATACCGGTGGGTGTTCTCATCTTTCGCCAGCCCATTGAGTTAACGTCTTGAGAAATATTAAAAACACAGGTCGTGACTGCAAGCGAATCCACTGTGTGAGCTGCGTGTGCGGGTGTAGATTAGGTCCTGTCTTAGCATTTTAAAAATAACATGTCATAGCAAACTTGAAAGCAGAAGAGAAAAAGGGGAAGAAACTTTATCAAAGTGCAAGGTAGTGCGTTCAGCAATACAGCAATGGTAAGAACGGTAAGAGGAGCGACTCGCACTGAGGCACTTCGAGAGAAAGTACAAATATGCGGGCTCCATCCTGGTTCACCCTAGGGACTGCAATGACGAGAAACGGCAAGTCCAGGTGCACCTATACGGTGTAAAGAGGCCAATTTTAAAAACAATAAATCCCACAGCCATTACCCCTTCGAATGGCTGAAAAGGTAGCCAGGATAGCACCCTCCTTTCCCGTATTTACATAGAAAGGTTTTATGCACGTTCTAACCATTCGACCCCTTTTAACATAAAAAATACTGATTGGTGATTGATTATAAGGTTGAACACGGTGGTGGCTACACAGGCGAAGAGGCGCACCGTAGGGGAGTGCTTCGGAATATTTTGACCACCTTGGGACTTTAACGACCAGCCGCGGTGGCTCAGTGGCTAAGGCGTTGCGCTGCTGAGCCCGAGGTCGCGGGTTCGATTTCCGGCCGTGGCGGATGCTTGTCTGATGGAGGCGAAGAGCAAAAACGGCCGCGTGAACGGGATTTCGGCGCATGTTAAAGATCCCCAGGTGTTCAAAATTATTCCGGAGCCCTCCACTACGGCGCGCCTCATCGCTTGCGTTGCGTCAGCGTTTTAAGCCCTACAATCAATCAATCGGACGTTTAACGTGGGCCGAAATCTCGAGCTCACGGGTGTTTAATCTTTCCGTCAATATCTGAAAGGAACATATAAATAGTAGTATAGTGACCGACGAAAGCGGTCACTGCGATTTGAACGTATATATGGTATTCTCTGAAACGTTTAGCTGTCAATTTTTACGCTTGGCAACACTGGAAGCGGATACGGACATAGCTGAAGCTCCACGAACATGGCACGACTTCTGCCACTGCGCCCACATGCTGCAGGAAAAAAACATCGGCGTGCGTCGTCTGCTCCGTTTCACCCGATTCTCAACGGTGGTGTCAACAGAGATTTTATTAAAGGCACTCACATTGCAGTCGAGGCATTGCTTTGCGTTCGGTGGGGTAAGTTTAGAACGTCCAACTGACATCATGCGCTGAGGACGGACAAGTACCGCCATCCCGCGGAGCCCGGCATAACCAGTGACGGCGCACTCACATGTTGCCTACATGTGTGCCTCGCCAGTGAATACAGCCTATACCTCAGGCGCAATTACGCCACGCTTTTCGGATAACACCACCTTCCAATCTCCAGTGGCCTGGGTGTCTAAATTCGGGAAGCGCAAGTCTTGTTTACCGAGTCGCCTACTCCAAACCTACTCACTTACGCGCCTCAGCTGACACCACGCGCACGTAGCCGCTGCTGTTATATATAGGTTTTGCGTTACCGCCAAGAAACGTCCGACGCTTGCAAGAAAGTTGTCGTAAATTGTATTTAGTGTTGATACCGTTCACTCGCAAGATTTATTCGGTCAGTAGCAAGACGAGAAAACCCATCTTAACAAATGTTTCAAATAGAGGAATGGACGGAGCTTCTTGGTGAGCATGTTATGCCCCACTTTATGCAAAGACAGAAACACTTACTGTGCGAAATTATGTTTCCGTGAGTGACAATATAGGGTAGCCTCGACAGCCTACGAATGCCGTAAGAACGCTTAGCAAGAACGGGAAAAAACAGTGCGAAATTTCGTGAAGAATCACGCATCCCAATTGTGTTTCACACGGGGGCTGAGAAATTTTCTTTAGACACAGTTGTTCTTGTTAGGCTACACACAGTGACGCATAGGTGTTAGGCTGATGTTTAACATTCGTGTGTTCACTTCGGTACTAAAACCATCAAAAAGGTGCCGTAATGCAGGACGAGTGATGGTTTTATTAAAACGAAGTAGGTACGAGATTATGGTCGATAAAGAAGACTTCAATCCTTATCAAGTGCACTTCGACGCTGCGTCGGTTGGATGGTTATAGTGAAGATTAGAATATCTGGGACTGCGCTTGGTGATGACTTTGGCGGTAAAGTGAAGCAGAGTAACCTTACCTTAGCTTGCCCTGTAAAACGATGCTGGAGTTGAAGGAGATTAATTGACTGGTTTCATTTTCAGATATATGCAGTAGTTTATTTACACAGTTACGAATTACGCTCAAGTGGCCACAGTGATGGTTACATCATCACTCCGTCAGCCGCGTCCCGTTCACCAGGGGTGTGCACTTGGCCAGGTTCCCTATCAGCCAGCCATCTCCGCGTACCAGCTAATGGTTAAATACCTGTTAGATTACGTTTCCCTTCCCTTGGGCGAGACATCTACTGTAACTTCGGCGAGTAGCAGTTTCAAAAGCTCGTGGGGCAACCAAAGCCGCCGTCAGCTGCCTTGCCACACTCCGTAGGGTGCAAAAAAAATGTTTGTTTTAAGCGTTGGCCGCACTGGCCGAGCGTTGATACCGTAATAGTGCTTCCAGGAAGCAATGTGGCAATGGCTGTTTTCGCTTACGTTGTGGTGAAAGGAACAGGCCAACAAGGAATGCGGTCAATTTGCGTGAGGCAGCCACGCCCCATTGTCTTGTCCTCGTCCGACGCGAAAAAAGACGGATATTGCGACAGCTCTGCTCTACCGGGCACATGAAAAGAGTCACATAGACCATATACAACACATATAGGTCACAATCTCCTCCCTCAAGGTTACTCCACGAGGAACGCATTGAATGTAGGGGTTGGGTGATGACGCTTCCCGCACATTTCCATTCATCTTTACAGATGAGGGAAACCCCAGTGGACCCGTTGGCAACGCGTAGTCGTTGAGTGCATGGGCAGAGCACATAGAGCTAAGAGCTATTTACTTTTCCCCGCAAGTGCGCTCGCAGGTTTGCCCTGCATGCTCTCGGTCAGTCAGCCTCTCCGCCCACGCGTTCATCTGCTTCGTGGTGGTAATTAACTGTGGTAGGGCCATACCGGCTTCAGAGAAGGGGACTCAAGAGTGTTGTAAACATACTTTCCACAAGCACGTAGGAGACTCATTTGGCTCGCGCGCCACCTCACAATGACGGCTGTCGTTCTTTTACGCTGCATCCGTTCATTTTGGGTGCTGCCATTTGGGGCACTGTAGTTCTTTATCATTATTGTAGTGTAAGCTCAGGATGTGACGCACATAAGAGCTTTTGGACAATAAAATGGCCTACAGACAACGAAGCGGGATTAAAGGTAAACATCTAAGTCCATAAAGGGCGCCTAAAAACGGAAGCACCGATATCGACTTAACACCACGCCACCCCCAGCATAGTTAACAGAAAGTGATGAATGTGCCCCTAGTCGCTATGGACAACCTAGAAACTAACCTATGGTTTTAAAGCACTGAAGACACTCCTCATCGGAACATTGAAGTCTCGTAGCTGTGAGCAGACCGAAGTATCAATTTTTTACTTTTAATGGGACGGTTGAATGCATCTTATCAGTTCGAACGTGGTCTGTTTTGTTTGCAAATGCAATACTTCTACAGTGCACTATGTTGAGCGAGCTTCGAAGAAAGCTAAAAAATTATACTACTCCAAACTGATTGGCAGACGCTTCAAGTGGACTTGGCAAATAGCCATCGAACAACATAACGTTAGTAGGAAACCAACCTTGATACCCTGAAATGAGAGAAGGCTTCCAACTACTTGAGAATAATGGGGGAACTAGTTTTAGTTTAATGTCCAACGCGTATCCTATGTTACCGGAAGAGCATCAGCCATTCGCAGTGTCTGCGCAGCATTCGACGTGCGTGTTGGCCAGAGATATTGCAATACGAAGACATAGTCTTGCACTTTGGTCAGCCTGTTTCGTTCTCTTTATACACGCAACGATAGTGGCGTGTATCACTACCCATTTGCCTCTTCAAGTATTCAAGTTTATGGCCAAGTGCCAATCGAACGTGGCGATACTCAGAGGTCCTGCAGAACTAAATCTCCTCGGAGATTTACTCAGGAATTTGACCGTCGCAATTAGAAGAGTCCAGAAGGTTGCGGATCACAGTGAGCTTTGAGCACCTCAATGATGTCATCGTATTCCACTTCGCTGGGCTGCTTGGGTTGAATGAGGGTGCAGCTAGACGATGTCGTATGTCTGTTCCCCTCACAGTGTTAGCAGGCGAGCGCGTTTCCTGGAAGCGTCCTTGATGTCGTTAGCTTCGAAGAATTGTAGCCTTCCATACCAGGATCTCCAGGAGCCGGAGCTGCCGCTGAATTTGGGTAGCCGACCAAAGTCGCACGCCGCCATGCCGTTCTGTTTTTTGACGTCCGTGACGTAGCGGTGAAGTGCCGATGAGACCATAGTTTTCCTTGTCACCAAGTTGTTGCATCCGCGGAGCCATGGATGGCTGCCGACAATTTACTAAAACTCAAGAGGTAGGAACATGGCCAGTAGCCCGGGCGTAGGAAAAAGCCATTGCCGGTGTTCGACGCGTGAGGCGCGCTCGTGCCACACAGCCCAGTGCCTTTCTCGGGCACACATTCTCGTCGTCGTCTTCTGGCGACATATCTCTCTCCTAAGAAAGGGGAGATGTATCACGACTGAGTCACTCCGACAACACCGGCCCTTTCGTTGAAGTTACGTGAACTGTTACGTCCCTCTTCGTTCCTATATCTACTTTACTGCAACGGCAACACATATTGTTCGTCACGCGAGTGCCGGCCCGCCTAAAACACTTTTTGAATATCCTCTGGCTGCGAGTCGTATTTGATTTTGAAGAATCGAGCTAGCTAGTTTATACAAGTTTAAATTCCGCGCATACCCTAATGGAAACGCGTAAGTTTTTTTTAAAACTGGGTATAGGGGAGAGGGGTGGCAGGGGTGTACGATAGTCTCCGCGACTGAGCGGACTGGTTGGTAAGTGCTTGACTGCACCCTCCAGGTTGCAGCTCTCCAGTGCCTCCTTCTCGTAGGACGTGGAGGAGAAAGGGAGAAAAGGATTGTGGAGATACTCGCTGAGAGAAAAACAGACGTGACTCCAAGCATTCCGCGATCTGGTTTGGTACGGCGGTGCACCAGACAGGTTTCGCGCGAAATACCACTCCTTCAGCCATTTAGCGTCAAGCAATTCCCAATGAAATATTTGTCTGTCACTCGCAGAGAGAGTGACAGCGAATGTCCGATGCGAAACATTGAGGGCAGAGAGGTAAAGGTATAGTCTATGTGCTTGATGCGGTGAAGGATAGTTCGATGTGCTGCCTGTGGCTAGTGGTCTCGTGGGGGAGTAAAGCATACGAGAAAGGACATATCCTCGTAGGATGTGATATTGTTAGGTTATGTCCTGGTGCGAGGCGAGCGTCACACTGGAGGATTTGGGTGCTGTGGGTAGAAGTCAAAAGAAGACGGGCCTTCTAGTGTGACCAGAGAAAGAGAGAGAAGAGAAAAGCCTTTATTGAGGCAAAAATAGGGTAAAAGAGCGGGGCGGCCGCGGGCACACGTCTGGCGGCGACAGTACGAGCTCTGTCCACGAGTGAGGCTTGTACTCCCGGGTCAGAGCCATTCAGCGCTCCGTGTCCCTGCTCGTCAGAGGTGATTGAAGGGAAGGGGTCAAGAGGGCAGACCCGCATATAGTTGGAGACTGTAGCACGGATACCACATGCCGGGCAGTTAGGTGATGGGGCAGAGCGAGGGACGAAAGCGGTAAAGTACCGCCCTGCAAGAGAGAGTGTGGGTTTGCAGAAGTCTCCAGATACGTTTCTTTAGGGATCAGTTCTGGATGGGCGGGGGGATATTTACGGCGGGCGAGGCGGTAATAAGGGGCAATATCGTCGAACGTTGTCAGTCTATACCTGGCGGATCTGGCTTCAGGGTAGGGGAAGAGGTTGGGGCCCGCTCGGATCGTGAGTCCTTGAGCGACGTCGAGGGCTGCCTCGTTTCACGCCGGCGTCCATATCAACTCCACCAGAAGTTTTGGGGAATTTTATGATAGAATTTTGAATGCTACCGCCGATATGCATCCGCGAGCAAAATTTTGGAAGCCTAACAACGTGTGGGTTCGAGCTAATTGGTAATCCATCATGCAAATTGACGAACGTGACAAGGACAAGTGCTACTTCCAACTGAAAATTTTATTTACAAAAACAACAGATATATACGAAAAGATGAAAACAATACAAAAAAAAACAGCGTATGTGCGCATTGTTCTAAACTAGAGTTTACAACGTGTACGCGCACTGTACAGGCGCGTACACGTTCCTTGTCTGATGGGCGTACCCAGGAAGGCCAGCTGTTTCGTTGATAAATATACGGAGGTCGTGTTAACACCATCTTCGCCATTACGATGTATCTCAGCCGCCTCCACAATCTTCTGTGTGCGCTGATCGGGATCGAAAAAGACAACCGTACATTCATAAAATCGAGCCGAACACTTGCAGTTCTGGCAGTGAGTGCCGAGCTCCCTGTCTGTGCCTTTTTCCGCTAGATTGGCATGCTCACGGAACTATTGATTAAGGCACGATCCTGTTTGTCCAACGTAGGCCCTATGGCAAGACAATGGGAGCTTATACACGACTCCTGCAGTGCAATCAACGTACTCATTTTGGTGCTTAACCCCGCACTTTTTGTTTTATTTCGGAACCGGGCACGTATCAGTGCATAGCCGTGACAGATTTCCCAGAGCAGACATCACAACTTTGACGTCGACCCTTCCACCAATCCTTTTAAGATTGTGTAAAATGCCATGTTGGTAGGGAACAACCACCACCTTGTTAGGTTGGTCGGTCGCCTTGTTATCTTGGTCGCCTTGACCGATGCCAGCCCAGCTTTGCTTTGACCGCATTGCCTTAGCCACCGCTAAGATCACGTTTGCGTTGGTGGCGGTGTTCAGAGTCAACAGCTCGGCTGTCTCTGGCATTAGATGAAGTTGCTGGTAAGCCTGTGATAAATCCAGTGTGCTGAAAACACACAAAAAACAAATTTTTTTTTGCGATCTAAATTTGAACTTTGGAAGGCCGTATTAGAATCAGAGATTATACCACTACAGCTCGAGCGTTACGGCGGGCCGCCACATTGGCTTCTCTTCCTCGTGTGGGCCGGGAATCGGAGCAGGTCCACGGGGTGGTACAGTGCTTTAGGGGAGAGATTTTTCATGGCGATTGGAAAAGAGGTTCGACCCTTCCAAACTGCGAAACACTGATTAAAAGGCCGAAACAAAGACCGTGGGTGTGGGAGACTGTTAAGGCTGGAGGGCGATGGCGGTTGGTGATGCGGTATGTATTGTGAAAGCACCAGGAGAGTGCAGGGAGGGGGGCGTCGAAAGACGAGACGACCGCTGTGACGAAAGCAGGCTTGTCCTGTTAGCTCGCCGCGTCGTCTTACTTTGGTCAGTCGAAGTGGTGGTGGTGGGGGGGAGCAGGTGCATATTTAGCGATTGCCTGGCTGTTGGGGCTGTGCGGAGGGCTTCCATGGTTTCGTCGACGGTGCAGTGTGCAGTTGTGAATGCCCGACGCCAATAGTTGGCGGGTGGGGAAACAAGTGTAACGTGGAAGGCAGCGCGCTCATTCTGTGCACACTGAAGGGCGCGGTGCGGACGGTGGCCCGTGTGCAGTAGTATGCGTGTGTCCTCTAAATTATCCTCACCATCATCATCATCATAACGTCCCTCTCTTTCCTTTTCGGTTGCTATCACTAATGGTCTAGACAAATCGCCCTTGTCGGCCGTTTACATACTGTTTAATTGGTGAAGGCAGCCCCGTCCAGGGTTCCGTCGCCTCCGTCATGTATTGGTAGCATGGCGGACGAGCGGCGAGAAGAGGGGCTGCCTCGATCGGTGGTGGCGAAAGAGAGCCTAGAGCAAAACTTTGATAGTTTAATGCATGGAGATATAAACAGCGACGATGCCGGAATATTACTCTGGCGAGCTTACATGACTCGAGCCGAGAAACACCTCTGCTGGAGACTCACAGCGTTTTGAAATGCGCTCAGCGGAACTCATATTCATAACATAAAGCGCCAACGGTCAACGGGATTCCAGCGTGTTGTGTGGCATGAAAAAGAAGAGATACACAAAATACTTCTTCCCTAGATGCACTGTTGGAATGTCCATAGAATCAGCGGTGAGATTCCCAGAAGTAAGCGCAACCTTGGCGAAGAGAATTTGCCGCCGCTGCATGAGTCATTGACTTCCAGTGCGGGCGCGTTTCGACGAGCTCCTGTGTCCATTCGATTGAGCTTGCGCCTCTGGAACCAGTTCACAGCGGTGCAATGCCGGTTCCGCCATCCTGAATCGGTGGAACCAGACCTGCACTTTTTTTGCCTCCTTCTGCACCTCTTCAGCAGGGAGTGAAGGCAAAGCCTGCACCCTTCTGCAGCTGATCGGACACCATTGGTGAATCGAACGGCAGCGGTTCAAGTGCCGCGAGATGCACCACTAAAACGAACGGCGAGGTGCTGCAGCGCCTAAACTGGTTCACATGGATCAGGTAAAACAAACGGAGCCGCTGCGTGCTGTAACTTGTTCGAGGATGGCGGGCTTTTACCGCAATACACGACACTTCACCACACTACACCAAAGTTGTAGCAAGCGCGCACAGGGTAGCGGCGTGCTGAAGCGTAACAATACACGCTATTAATATTAGCATGCTTTGCTAAGCACCCAATCGCTATTTGTAGAATGAACGTGCTGGAAATTCACCCCGCAGCACTGAGCACATGTCTGCAACACGTGTTTCAAGAGGTATAAGCACAACCCTTTCACTTGGCTTGCCTTTCGTCAATCAGAATCTGTGAGCGCTGGTGATTCAGTTCCACAGACTAGTATGCATAATGACTTCGATACGGAGGAACCTCGGAGAATTAAGTCAATCTTTCGCGAACAATATGCGGTTGCGTATAGTGCGCATGCGGCCCAATCGCAGCCACCCGGCTTTTTCCATCTTCTTTAGGTGTGCGTGTGTGCCTGACTTTTTGACATCTTTGTCAGTGAACGTACTGTCATTGAAGATAGGGTATGATTGTAAAGGTTCTAGGCCTACTCACCCATGCAGTAAAAAAGGGGGATGATTCAGGGGGTCAGTTCTCGTCTTGCACGTCGGAGGATCCTGCTTCTAACCCCACCCAGCGCCTATTTTACCCTATTTCTTTTTCCATTCAAATAGAGTATGTGTGTATAGGAGCTTCCCTCACAAGGTCTTGTCACGTCAGAAACAATCGGCCAAAGTGGCTAGGGGTGTTGCCACTTAATCACATGATTTCAATACTATTTCCATTACCTGTTAGAAGTTTGCACAAAGCAGTATTTTAATGAAGGAAACTTGTATTTTCTGTTCGAGTCTCCTTAAGAGCTTTCAGCTGTTGAGAGGGAAAGTTTTCGAGTGACTGTTGTTGCCTCCGATATATCGCCCTTAGAGTGCGAGGTGGGCCCCGTCCAAAATAAAAAAAAACCCGCCCGCATCTTCCCACGGGGGGAACTCGAGTAAATGCGTCGCAGAGTGGTGGGGGTATCGCGTGAATGTTGCGTAATTGGGTATGGTTTGGGAATGCTTAATTGTTATTTCGTCTTTATTATTTTATTTATTGAATGAAGGAGAAGCGAAGGCAAGGAGTGTAAAGTTAAAGTCTGTCTTTATTGCTTGGTGCCGTCAAGCAAAGCGTCAAGTCAAGCGAAAGCCAAACAAAGACGCCCTTGACTGAATTCCGAACGCGCGCTCCGCCGCTTATATACACACCGCCCGCGCTTTCCCGATCTCTCACATTCACTTCACTGCATTGTAATCATCCCCATCTGGCGTAGCAAGCACTGCCGCAAGCAGAGCTGACCTCTCCAGACCACATTAAAGAGTTCTCTCTCTCTCTCTCTCTCTCACCGCCCGCGTTCGAGGGAGAGGAGTACGGGGGAGAGACGCGCATGCGCACACTTCCGTACACAAGCGCGCGAACTTTCCACGCACCACCACGCCGTTATCACGTGTGCACGCCCTGCCGCCGTTACTGTTGAGCGCGACGCAGCGCACGGGTAGCTACGACGCATGCGAGCACAGACGCGCTCCTCCCGCACACGCCGCAGCTGTTGTTGAGAGCGACGGAGCGCACGGGGTACACGCGCTCCTCCCGCACCGCCGCACCTGTTGTTGAGAGCGAGAGAGGGTACGGGGGAGAGACGCGCACCTGCGCCTCGACGCGACGCGCATGCGCAGTGAGCGTGTGGACGGCGCCGACAACATCGACGAGTGACATCGCGAGCCTAAGAAATGCTCCGCATTCAAAATGGCTAAGGCAAAGCCACCGGCGTTCCTAGCATTAAAAGCCCCACTCGGAAAGCGGTTGATGATTTTGAAAAACTTTATTATAGTCGTCTCTCTTCAGACGAAGTCAATTCTTGGGAGCGGCAGTATCATCGTCCTTTCAGACGGCGGTCAGGAACCGATGAGCCCTGGCGGCGTCTTCCGCCAGCTGGACGACTGATGTTGGGACGTCGGGTTGGGAGATAAGCCGCGCGAACTCCCATTGCGTGGCGGCGTTGGCGCCGCACCACTTGCAATGATCTGCGTATGTTTCTGGAAAGTTGCGGTGGCACAGGGCGGGGTGTGGGAAGGTGTTCGATTGTATCCTGCGCCAGGCAACCGATTGCCGTGCGCTAAGAGTACGATGACTGGCTGTAAGTGTGAGTCGGCCCATCCCTATATGCTGGGTAATTAAATTGATATGTAGCCAGCCTGTCCTTCATCCCGTTGATGACGGCACGTTGTCCTCGAAGTCGGCTTGGTAGCTGAATCTTTGGGCCGCTTCGTGTGCCATCTCGTCTCCCGGGAGAGACGAGCGCGCTAGTGTCCGTATCAAACAAATATGTAGTGAAGGCAGGATTAGTTTGCTTTGGACTGCGTACCTATGACAGTAAACATGATTGTTATCATTCCCCTATCTCTTGCAGCTGAACAGCCGATTCGATCGTAGTCTGAAAAATAGCTTTGGCGGAATGTTATGTGGCTGGTACTTGGCAGTTGGGGGGGGGATATTTTAAAGGTTAGTGTACCGCAAGCCACCCGTCGATGGTGTGGCTGGCTTGCGATAGTGGGGGAAAAGAAACGTCCCAATGTTTTCGCAGCAACAGCTGTCGATAGTTTATTTTCGCTTCTACTTTTCGCCGGCGTGCGCCCGTTCCCGTGTGCCCGTCGCCGGGATCATGGCGCTTCCCCGTCGCAGTACATACTGAAATAAAATGTATCTGTTATCTCAGACATTCGTAGAATGGAAACCGCGCCACTATGTTTCTGAAGCGGCAATGATGATCGCGTTCCTTATAACCTGGAGTTTAACGAACACACAAAATGTTCCCTAAGGTGGACTGTTGGGCCAGTTGGTTCGTGATTGGTTCGTGATTGATTGGGCCAGTTGGTTCGGCACCATTTTATTGAAGAACCAAGGCGAGGACCGCGGGACGCGAGTGATTCGTTTTTAATGGCGGATGGAACGAAATAAAAAAATGGCAGCATCTCCACTCCGTGGATGATGGCGAGGGTGCGGAGTGCGGGGTCTCGAAATGACATCCATGTTGCACACCGAGTAAGATTCCATTATTGCGCCGACCGTCATTCGATTTGAGCCGTGAGTTGCACCTTGATTATTCTATAAATGAAACTGTAACTCACGGCTCAAATCGAAGCTCAGTTGATTTTGGCGTGATGGTGGTGTATGCACGGATGAACGCGAACGGACATTGGGAGGTCCTAAGGCATTCCGCGCCGTTACACGCGGGGGAGTAAGCCGCTTGACTCTCGGGTACTAACTCAAGGTCGTAGCGTACTGAATAAGACGACTGACACTAATCCTGTCTGGTCTACCAGACACAGGCTGGTATCTCATATCGTCTAACAACTTTATTTACTTATCGGAGATATAAAGTTGAAATTGTTTTTTACTTGTGTTTGTGTGTATGACATGCGCATGTGTTGTCAAGGGAGTATATATGTGCTGTGTGATGAATAAAAATTCAGTTATGATTCCGCGCTGGTCTTTCGTGTCATTGTTTCGTTCAGTCGTCGTTTTTTTGTGCGCTCCAGTTACAGTCATGAATTGTCGCCAACAAGACCGCGTTTTAGCATTATTGCTATCCATTCACTTGTCGTCGAGCCCTCCAGTTTCTGACGGTGACTCAGTGCTTTCGCCTGTTCTGGAAGTGTTGCTGTCGCGCGAAGTGGCCCTAACACATACTGTTGTGACAGTTCTCGACGGAAACGTTCGTTTACCAATTTTCAACTTTGGAACATTTCCTCAAGTTCTACCGAAGGGTGCATCTCTGGCTGAACTGTTGCCGATAGGCGACCACCAAGTTTTGGCTTTGTGCGGGGAGCCATCCCAAATTTCTGATACCCAAACCACTTCAATTACTTACGTCGAGGATTTCACCAAAACGATCGCCTGCGATCTTCCGGCAAAGCAAGCTGCCCCTCTAAGTGCTCAATCTTTTGAGCAACTACCAAGACATTCCCGACTTCGATAATTCGTCCTCTCGGTCAGACTACTGCTGTTCGACATCGTATGGACAACGGTGATGCCAGCCCTGTTCACAGCCGCCCATACCGTGTGTTCCATGATGAACGAGTGTTCATTCAACAGGAAGTACAAAGCATGCCCACAAGAAAACATCAAACCTTCGTCGAGCCCTGGCCTTCGCCTGGGAAAGATGGCAGCTGGCGGTTCTGAGGAGATTATCGACGGCTCAACCAGATTACCAAGAAGGACGTTTATCCATTGCCGTCATTGACGACGCACTAGACTACCTAGTGGCGCAAAATATTTTTCACCTGTAGACCTCAGGTCTGGATAGTGGCAAATTTCTGTTGACAATTCCGACTGCGAAAAAACGGTGTTTTTTACGCCCGACGGCCTCTACTAATTTAAGGTAATGCCGTTTGGCCTATGTAACGCCCATGCTATTTTTGAGAGGATGGTGGACTGGCTACTCCATGGGTTCAAGTGGTCGACGTACCTATGGTAACTCGATGATGTAACTGTTTTTCCCCTACATTCGACACCCACCTAAAGAGGCTTTCGGCAATATTGGAAGTGCTTCGACGAGCAAGCCTTCAGCTAATCCCATTAAAACGTCAATTTGCTCGCCGCAAAATTAAGCTGCTTTAAAATCTTGTCGACGCCAAAGGTGCTCAACCCGACCCTGAAAACATTCGCGCTGTGCGGAACTTCCCAAAATAACAGTCGTCAAAAGACCTCGGAAACTTTGTGGCGCTCCGTTCCAACTTTCGTCGCTTTATTGCGCATTTCGCCGACATTGCACGTCGTCTGCCAGACGTTCTTAAAAAATGTCACCTACGAATGAGGCCCAAAGCAAGATGAAGCCTTGTCTAGGCTTATTACATCGATACCCGTTTTAGGCCACTTTGATCCATTGCAACCAACTGAAGTCGGCACCGACGCACGCGGACATGGAATATGGGCGGTTTTGGCACAACAGCAGGCTGGCAGGAACCGTGTCATCGCCTTTTCCAACCGTCTCCTGCCTGCAACCAAACGCAATTACTCCATCACGCAATGGGGGTGTCTTCCGCTTGTCTGGGCTGTCGCCAAATTCCGCCCATACATTTACGGTAGGATATTTAGGGTTATTACAGACTACCACGCTCTCTGGTGGCTTTCGTCTTTGAAAGATCGCACGGGCAGGCTTGGTCGATGGGCTCTCTGCCTTGAAGAGTACACTTCCTGTGTGGTCTAGAAATCTGGCCGCTTACACCATGACGCCGACAGTTTGTCGCGCAATCCTGCGAACCCTCCAGACGTGAGCGGAGCAATTTCTGATACCTGCCTTTTTGCCATGTCCTATCTCCAGAACATTGCTAAATAACAGCGCCTTGTAATCTTCGACGGTCTCGAATGCGCAATACGTGACCTTCCCTCCATGCCTATGCAATATGTGATCGCACCTTTATCGTCGCAACTTCCACGCCGATGGTCCCGAATTACTCTCGTTTTACCTGAACTCTTGCGTGCAGTCATCTTGCACCAGCTTCACGATGCTCTAACGGCTGGCCATTTCAGAAAAACATGCATATATGACCGTGAACGGCGTGACTTCGTTTGCCCCGGCCCTATACAAATCCGGGCGACGATACGTGACCGCCTATGACCTTTGCCAACGGCGGAAAACACCGACCACACTCCCCGCCGGTCTGCTTCAACCTATCAAAATTCCTCTTGAGCCATTTTGCCGTGTCGGTTTGGACTTTATGGGCCCTCTTCCTTAGTCCGTAAAGACGTGGGTGGGCGTCGCGACAGAGTATGCAACACGTTTTGCAATCACAGCGTCATCGGCCGATGTTGCCGATTTTCTCCTAGCCAACGTCATTCCGCAACACGGAACCTCCGTCAATTGCTCACCGATCGTGTTCGATACTTCTTATCCAAAGTTGCTGGCGACCTTCTGCGCTCCTGGTCTAATAACTCCAATTTGCGACACCATATCATCAGCAAACAACCGGACTCACCGAAAGACTCAGCCGAACCTTTAAGGACATGCTGTCTTCTTAACTCTCAGTGGGCAAACGTGAATGGAACATCGTCGTTTCCTCCTATTACATTCCCCTACAATTGATGTGGGGAACCCATCGTCCTTCTCCTACCGGGGCCGTGTTCCTGTCAATTGGGGGAGTACCCCAGGCACCGAGGACAATCGGCAACGGGTGAAATCGTGCACCAACCAACATCCCCTCCTATTGGTTGGATAATTCTGGTGGACTGTAACTCCGGTGGCGTCCACCACTGGGAAGCGTAGCTAACTAGGTTTGCGTTGCCTGTAGATCACAAGATCAGCTCTCCTTCCGGCACTTTGGAGGTGGCCCCTACAATGTGCCAATTTTTTATTATGGTGACCACAAAGAGCACACTGTTGGATGAACAGTCCTTTTACATGACTTTTTAATGTAGCTTTAAATGTGCGAATTCCAAAGGCTTTATCAAAAAGTCTGAAACCGCCGACTGGAAAGGATGAGATCAAAAAAAGTCCCGCGCTGAAGGAGTTTGATGTGTTGAATAAAAAAATGCAAAGGTCAAAATGTTTCACCGATAGATTGGCGATTGGTTCGCTGCTACCGCCAACTTGTAATTATTTGCTCCCTGTTGCATCTGCACATCCGTGGATGGCTGCGGACGACTTATCAAAAGTCAAGATGTAGGCACATAAGCAGTATTACGGGCGTCGGAGAGAGCAGTAAGAAGTGTTCGACGCGTGAGGCGTGCTCGTGCCACACTGCCGAGTACCTTTCTTGCGCGGACTTCATCGTTGTTGTCTTCTGGCGACATATCAATTCTTCCCCCCTTAGAGAAAACAACTGAAAACAAAGTCTCCATAGCGATCTGGAGGCCACCTATCCTCGGGTGGTCGCAGTTGGCGGGTAGTCCCTGCTTGCGACGTCGAGGTCGACGGTTGTGAGCAGACTTCTGGAGTATCCAGCCAGTCCGGTAGCAGTGGAACAGCAGAACGCGAAGGCGTCTCTTGCGTTGTGTCAGCAAAATCGTCTGCTGTACTCCAGTGTATTGGCTTCGTGTTCTAGCTAGCTTTCCTGATGTGGTTGAGATGACGGCGAATTTTTCCAAGCACCCTTTTTACCAGCCAGGATCGTGGTCCGACGCGGCGCAGAAGTTCGCCTTCAATCCAATCTGGCTTTGAAGAACTGTTAGATGAGCACTCTTTCCCCTTCGGCGAAACTACGTGATTGTTTGAATGTCGGCTGGTCTGCGTATCCTTCTCTGGCTTGAGCAGATCGAGGGGACATAAAAGTTCCCGGTCAAACATCGCTCTCGCACGTGTTATTCCTGTAGCTGTGTGCCCTGTCATGTGCTGCCGATACAGTAACCTTGCAAGTCGACACTATAGGGAGCAGTATTTATCCATCAGGAGTGCCCTCTTCAGCTCAGCCACGTAACATTCTGTTTGCCCGTTTAATGCAAGGTGATACGCTGGTAACGTCATAGCTTGTATGCCATTCGATGCGTAGAACTGCTTTATCTCGCTTGAAAAAAAAGGCTTTTCTGTTGTCTGAGACGACTTTTCGTGGAATGCCGAACGTAGCGAGAGACTCCGGAGTACGTCAATGACAACTGCGGATGGTGTCTGGGTGACGTGACGGACTTCTAACCACTTTGTTGACTCGTCCACGACAACCAAGTAGGTGCACCCGAGTAGTGGTCCCGCGAAGTCAACATATAGTGTGTGCCATGGTGCCTGGGGACGGTCCAACGTGGGAATCAGAGCATTTGGTGGGCTCTTCTGCGTTAATTGGCATTCAAAGCACTGTCTCACTGTCTCTTCAATCAGCTTGTAGATTCCGGGCCACCATACGAAACTCCTTGCACATTTATTTCTTCATGGCTACCATGCCTCGATGACCAGCATGCAGAAGTGCCAGAACCTGAGATCGTGCACAGCTTGGTATGATCACCCGTGATCACAGTGTGAGACACTCGCGATGAGATACCAGTGAGGTCGCTCTTCGAGGTATGGAGCGAACTCATCTCCAAGGAGTCTTTCCACTGTTCCATCCTGCACTGACTTGAACAGCCTCCAGAGGATGTTGTCTTGGTGCGTTAGACGGGCTATCTCTGTAGCAGTAAACGGAGGTTGCGACAATGCTTCGAACAGCAGCACGTCGCCTGCTGCCCATGGTTCATCGATGCATTCTGGCAGCGGTAGTCGGCTCAACGCGTCTGCGTTCTGGCGGTCCTTGCCATGCCTGTAGACAATATCGTAGTCGTATCTAGACAATTTCATGCACCATCTGGTCATGCGTGGCAAGAGGACTTGAGCCGTTGGTTTCCCTGGTCCCAGTATGCCGAGCAGCTGTTCATGATCCGTGACGAAAGTTGCCTTTTCCTGCAATATATTTGTGGACCTTGTGAGCTGCAAACACTACAGTTAGGCGTTCTCTGTCCAACTGAGCATAATTTCATTTCTGATGGCCCTAGTGTCCTTGGTGCAAAAGCGATTGGTGCCTCTCTATTCCGGTCGGCACGTCGAGACAAAAGAGCTCCTATGCCTTACGGCGAAGCGACGGATGAGACAAGAAGCTCCTTCTTTTCGTCGTAGTGTGCCAGTACGATGTGCCTCAGAAGCAATTTTTTAAGTTGAACAAATGTTTCTTGGTGCTGTCGCCCTTTTACACATAGCGTTCTTGTGAAGGATCTGGATGAGGCTGCTGCAACTGTTGCTCGGTTCTTCAAGAATCTGCTGTAGAACGTCAGAATCCCGAGAAATGACTGAAGCACTTGCTTGCAGTCTGGCGCTGGCGGCTCAGTGATGTCTGGAACTTTGTCTTCGCTGGTGTGAACGCCATTTTTGTCGATTGGGTGTCCCAGAAAAGAAACTTGCCTCAGAGCAAAATAGCACTTCTTTTTGTGGAGGCGAAGGTTGTACTTGCGCAGCCTCTTGAGAACTCCTTCCAGAGTGGCGGCATGTTCCTCGGCGTCATTTCCACTAAAGATGACGTCATCTAAATACGCACAGACGCCTGTGATACCAAACAGCATAGTCTCCATGAAGTGTTGAACAATGGCTGGAGCAGCTGAGATTCCAAAAGGCAACTGTTTCACTTTGAAAAAGCCTTGTCGGCGTGTTAAGAGTCAACAATGCAGCTGTCTCTAGCATTAGGTGAAGTTGCTGGAAAGCCTGTGCTACATCCAGTGTGCTGAAAACCTTGCCTCCACTCAAGTGGCTGAGAACCTCATCTGTTGTGGGAAGGGGATAATCTGCTTTCTTCGATAGCATTTTCACTGTGCAGCGCTATTCGCCGCATACTCGCAAAGAGCCACCTTCCGCTCGATTACGAGAGGCGTTGCCCAGTCTGGATGATTCTTAGCCTCGATTATGCCTTGAGTTCGCAGTTAATTCACTTCAGCTTCTACAGGCGCCCGCAGCGCGAAAGGAGCTGGTCATGCCTTTGGAAACTTTCGCTCCGCTCCTTCCACAAGCTTGAGTTCCAGTACCGCAGGATCGACATGTCCTGAGACTTCCTGATTGAACACTGACTGGTACTTTTCCAGGAGCTTGGAAACAAGTTCGTCGTCTGTTACGTCGTTGATTCCGGTTAGCTTATGCCCAAATGAGAAAACTAGTTTCGCCCGAGGATGGTAGATGCTGATCCCTTGATTATAACTAGTGGTGATGTCAAAGTCTTGTCCTAGTGCGTTACTTCTACCGTTGCACAGCCGAGCACTCGAAGAGACTCACCTGACCATGTGCGTAGGAGAATATTGTTGGTCTGAGAATATTTCGTCTCCTTACTAAAGTATTGTAGTGTTAGCACCTTCGCATGTAACCTGCGCTTTTTACGAAGACTTGTCAATAAGCTATTTGTAATCCATGACTTGTGGGGAAATTTATGCCATTTCTTGCATAGAAAAGTTTTTGTACTAGATGTACAGACTTCAGAAATAAAGGGCGAAACTTCTGTAGCATAGCTTATGGGTCGAGGTCAGAATTATCCCGTGACCACTCATTTGCTAGAGCAGTGATAAATTCGCATCATCTACTATCGATGTATAAAAACGTCCAACGACACGGGACCGTCTAGCATTAAATGCGAAGTGTAGGGGAAAGTGATCTGTAATGTACACGCGAAAAGCGCCAGCCCATACGGTGAAGGAAAATTGCATGGGGTGATTTAAAAGAGGTTGTGAAATCTGGTGCCTATACATTGTTGGAGCAGTAATAGACTATTAATAACCAAAGCCACTGCAGCAGTTTGTATAGGCTGAGTAGACCCTATATTCATTATCCCATAAGTTTACGTTGATGCCCCTTATTTAGCACTACCTGCTTATTCTGAAGACATAACCTGTGAAGTGATTTATCAAGGTTTGACAAAAATTACAAAACAGCAAATGAGGGAGAGTGATACATACTGCCAATTAATATTTTTCCCCTTGTCCAGTAATGACTTGCCACATTCAATCCAAATAGTTTCTCAAAAGTTGAACGTTTAAGAAAAGGTGACATCTACGCGTGCAAGGAACCCCACTAGAAACAAAGATAGCAGACTCACCTAGCTGGTTAGATGATCGGTGACTATGCTGAGGCTGATACCGAGGAAAAGAATACAGGTGATGGTCTGCGTCGCAAATCCACGTTTCAGAAAGGCAGATAAAGAAAACTGGTGGTGCACTCCAGAGTGTCATTCAGTAGCTTCTTTCGGGTGTCCTAACTGTATGCTATCTCTGTTCCCTCAAAATAAAGCATCCAATTTGTTTAAACTCCTGCGTCTTGTATCTTACTGCCTTGTAGTTACGTTACATCATTATGCGTGTTTCTGAGCCGTAGCCCTATTCGACACATCGACTTGCAAAGGCTGCTGTTCACCTAGTATGGCTCTTTGAATTTTCCCACTACATGGGATACACCTCACAGTGAAGTTAGTTTCCGTTTCAGTTACGCCGCATGGGCTTTTTCATGTAAATTACCAAGTGCGCCTTTTAAAAAACAATGGGCTTAATACACTCAGTTTTCTTTCAGTCGATAAGCGTTTCAATTACCTACTGTATCCTCACTACTTGTTCCAAAGTTTCCCACGGCCTGTTGGATCACTTGTTCTCACCTTCGTTTGCAGCGACGTCATCCGTCACCATCTTTGTTCATTCTGTTTTTTGTCCATTGCTGATTTAACGCTTGTTTAAAACCGTCGACCACTTCATTATTGTAGGTAGAGGTTGGTGGCCAGGGTGGTATTTTCTTTAACGTCTACCGATTGTTTGGCTTGCCCACAAGAGCAATTATTTCCCTCTCAACAAATTTCTAGACAGACCCCGCTCTTTGTCTACGAATCATAGATCAAACTCTTTTCGATTTAATTTGTCTATGTACTGGGTATTGCAGAATAATTCAAACTTCCTTGGTTTCTTTCCTGTTCTTAGCAGCACAAAATACACCACTATAATGCTCTAAAACCTTCACTTCTTTTTCTAACCTCTCTTATTGTACAAAATGTCCGCTATTGACTGAGGCCTCGTTTATTAGCACAGCTGATAGGGCCTTCCAAGCATGAGTTCCGATCTGGCAAGAATCGTTGTCACATGGGAAACCCAGAGTAGGCGGTGCGCACTCCGCGCGCCATATTAAAACAGTTGAATTGTGCCGTAAATTTGAAATGAGATCATAACAGCATTAGATGTATGAGGGCAACTTATAAGATATAATTCGCGGTTTCCTCAGGAAGGCAACTACGTACTTGAGGAGCAGCGAATTTGTTTTATGGTGTGTAGGTTTTGGGTTATTAGAGTGGCTTAAATGTTGTACTTAGTCACCAAAGAATGTTGACGCTGCAAGCGTTGTGTAAACTGGGTAACTAAAATTTACTCTTCATACATCACTTTCCTTATAACTTGCGCTAGATATATACTCCGAGACTATAGAACGTTTTTTGTACAAATACCTGTCCTCAAAATCTTATGTATCAAACTTAGGCAGGCCGTTTTACAACAATATAGCTGTTTATCCAAACACACCCAGCGAGATGCTTTGACATAGAAGGTGACATAGGCCTCAGTAGTAGTAACGTACGCCAGCAATGGTGAGCCTAAAATTCTGATATCCGAGCTGTAAAAATACAATACAAATCGGCCTGCACCAGTATTATGTAACTATATCCTACTGCAAACATACAGAATAATAATGTTAAAAATATATAAATGAAATGAAAACGCCTGCAAACATACGTCTGTAAAATATGTATGTGCATGACTTCAAAAGAGCGGCAATTTTGGCTGTTGACGTTTCTGCAGCCTTTCAAACTTTTTGTCGTTGGGTTAGCTAAGTTCATTCTGCAAAAGTAGGACCCCTTATACCTTATAAATTGCAGGTAGATGTTAGTAGTGTATTCTGCAGCTCTGTTAACTTTATTTTTGCTATGCTGTACTATTCGTGATTTATAAAACGCACGCCAACAATTTGCCTAAATAACGGCAGGGTCATGGGGATAAAAGAATGCCTTAAAGTTTTCTACCATTTAACAGAGTTGCTACAAATACACAGGCTTACATTTACTGTAATGCGCTCAGTGATCTTTACTTTAAAAAAACGCAAGTGCTCTAAGCCGTTGTTCAAACGTAACTTGTGGACAGGCAACGTTTCTGACACTGTCAAGTGATATAAATTACAGCCTAAGATATTTTTAAAACTCTGTGTGCTTTGTTTACAATAAGGTGCTTGTGCTAATAATTATGTTCATATCTTGAGGAATTTACTAAAGAACATGGTGAAAGACATGGTTTATAACTACAATACCGGTGGGTTGTGAAGTGGTGGTTAACGCTGCAATACAGAAGCCATATTTCTTTTACCCACCCTCTCCATCCATACAAGCCCCGCTGATGAATTGCAATGACTACAGTGTCCTTAAAATATGTAGCAAAAAAAAGGCAGAAACCTTAGTTCATTATACCTTTATGAATTTCCATAATGGCATGTGCGACGCAAACAGCTTTTGTGTCTTTTTCTGGAGCAGAAACACGCTGTTTTAATCCCTCCCGCACAGGTCAGGTCGGTGTGCATTATAGTTTATACTTATGTTGCAGTTGGTCTTGAAGTACTCTTCGCAGCATGTCCCTTTAGGCAAACGTATTTTTGTATCATTTCTTCTCATTTGTCTTTTCCAGAGTTCGCACTTTTGAATGGGTCTGTTGTTTCTTTTGTCTTGAACCTGAAACCCCAAAAGAGTGTTCCATATGTTACACAAACGAGCCTTTTTTATTTGCGCTGTAACAAAGGTATTGATGCCACATGGCGTGTTATAAAAGTTTGGCTGATTTTCTGCAATGGAATGAAATTACGTGTTTAATGTGCGTTCAATGACGTTACATGCGGGAAATTTTCACTTTATCGGAGATTTCGCGGAGGCAGAGTTTGCCAAAACGGAAAAAGAAAATCGTTAATGCAGGGAATATTGAGAGTCGTGGAGTAAAAAGGAAAAACTAATATCAGAAAACAGAACGTCCCATCACTGATAACTTTGATTTGCTCTAAAAAGACACCTTAACGCTCCGCTGAATAATGTTCAACTACCCGCCGTAGTATTCGTGGAAGCCACAAGTACCCAAGAACACTTCCAATCAAGTTCATGAAACCGGAGCGAGCATAGATGAACGAAAGCTTTCTGAGGAATAGTTATAATGAAGTGTGAGGTGGCGGCTACTGAAGGGCTGAAGCCTGCTCGCATGTATTTCTGCGCAATATACACAAAATTGACCCCAATCTATGCTGTGAAGGTGGCTGGAAAGCAAAGCTTTAAACGACCCCCACAGCAATTTCCCATGCGACGTTTACTTCAATTCACACTCGTGGCTCTACAAAGAGTAAAACCTGAAATTTTGCCAGCCGTTACCTGGAATTCGCGGGGGAAGTGTTCAGAGCGCAGCAGCGCGGGCACGGCTGGGCTGGAGCGGCGGACTCCGCCGCCATAGCCCAGTCATTCGTCGGCAGAAAAAAAACGGAGAGCACCGTATTTCGTAGGGTGAGACAGCAGAACCTAGCCATTGTGCTCTGCTAGCTCGTGGTTACACTACCACGCGATAGAAGAGCAGAGACCGAAGCAATTCGGCATGTGTGTTTAGTGATTCCCATTTATACAACTACTTACTTTAGTCAGTTTGAGAATTGCGAGAAAGGTTAGGGAACATTTATAATCGCTGTTTATCAAAACCAGTTGCTCCATTCGCCTTTTGTAACACTTCTGAAAACACAACCGAATAGGTATTCGGCAATTTCGAAAGCGGAGTCTATTGGTGGGAAGCAGTGCGCAAAAGGTGGCGTTTCTCCAGCGGCCAGACGTCTGTAGGTGGTCTCTACATTTGGTTTCCCCCCTTTGTAAACCAATCCCAAAAGTATCTTTGCCGTACGACCACTAAATTCCGTCGGGTCCGGGTTACCCAGGAGGTGCTGTAAAGCAAGTTAATCGAGCCGTGCGAAGGAAGCGCGCAATAGACGCGAATGCTGCGCCAAAACAGATTAAAAAAAAACGTAGCTAAAGCATACGACAAAGCCGTCCCCCGACGCAGACGCCGATTAGACGAGGCAGCCTGCGCATGGGGAATGCTGGGTAATCATTCGCCGCGCCATCGACACTGTTCCGTGAGTGAAAACCGCCATCACCTCCGTGGCCGCGTTGGGAGTCTTCCTGTCCCTCACGCAACGAAGGAACCGTTGGCTGGTAGAGGTAGGAAGCTCTGCTTTAGAAAGTATTCCGGGTGTGTCTTAGTCCGCGTGCGGTCTACAACAGATGGCGCTAGAAGTTTCGGTGCTGAGCTAAAACTACCTTAATTACGCAACATTAGGTTGATTTTGTTACGGGCACTATTAACTAACAGCTTTAGCGCGTACACTAAGCATGCGGTTTGGTACAGAGCGTAAAATAAATAGTGAAATGCTGCACAGCGGCAATTTTAGTGGAATACCGTTAGCGCTGAAATTATGATTCTCTGACGCGTGAGAAAAACTAATAAATAAGTAATTTTATTTATTTTGCTTCCTGAACAATGTCGACAAATATGGAGCATTCTAACGGATGTATTGGTTGCGAAATGCTTTACCAATGTGAAAGTTCGTTAAAACGTTTTCCAACTTTTCATCGGCCGGTTGAATCGATTTATGCAAAGCAGTGTTGTACACGTTCTCTAAAACAGGAACGAAAGCTCGTTCCTCGTTCCGCCCCAATTTTCGAACTTTTTCCCGTTCCAAGCTCATTTATTGCGAAAGGAACGCGTTCCAGTTCCACTTGCTACATTGGAACGCCTCGTTACAGTAACGTTGAATTACATTAAAAAACCCGAAGATTTGTACACAAGCAATCGATCACGTGATACACCTTCTCACTCTCACTCAAACGTCCAGGTTATCATCAGAGTAAAAGTATAACAACTTTCAAAACGTCCAAACTAAAGCGGACTCTGGAAAGGCTGGTCACCGACCTTCGGGCGGCCTCTCTGAGGTGACGAAATTAAGCCCAACAATGAAAAAATTCCTGTCCTTGGTCAACACGACGCCTGCAATGCAAAACGACCTGGCATTACCGTCTAACCATTCACGCCAGATAGGCGACAGGCCGCGCCGTGACGTACTGCGCGCGTGGTCTGTAACTTCGAGAAGGACATCTCGAGACACTGTGGTGCGCCCAGCTGTATTGATAGCCCCCCGCCGTGGTGGCTCAGTGGCTAAGGCGTTGCGCTCCTGAGAACGAGGTCGCGGGTTCGATTCCCGGCTGCGGCGGCCGCTTTTCTGATGGAGGCGAAAAGCAAAAACGCGCGTGTGTACGAGATTTCGGCGCACGATAAAGATCCCCAGGTGGTCAAAATTAATCCGGAGCCCTCCACTACGGCGCGCCTCATCGCCTGCGTTGCGTCGGCGCGTTAAACCCTACAATCAATCAATCAATGTATTGATAGCCGGTGACTTTTCGAACGACCTCCCATCGGGCGCAACTCCCGCGAAAGAACGCGCCTCGCGGACACTAACGCGGTAATTACCCCTGACAGTGTATAGATACGGTGGTATCACAAGGAACCGCGCAGCGCTGCGCGGACTTCAACCTTTCCACGGCAGGGAACAATTTTATCCGCCAGACGCGCATCCTGGCCTCCCCAGACAAACAATGAAATGTGAAAGCATCCTCGCGGCTGCGCTATTCACTCTTTCGAACGCCGCGTAAGCTCAACCGGCATGAAAGCAAGCACAAGCTGCGGCCCGCTGTGTGATTACTCTTCTTCCTTTGGCCTTCAAAGGCGTTCCGCTGAAAAAAAAAGGGGGGGGGGGGCAACTTGGGCAGCTTATAGAAAGAAAAACACAGTAGCGACTCGTGGATTTTGTACTCAAGCCTTGGTATCAAAAACAGCCAAATCCTATCGATGTAACGTTTACAGAAGGAATGCAGTTATTGCCGTTCGTTCATAATCCTAACGAGTCAACGTTACAGCTCCACCGACCCTCAATGAAATAGTTGCGTTCCTCCGTTCCTCCAAAGAGGAGCTAGTTCCAGGAACGCCGTTCCTAGGAACGGCGTACTGTACAACACTGACGCAAAAGCAGGCAGGGATACAAACATATCACAATTTTCGCCTTTCAGTAGCCAAAAAAAGGCCAATGTCGTTAAATATAGTTCCGAAGCACACAACAGTAGCATTCGCAGGTGCAATGCAAGCCACGTGCAAAGTGAAGGTAGCGGCGGCGGCACACATGTGGCTTTCGTTGGCGCCGAGCGAGCCGAACAAGCTTTTGATGGTAATGTTCATTGTGCTTGTCAAGTAGCAACGGGAACGCCCGCAAAGTTCCACAGAAAGGAACAGGAGGTCCAACACGGCTTTCGGCTTGACATTCTTGGGAAACGTTAAGCAGCCCCAGAAATTTGCTATAATCGCCTTCAGATCCCACTGCCAATTTTGGAGTTTTTGCAAGTGCTGAAGTGACGTTTCTGTGCAGTCGACTCTAAAATATGGGACTGCCAGGTAATATGTAAACGGATCATTAAAAGCTTCTTCTCTTCGACGCGGAAGGCTTTAGATCTTCGACGCCAGTAGTTCTGAACTGTCTTTAAAGGCCAACTGCACTGAAAAGTTTGACCTCTTGAAAACCTATTTTCATACAGTCTGTTCAAAAATAAAGCAACATGCACAATACAACAGGCGAAATACGCGCGTGGACGCCCCACGCGGCCAGCAAAAATCGGCGATTTTGACACCGAAGCCGAGGAGAGCACGGCCATTGTATTGACGTTGCAACCGTCCAGCGAGCGTCCCGTAGGGGAAACGGACGGTCACCAGTTAGGGAGAAAGTCTGCGCGCAAGGTCTACTCGTGCACGGGGCAGCGAATCGGCGAAGCGTGCGCAGCAGAGCTCGACCGGTTCTCCAGTTGCGTAGCTGGCCAAAGGACGAAGCCCCCGTCGGGAGGAACGTCACAGGCGCGTCATGGCTGTTTACGCGATCCGCCGGCAGGTGCAGCGTTGTCTGCGGCGGAGCTTTTTTAAACGTTACTGACTGAATAACGAGGCGTTCCACAGGGCTACCAGATGTGTCCTAGCTGATCTGGGGGTACTTACTAAGCATCAAAAATAAATTTGGTCGAGGTGAAATTTGAGTGCAGTTGGCCTTTAGAGACAATCGCACTGAAGAAAATGACTAAGTTTTAAATGTTCTATTTAACCAAAGTAAGGATCTGTAGAAGATACAACCAACAAAATAGAAACAATAGTGCTTTGACGACGCGTCTTAAGAACCATGTACAGCTGTATTGCTGAAACACGGGAGTCCTTAAAATACCACAAAAATTAAATTCCAAGAACACGAAAAGAAATTCGAGCAGAATCCAGCGCATCGAGCATCCGCTCTGTGGCAGTCACACTGCGCTCGTTGACAGCACTACAGGTTATGCTCATAATGCTACTGCCATCAAACCCCCCGAACGCAGGACAGAAAAAAGGAATTATTGATAAACACCAGAGCGCACTCCAATTTGCTAACCTCCAGAATGAAATTTTCTCTGAGTTGAAACACAGACGATGTCAAATGCTCTGCAAAACTCAATTCGTGCATTTTATCGCACAGGGCACTAGTAATCAATACCAGAAGCAAGCATGGCTGCAAGGAATACGCGTCCAAAGTTGTTTCCGCCCTCCTTGCAGTCTTCGTAAGACTGAGCCCAAGCCTTTAGAGCCATGCGCTTGAGCCCTTCGTTTTTGTGAACCAGTTTAGGTTCCGGCAAATTCTGAGTACTTTTTAGATGACCCGTCATCCAGGGCTTGTTTGAGTCTCATATGAATTCTGAGACTGAGTAAGTCTGAATATAGTCATTTATGTATCGAACGTGATTGTCAACCCACATGAGTCGTGACGAAGAGGCAGTTTATGTGTCTCGTGAGGTCAAGATCAGTTCCAAGTTATTGTAACTTGTTAGTAAGGCTGAGACGTATAGTTGCTCAGAGCTGGTGTTTGATTTTGAACACCTAAACGCGCACAGCGCTAAGATCGACATTTTGCAACACTAGATGCACAGCGCAGCAGTCAGCCAAATGTTAAGTGGCGGTTTATTGCAAAGCAAATAAATTTGGGGAAAAGGTTGAGTCCCTCGATTATTAGGCATTCGCCGAGCTACGTGTGAGAATATTGCGCAATTCGCACGAAAAAAGATATCCAGAGTGTGGTTGTTGGTAATACTGCTTTAGATTTGTGCGAGCGCTTTTGTTTCGCTTGATATGTCGTAGAACTTTTGTTGAGCATAGCGACGTGACAAGCAGCGTCGGTTTGATGACACCGTATATGGCGGCTAGGTCTTAATGTGACTGCATATGCACATCGGTCAGTGCGACGGAGTCTTCGCATGAGTTAAGGACAAGGGCATCCAATCGCGCTGCTTTATCCCTACGCCTCTAATTTGAGATCAGGCCAAACAAATGATTTTTCTTTCAGAATCAACCTGAAATCCCTCTGATATATTTAGTTCTGCCACTTTGTAGTGGCCCGAGCACTCACCATCCTCTTCCAAAACGAGTGGGAGAAAGGCGCCTTTTTTTTTCCGTTTATAAATCCGGTGTGAGAGCTATCAAACCGTTCTTATATCCACCCAAACAATCTGCATATTTTGTACGGTGTAGCTTTAAAAGAATACGCCGCGTGCCTGCTTTTTTTGTTAAGGAGAAGCTTAGACCTTAGACACTCATTCTCGAACTACAACGTTTAGGCGAAAAGTTCCATTCTGCCTGACTCCTCCCCGCGTAGGTGGCATGCACCGCCGGAAATACAAACCTACCACCGCGAGCTCTCGCGATGTTCACTTATTTTGGAAAGATAACTTCCAGAAGTCAGTGAATCGAAGGGACATTTCTCAATTAATATTGAGATACTCACGACTTAGTTTGGTTTGATCGGTGAGTACTTGAATCACGGCGCAGTTCTTTCTCGTATAGACGAACTTCCATTTGGCAGCAGGAATGTGGTATTCCTCACCTAGTACAGAAAACGTAGAAGTATTAACGTCAGCAAACTGAAGAAATAAAGCATAGAATTACTAGTTCGAAAAAGAATGGTTTATTACTGCAAACAACAATCTCTCGTCAAAATACGGTTTACTCTGCGCTGTGATCACTTTATTTCGAAGAAATATTGAGTAGGCTTAGAACGCCGCACATGCCGGTGTTACCTGTTATTTAAATCAACCTTGAAGTTATATCTATTTTATTGCTCTAAACAGCGCCGCAAAGGGTTCAAAAATTATTTCATTTCTTAACATTTTCTTCGCTGCTCACTGCATTTATTCAATATACCTGTAGTGTTTTACCCAATGTCCAAAAGAAAGTTGTGTATTGATAGCTTAAAAATTGTGCTTAACGTGGAAGGTATATTCAGCTTGACCCTCACTACATGCCAAGCGATGTTAAAGTCAAGCTACGTGTACCGGTTTAAAACGTTAAAGTTCAGTGCGTTACGTTGGATCTCACGTGATGACAAAAGAGGCTGTCCATTCCCGCTAATTAGTAAGGCGAATATTGTGGGCAGGGCATGCTACATCACAACGAAAATAGAATCGGTAATGCAGCCGTGAGCTTGTGAAGGCAGTGTCTCGTCAGTTTCCAATCGGCCAGAGTGGTGTTTTGATCGCATACATGGAGTTTTACATGACCCCTGCAGCGTTTTTCTTACAGGTGCTTTTTGTTGGGTCCTGCTTCTGTTGTTTCTGTCGTTCAGATTCTGGCACAAATTGAATTATCTGGGTCGTTGCGGAAATGAGAAAGTTATATTCAATTTTTAAGTCTACAAATACAAGCAAATGCGGCACTGCCTACAACACCCCCCCCCCCCCCCAAAGCCTCAACATATGACGACATAACGCGGGGACCCAACGCACCCTAGGGTTGGCTGAGCATTATTATATTTTGTACAGGTCCTTGCATCAACCAACAGGGCCTAAATAATAATTTAGCTCGTCTTTTTTTTTAGAAAAGCATAAATAAAATCATGCACCATTCGTCTAACCCCAACGATGGTTGACCACGACTCTAACTCGTGACATAATCTTTCGCTCTCGTCTGATTTGACCACATTGACCATGTCAAGATGGATGTATACAATAGACGCCGGCTTCATAACGCGAGAGAGCCAGGCTGAATTTTGGCCACAGGAAGCATTTTTTCTTTCACTTCCCCCACGATTATTTTGCGTCATCGTCACAAAAAGGTGGCGTTTCAGCGGGGCTTTTTCGCGTCACAGATGCCATCGGTGACAACACTAAAGCTTCGCTGCAGATAGTAACAGAGCGCAGACCCTAGTGCCCGTTTCGAGCTCTTACGCGCTCTTTCAAGCCTTGAATGAACCGCCCTCAGCATCGCCCAGTGTCTGCGCGCTTCGCTAAAATACATTTAAAATCACCCGTCCGCATCTCATATGAGGATGTCTATCCTCGGCACAAATCAGTATCCACGCCAGAAGTGATGTTCTCAGCGAGCATCGCAAAGCGGCCTGTAGCTTCGTAGTTTTCAGTCCGCCTTAAGCGCCTCGATGTTTGATAACGTGGTTTCCCACTGGTAAGCGCCGTTCCGTTCACCGAAAAATAATCAAACCTTTTTTCTTTAACAGCAGACGCTTTCCATCAGACCAATTCAAAGCACGCTTTTTTTGTGTTGGAAAGCTATTACCAAAGTCCACTGTAATTCTAATGGTGCATTCTTTTGATGACTACTTGGCCTGCGTGGTAGAGATCGTGACTGTGCGATATCTTTTTAGGAGTAAAGGAGGGAGCTCTAGCTAAATTTTTTTGTAGTATTTACATCACTAGGCTAACCTGCAAGATCGGTTCGGTGTAAACGGACGTTATCAGTGCTTCAATTTCTAAATAACGACAACAACTACGAACATACTCGTTGACGCCCAGGCATTATAGTCCGCATTTTTGAACCTCATCCCGGTGCTGGAATGGCCGTGTGGTTAACAAAACGTACTCTTGTTTTAAAGATACGTGGTTCAATCCCGCTGTGGCTTCCTTTTCTGTGTGCGAGCGTCTCACAAGGTACAGCGTGTTGTTTGGCTAGTTGGTGAATCATTTTAAAGATTGAAAAACTACGCATAAAGAACAATACAATAAGGACGGGCGCAGATCTGCACCCGTCCTGTCCTTTTTGTATTGTGTTGTCCTTCATGCGCAGTTTTTCAAACCAAAAGTCTCAGGATGTCTTTTTAAACAGGATACGCAACTGTTTCTCAACTTTCGATGAACCCAAAGGTAGAATTCCCGTCAAGCCTCAGTACCAAAACAGAGCGCACACTTCACACTTAGAATCCGCGGGCATCACTTTAAGCCAAATTTTGTTATAAACAGCCGCCCTAGTAACCACAAAATAGCTTGAACGGTAAGGTAGAGTACAGAAAAAAAAAAGGCCTGCAACACACATCAACGCAGCAAAGGCCCGGTGACTTCGGCGCCCCGTCTCCGCCTCCTCCTACTTCGGGCCGTCTATCGGCGCGGTTGTCGCGGTGCCGCCAAACGACGCCGTCAATAAGCGCGGGGAGAAGCTTCCGAGGTCAATCAACCATGGGCGTAAAACTTCCGGAACGCGGACGTTCGGCTGCCTTCATTGGTCCCGCGATAAGCCGTCATTGGAGAGAGTGGGCAGCGAGCGTCGGTTTTCGAGAGAAGGAGCAACTGTAAATTTGCTTGTATTTTAGAATTTAAAAATTCAACAGCTTTCAATTCTCCACTGACCTTGATTTTTTTTTCGTCTATCTCTGAATGACGCTTAGAATGGAAATATACACCGAAAAGTACCTGAAAAGAAAACGTTGCAGGGGCCCTTTGTGTTGGATACCTTCACGTTTTGGCTGACTTTATGCAAAGCATTCTCAAAATTTTCGAAACGCCAAGCTACGTATGCACCTGACAACGTTAAAGCTCCGCGGGATGCGTGGGAGTTTTCGACGTCACTAATCATAGCGGTGTTTACACTGTTCGCACGCGTATAGCTGAGGAAGCGTTCTATAATCGCAAGTTTCAGTAAAGACCGCATCATTCAGCTACTAACGTCACTCTGGATTATATCCGTCGTGTCTTAAGGAAAGCAGATTTAGGTGAATGTACTGTGCTACAACCCCAATTTTTTTATTGAAATATATCTTCATCTACTGGCCATTGGTGTTCTCTGTCAAACCCAAGCCTCCCCAATGATTTCCAGCTAATCGATAGCATGCCTTGGAAGTCTATTCGATGGTCTGCATATCTTGAAAATGTTATTGGACATTTGATAATTTGTTGTATTGGTCCTCAGTATCCACTCTTTTAAACAGAGTTAAGTAGCGGGTGTCTATCGCTCGATTCACCTAACGCGCAATGCCGCTTTTTATTCTAATTAGTGTTGACGTAAAAATAAATCGTGTTTTTGAAATATCAATTATAGTAAATACCTCGAACGCAGTTCTGGAACGCATAAATGACAACCCTAATATTCTTTTCTGCATATACCTTCTTAAAGGTGGCATCAGAGCTGTTTGAAGGGAGGGATAAGAAACCCAGGTTTCACATCATCGCTTAGGACCTTAAGTTTTGTTGTTAACCTTTGCAAGGACGGAGGTGCCTCACCGGTCACCCCCACGGTATACGTTCCAAATTTATCCCAGCCCATATAAATTCGTCGCTTGAAATTCTTCTTTTGGTTTGCATCAGTACTGCTAACGTACTCGCAGTAGTGACATCCCTTCGCTTATTCAAGGGGTCTGTATAAATCACACATGTAGACCCTAGAACATGTGTGAATACAAACATACCACGCAATAAATAATGCCACATTTATACAGGGTGTTCTTTGGGGCCGTATTAGCGTAGGGAATCCTCACTACACTAGCATTGCGGACAATCTACATTGCGAACAATTCTACAGGTTCTGCTTTCGACACGGCTCGTGGTATCGGCGATCTATCCTGGGGTGGCTTGTTCGAACCACTTCGACGTGCCAGACGAGACCGTATCTAAAAACACCGGCGGTTTCAAATTTCCGGATTCTTCGCGACTATGTTGGACTGTGCGTGCGCCGACTTGGACGACCACTTCGGTGACATCCATTCACTTGACGGAGCAAGGCCCTATAAAGGACGGTCGAACACCAGGAATCGTCAGTAGGCATGGCAGCAGCAAAACCGGCAGCATGCCCAGGAACCCTTTTTAAATGCGGAGCATTTCTTAGGCTCGCCAACTCTTCAGTTCATAGGCGTCCGCAGCTCATGACGTCACGTCGAGGAGCAGGTGCGCGCCTATCCCCTGTACCCTCCTCACTCTCAACAACAGCTGCGGCGGTGCGGCAGGAGCGCGTCTGCGCGCGCATGCGCCGTAGCTGCCCCGTGCGCCTCGTCGCTCTCAACAACAGCTGCGGCGGTGCGGGGGGAACGCGTCTGCGCGCGCATGCGCAGTAGTTACCCCGCGCGCTCCGTCGCGCTCAGCAGCAACAGCGGCAGGTGTACACGTGATAGCGGCGTGCTAGCGGCGTGACAGCTGCGTGACAACAGCGTGGTGGGGGGCGTGGAAAGGTCGCGCGCTTGTGTACGGAAGTGCGCGCATGCGCGTCTCTCCCCCATACTCCTCTCCCTCGACAGCGCGCGCAGTGTATATAAGCGGCGGAGCGCGCGTTCGAACTTCAGTCAAGTGCGTCTTTGCTTGCCTTTCGTTTAGCTCCAGATAGTACCGTCAACAAGTTAAGCATTCCAAACCCTCCCCACATCCAAACGGTAACCACAAACTACCCAATTACGCAACTTTCACGCAATACAACCACCCCTATGCGACGCATTTACTCGAGTTCCCCCCGTGGGAAGATGCGGGCGGGCGGCTTCTTTCTTTGTTGTACAGGTTAGTTGCTATCGGTATACAAAATGTTACCGGAGTGATAACCGCTTTCTGATTCTGCTGGCATGCCCCTTTGTGCTAAGTGCATATGTATTTTTGTTGCAAATCTTTTGTTGCTGGGAGGTAATGTTGAGGCTTATTCCGGGGCCACCTACACCCGACCACAGCCAGACTTCCAATGACATATATACCCTGTTGAAAGCGCTAGCCGCGAAGACTGATAAAAATTATGCCGAAGTTTTGTCGCAGCTGTCTTTTGTGAAAGCGATTCAACTGAGTCTCGAGAAACAAATGTTAGACGTTGATACAAGGACTGTTAGCTGTTGAACATAAATTAGCAGGAATCGAAGGACAAGGTGACCTTCACTTAACCCGCACAGTATCTGGCGCTGTACGCACCGAATCTGCTTCTCTCGCTCGTCGTCTTGACAAGTTTGAAGATAGATCCCGGCGCGAGAACTTGTTATTTCATGGACTTCCTGCTAAAAAAAAATGAGACATGGGAGGATTCCGAGAAAAAGGTGCCAGAGCTGTTGCGATACACGTTATAGCTGCAGCTTTCCTATGAGGCTATTTCACGAGCCCATCGGCTGGGTAAATTTTCTTCTGATACGTGACGTCCATTGATGGTAAGATTTTCAAGCTTTAAAACCAAACAACCATTTTATCTGCCCGAAAAGAGCTAAAAAGGGAGATGTGAGCGTATGCGAAGACTTCTGTCTTGCCACACGTCCATTGCGGAGAAAGCTCATCGAATTCGGAAAGGCCAGTGATCAGCAGTACTCTGCTAGGTACAACAAATTGTTCATAAATAAAAAAAATGCTACGTCTATGTTCCTTCGGCCGACTGCGTCGCCGAAATTGATTGCCAGAACGACACCCCGGCTCAGGGTAGTGAAACTAGTGTTTCCGCATCAAAAGACGTGCTTTCCGCACAGCTATGCCCAAATCGCCTCCAAAATTCTACGGCTGATGTTAATTTTATTTTCACTAATATTCGCAGCGTTATGAGTAAGAGGGAGAACATGTCATCATCCGTCGACACTTGCCGTGCTGATAGTATAATCCGGACTGAAACCTGGGTATCAGCCAAAATTTCAAACAACGAAGTGTTTAACACGGAAAAGCATTTCAATTTGTTTCGAGCTGACCATTGTGAAAGATCAGGAGGAGGCGTACTAATCGCGGTTGCCGACAGCCTTTCGTCTTTTGACGTACCGTTACAGTCTTGCCTTGAAATTGTTTGCGTGTGCATGTGCATTAGCTACTGCGACTTCGTAATATGCGCTTGCTATCGGCCTCCCACTGCTCCCCTGACATTTTGCGCTGACCTTCACGATGCACTAAACAGTGTTATACTGCGTTTCCCACATGCTCCGATAATTCTGCGAGGCGACTTCAATTTCCCTAAAATTACCTGGCCCGTTTCTGATCTTGCCACTCCTGGTTTAACTAATGAAGCTGTCAGTTTTATTAATTTATGCTCAGAGTTTGGTCTCACCCAAATTATCAATGCACCTCTAAGGATTTATGATACAAACGCTAACACACTGGACCTTATTCTAGCAACGTGGCTCGACTTTTTCATTCTTTATTATTTTTGGGAGGCTTATGCGATCACCTATTGATCAACGTTTGCTCTGCAAGGCGTAATTACTCATTCTCCGACAAAATCTAAATATATTCGAGACTATAGTAAGGCTGATTTTTCATCTATAAACAATGAACTTGCAAGTTTTTTGGACAGTTGCATGCCGAACTTTTTTGAACGGCTCTGTTTGATCACTTTTCAAGTCGAAAATACAGTACCTTGTAAATACGTATATACCGCCGCGCGTGATTGCCCGTAAGTATCGATCTCCTTGGTTCAACGTACCGCTGAAACGCTTATCTAACAAAAAAGCGGCTGTTTTTAAAGCCAACACAAATGATAGCTTTGATTGTTTGTCTGCGTATAGCGCGTGCTCATCCATTTATAAAAATGCGCTTAAGGATGCCAAACGTGTTTTTTCCATAATACACTCCCTACGCTCCTTGATGACAACCCTAACAAATTTTGGAACATTGTTGGTAACAAACCCGTGAATACTGTTTCATTAACCGATTGTGATGGTGCCGCAATCCCGCCGTCTCAGTGTTGTGTTATGTTAAACTCACTATTTTCAAAATCATTTTTGCACTCCCCTGTTGTTAAAATGCCACATTTTGTTCATGCTGATTTTTCTACTATGGATGCTGTAGTCTTCGATCTGGATGGTGTGGTGCAATTAATTAGAAACTTGAAGGTGTCGTCGTCATCAGGTGTAGACGGCATCAACGCAAAATCTTTAAAAATACAGAGATGTACTCGGATTTCATATTATGCAAGCTTTTTCATCAATGCTATATTTCAGGCTTCTTACCTAACACTTAGAAGATCCGTTAAATTGTACCATTATTTAAATCTGGTGATTCTTTTCTCCCCTTAATTACAGGTCGATATCAATAAGGCGTGCTTCTTGTAAGCTTTTTAAGCATATAATATATTCTTATGTGGGTACATTTGTGGAAGATCACTCATTTTTCACCCCTAAGCGACATGGATTCCGTAAAAAAATTTCTTGTGAGACGCAACCTATTTTTTCACGCATGACATTGCCACTGGTGTTGATAAAGGACATTGCATTGACAGTATTTTTATTGACTTCTGTAAGGCTTTTGACTTAGTTAATCGCCAATTACTATGCATGAATATAAGTAAACTAAGTGTTGATCCAAACATTCTTGCTTTAATTGAAAATATTTTATCGAACAGAACTCAGTTTGCATCTACCAATGAATTTGATTCACCACACTCTCTAGTGACATCAGGGGTACCACAGGGTTCCGTGCTGGGTCCTTTGCTTTTCTTGATTGATGTTAATGACTTGTCTTCAGTAGTTACTTCAAGCATTAGGTTGTTCGCAGATGATTGCGTTATTTAGAGAACTATTACTTCAGATTCTGACACTTCCATACTTCAGAGGGACCTCCATATTATTACTATATGGTGTAACACATGGAAGATGCGTCTAAGTAATAACAAGTGTAAAACAATTAGATTCTCACGTAATCCTGATGCCTCCAATATTTTCGACTACTATATCCAGGGCTCTAAACTACAACTTGTTGCTTCTTACAAACACTTAGGAATTCATATCACCAACAACCTTTCTTGGCAACTTTTCATGTAAAGTTTATTGTTAATAATGCGAACCGTATGCTTGGGTACTTGCGACGTACTTTCTCTATGGCGCCTTCACACCTTAAACTACTGCTATGTAAAACTTTAATTCAGCCTAAGCTTGAGTACGCGTGTTCGGTGTGAGATGCCCATTATGATTATCTCATTAACATGTTGAAATGGTACAAAATCGTAGTGCACGCTTCATCCTTTCTAACTATGCTCGGACATCCAGTGTTTCTGCTATGAAACTCACTTTAAACCTTCCCACCCTAGCCCTATGCAGAAAAATTGCCCGTTGGTCAGCCTTTCATAAAATTTATTTTTCAAACGTACACCGCAAAACTGTGTTTCTTTCGGCGACGTCTTATGTATCACCCGTAGTGACCATCGCCAAAAGCTATACATTCCCCATTGCAACACTAACTTATTTTTTGCCTCTTTCAATCCCAAAAATGCTAACGGATGGATTCGCCTGCCCCCTGCAATAACTAGTATAATCGATGTAACGTCATTTATGATTGCCATTGAAAATTACTTCTGTTTATTGATGGTTGCATTTAAGCTATTGACTCTGGTGTGTATGCTACTCGCATTTTTTTGTTGTCCAGTATTGTTTTTGTTGTTGTTCCCGATGATTTGTTTACTTTTGTTTTTTGTGATGGTAATACCAACGACCACTCCCTTCGGTAACGCCCTCTGAGCATTAAAGGTAATGGAATAAATAAATAAATAAACCCCCTCCTTGTACATCCAACTCCTGTTTCTAAGATGCTTACTTTTCAATTATATTAAATCAATTTACTGTTATCTTCTCAGCGACATCGGCCAGCGTCACCTCTATTAGCAGTTTTTTTGCCGTTATATACGGGGACAGAGGCTTTTTACTCAACTGGCAACTCATTGATATGCCACCTACCGGGTAATTCTTCGAAGAAACGCAAACGTAAATGTCTGCAAATATTACAGCGCTATAATAATGGTTATTTATTGTACTGGTGTTCAAGAAGGAGCTAAAACTGCTTCAAGAAGGTGTTCAAAAAGGAGGTAAAATTATTGGAGCTAAACCTGCCCAGTGACCCAATTAATCTGCGTTTCGACACATTTTACAGAGCAAGATGCAAGAGAAAGAAGAGACTTACAACTGACGCTATAAAAAGTCTGCGTGCACCTATAAACTTAGCTATTAAAATGGTCGCAAGAAAGTACCATCACCCGCAGGATTAAAGCGTCGCTTTTAAAAACTCAGCCCCCAAACACTGAAAAATACTTGGCATACTAGATTACATATTGTTGCAGACCGCTCTAGAATGGACCAGGGGGGGGGGGCAGGGGTGCGTTGGGGTGGGGGGCTGGTGAAGACGACGAGGAGCCAATAGAACCAAGCCAGTGGAAGAACCGAACCAACGAGCCTGTACCCCAACCAGTATTCGCGCCTGTCATCTTGTATATACCTGCAAACATAGTTAATTTAATCGCTTATCGTTTTCGTGGAGGTGTGAGGTGACGATCCCCGTACCTCTCGCCACAAGTTATGCCGTCTAATGGTAAGGATTACTCACTGCGGTCTTGCGTAGAGCTCATCCTATTTGGTGTTGCACTTCTTCTGTGATAGAACGTCATGTTTACCCATGCGTAGGGCCACCACTTGAGCCTGTCATTGCAAGTTATAAATTCATTTTGTAAAAATCAACAAGCAACTACCAAAATTACCCTTCTGATTCATATTTAGAATAAAATGGTTTATCATTCTCGCAAAACACTGCAACAGCCCAAAAACTGAAAATAGGGACCGGTTAATTGCGTTTTGGGCCCGCAAAAAAAAAAAACCTATTTTCAATGGTGCTATAAATGTAACAGAATTTTTCTAAGTAAAGCTGGAACTTCAGGTCCTTGGCTGATGTGGGAGACGAAGTTATTTGCTCGTTTCAAATGGTCGGTGAAGTACATGTTTATGCCATTTCCCATACAACTTCTCAGATCTCTCCAAATTCAAAATAAGTCTCTCGCCACTCGCATTCTCAGCGATTGGACGAACTGGCTTCTGCCACAGGAGTAGCACTTTTACTAAAGATTACGATATACGGGGGTTTACACACCACTGGAGCTCTTACATTAGCACTCATTTCATTACTGTGAAATAAAAAAACGTGCAATAACCTGTTGGTTGTTGCCCCCTTCTGTTTTACCGCAGCTCTTCCAGAATCGAACTAGCGGACTCTTTCAAACAAAGCCTCAATTTGCCCTGACGTTTGCTGACATCGACAGTGATAATATGGAGAGGATCGAATACGCTGTAAAGCCTCTGAAACGCGCAGTGCTCTCGTAACCGGTCGTTGATGCATCGACCTGTTTGGCATACCTTACCAACCCAATGTGTCACAAATGATTCGTCACACTTTACGAATTGCTTTTCATAGCTTCGTTTTACACGACCTGTCTTTTTTCCCGCATTTTCAGTACGCGTGCACAACCCAGACAGCTTACATGGCGCGGAAACACTAATCGCACACCATGCCGCGAAGCAATTTCTTTAAGTGGTGAAATAAAACCTTGAAGGTAATGGCATCACTTGAAATTTCTTTTTCTTTGTTTCATCAGGCCTTTGTTCACTTTTTTGAATCCTTTTCATAGGACAGCCTCAGCGACTGCCGTAAGGTACTTGTCGCTGGGAAACCCTCCTTGATTTAGTCTGAGCCTGAACAAGTCCAGGCTTTCCGTGGATTGCAATGGACCAGCTTTTCGCGCACTTATAATGGGCTATGCCCTTTTTCTTTGGAAAGTGACGGAATCAAACCAGCAGTCAGGTAAACCAGCAAACGTGAGCTGTGTCTTTAAAATTAGCGTTAAATCTAAAACAATGGGTCTTACCATCATTTCAGTAAAAACCAGGGTTACGGAGCACTTAAAATGCTTTGTCTTCAGAACGTTGTTTGGGCAGTCAGAGGGCAAAAGAGTAACACTACTAATGGAAATCAGTAACCTCAGATTTGCGAAGATGACGTCACTTGTCTTGACTCCCTAAGTGACGAATTGCAAAATGCGCACAATACAGGGGCCAGAGCAGAACCTGCGGCAGAAAACTAAAGTAACGAGAGGTACAATTCAAGGAAGCACAGCACGAACTAACGCTTAGGCCTGCCAGGCAGAGAAATTCGATCAGTGGCAGACATTCTCATTAATTTAGTCCACTGTGTGTAACAGCTTCTTACTTCGTCTTCCGTATCTATTTCACTGGTTTTTTCAACTTCAAAATTTCACAATGGCCCAGCAAGCTGCACTTCTTCAGGTCCTTGAGCTGAGTGGGAGGAGAATGGTGTTATTTAGTACGTTTCAAATGGTCGGTGAAGTACATGTTTATGCCATTTCCCATACAACTTCTCAGATCTCTCCAAATTCAAAATAAGTCTCTCGCCACTCGCATTCTCAGCGATTGGACGAAACTCGCTTCTGCCACAGGAGTAGCACTTTTACTAAAGATTACGATATACGGGGGGTTTACACACCACTGGAGCTCTTACATTAGCACTCATTTCATTACTGTGAAATAAAAAAACGTGCAATAACCTGTTGGTTGTTGCACCCTTGGTGTCGTCATTGGAGTTTTCGCGATCAGGCCGTCATGCGTATAGGTGTTCTCGTCGATACTGCTATATGTCCTAGGTTAAGAAGGATCACGATGTCACTCCTTCTACTGTCAAAACGCCGCGTTATTATGCCAAATCTTCTAATTTATTACGACTCAGCAATGTGATATTGCTCCTCGCTGTACGGCTCACATAGATTTGAAATCAGATTACCGTCGAATGTGTCTTTGCTGAACAAGGTTGGGATCCCACACGGGCTACAGAAGAGCTGGTCGTAGTCAACAGCAAGCAATTGTCGTTCGGAAGAAATCACATACGCTACCCTATTGTTAAATTCATGCAATTCAATACTTGAGCTTCAGTTTTAGCTTCCCAAAATATACCGCGAGTGAAACATTGAACGCAAGTTTTACAGTACAGTGGTTTTACAGTACAGTGGTTTACAGTACAGAGATACCATCCCGCATAAATTATCTCGTGTTTTGGCGTACCTTAAAAAGTAGCTTGCTATGTAGGTACGCCGGACCCTATTTGAGCAAGATCAATCGAAAACATCTCCTCTAGGCGAGGTTGCAGCTAAAAGGCACCGTTTGAACACTGTTAACTCGCTATAAAACTGCGAAGCACCAACATGCTTGGTATTGCAAATTGTGTTCTTGTACATTTTATTTACATAATTAAACGCACCTTGTCATGCATCCCATTTTCTATCGCACATTTGCGCATGACCTGTATATTTGTACTTAGACAACGGCCGTTAAAGCAAATAAAATCGTAGGCCTCCGCCGCACCGTACTCATAACGTCTCCCGCTTAGCTGCTCTTGCAGTCTGTCCTGGGAGAGCCTCACAATCAATGACCGTGCCTCTGCTGACATAACCTGTAAACGAGCGCATCTGCTCAGATATCTTTCCAGTTACTTTATGTTCTTTTGACAGCCGACTGAGAACAGCAGTGTTTAGATGGATGTTGGTATATCAGGAGCTCAGACATGGCTGAAGTCAAGAAAGCCAATCGAAATTTTACCATTATAGTAAGTGCGGCAATGCAACCCATTCGACGCATCAGAAAGAATGCTAGCGTGGACGAGGACGCTATGGTTCTTCCTTAAAGGAGTACTGACACCAAATTTTGACGCCTAAAAAATGGTATCACTGGCTTCAGTAGTTTTTACAGATGCCTCACAGAAATATTTACAGCGATCCGAGGCCGGAATCACATCTAAAATCGATTTTGATTGCCCAGGCCGCGAGCTTTCACAAATCGGCAGCACGAGCGAAATCGCTTTCGGCGTGACGAAACATTGGCCTGCGTGTCTGGCCGGTTCAGAGTGACGTCATATAGTCGTTTTCGGAACCGGAAACGATATCCTGCGCTGCTGTTGTCGGTGGTATTCGTTTGGGCAGGAGACGTGGGCGTAGCTGTGTGAGCAATGCTTGTACACGTTGCGTGTTCGACGTCTTTGCTCTTCAGTTCGTGGCCGGCGCATGGTATTCCCTTGCAGTGGTACCGAAAACTGCGCGATGTCGACGGGCACCGCGGCGACGCGGCGGTGCGCGCGTCGCCCAGCTCGCCCTGGTTGTGGTATGGCAAGCTCGTGGTATGCGAAGTACTGCTCGTGGAAGCCTGTCCGAGCAAATCGACGACGACGCCAAGATGCATTATTTTCTACGCGACGACATGCAGCGCTAAACGTGGACTGCATTCGTGCGCCGCGGCGGCCGCTAGAACTGTCGCCCAAGCCAGCGGGCTCGGGGTTGCACGGGTCACCTTGGGTGTTGGGAACTTTAGGCTTGGTATCTTTGGTATCGTGGCGACTATTTGATCGCTGGTATCTGTACAACTGCGAATGACAATCCCTTACACAACTTTTCACCACACTAGCATCCTCTTTTTCGCATATGGAGCTTTATTTTGGCAATAATCACCGTTTCGGCGATCGGTGACCAAGACATCTGCCGCCGCCTGTTTTGATTCTAACGCGCAGGTGGCGCCATCTTTCGGCCGTTCGCCGCACCGCTGTGCCGGCAGTGCTGGGTCGGAGCGCCGAACCTCCGCTGCCGGTCAGCGTAGGCTTAACATCGCGGCAAATATCTGAACGCCACTTTTAAATTCAGCGCTGATAACAACCCCTAGCACAATTTTTCAACACACTAACATCTACTTTCTCGCATGGAACTTCTTTTACGCGATCAGATGGATTAGAAGAGTGGCAACAAGCTGTTGCTATCACGGTCTGCGCCGGTTCGAGCCGCAGTGATATTAAAAAACGGACGACGGCGAAGACATCGCCAGCCTAATCGCCTGGCAAATAAAGTTGTTCTGTCTGTCGGGTGGCAGCGACTCATCCGAGTCTGACGATTCAGACGACATGTCGACTGCGCGGGCGAGGGCGGACCATGTGCAATCGTAGCAGACGATGCGGCGAACGCATGGAGGAAAGAAAAACGTCCCTGACGTCACGGGTGAGACCGTGACGTAAGGCTGGCCCGCTTGCAGGCTGGCCTTCGAACGGCCATTTTCCCGCGCGGCGACCAAATTTGAAATTGGTTGCAATAAACGTGCTATAATTAATTCTGTGTTGGCGGCTGACGGCTTTCGGTTCGATTTTCGTAATTACTGGGCCAATAGGTATTCTTTACAGCATAAAAACTGAAAGCGAGAAATTTCGCGTCAGTACTCCTGTAAAAGAACCTATGCGACGCTGGTTGCGAACGCTGCAACCAAAAATACCCGCAAACCTAAAAATAATGCTCCATGTTTCACATAGTCTGGTTAATCATTTAGTGGCGTTGTCAATACGAAGATAAAAATAAAAACTAGACATTTTTTAATTGGCCACGACAGAGTCAGCAAATTATTTTTGTTTAATTACTTCCAGCAGCGCAGCGAAACGGCATGGTATGGCGCTGCAGCCTTTACTGGTACAGAAAGTTGTTTCCGATTATAAAAATCTTTGGCAGGGCCAACTGGCTCCTACTAGCACTTTGAAATCCCGCCATGGGGAGCACGGCTTCCCGTTGGAGCAAGTAGTCAGGCCCACAGCACTTTCGCGCGCGTCGCGCTTCGTTGTATACCCGAGGCAAAAGCCGCTGCCCTAGCGGAATCGCTGACGCGGGTGCAAAAAATTGGCTGTGGTTTGGCTCAGCTAAACCTGGGTATGCAAATCGAAAGCTTGCTTTTGCCGGGCTATGTCTTGGTTTAGCCTGGTTAAGTCGATTATGCTATCCGAACGGCTCACTTGTCCTAAATCTCCGAGACTTGCTTCGCGCGCTTCACATTCCCGACCCTCTCATGTGAAGCAGGTCGCCGGGCGACATCCGTGGGCTTGTCAGACGCCCCTTGGCGACGAAGGCTGAAGGCCGCCCATGCCGCGCAGCGCTCAAAGACGGCCGGGCCTCGCTCTCATCTCTGTCCCAGCTCGCATTGACTGGGCGGACGTGACACTGGTCAGGCGGCGGGCGACCTAGCTGCTGAGAGTGCATGTGCCGAGCCGGAGGCGGCGGCGGAGGTCGGCGCATCGAGGCCGGTGATCGGTTGCGCAGGTGCTGTTAAATTACGGCCAGATATCTTGGAACAGTCAGAGTCTGCTCGACTAGGTTCGTAAAGCATTGGTCCGAAAAACGCGGGCGCAACACCAGCGCGAAAAAAATAACGGGCAAGAACGAGCCTTGCAGTTCACGCTTTAAATATCAATGTTTGAAGCGCACGTGTTAACTGGTGGTACAAAGTAGTTGTGCGATACAGAAATCGCGCAAATATTCGGAGCCCGCACCGGGAAAGGCAAACAACAGCGCCGAAGCAGCGTTACAAGGCGTTATCCGCGTGGTGCGTTTATGCACGCGATTCGACCGCGTCGGCGATGTCCGTGCGTTTTTTTACGCCAGCGTCCACGCTTCCTCGCTGCGGCGGCGTCTGTCTTGGTTAGAAAGTGACGGGTGACGCAAGCGGCAATGGGCGGAACTTGACGACTTGCGCCAGCGCCTTGCAACGGTTGTGCCTTGTCTCTTGCCTTTAAGCCGCCCGAGCACACGTTTGGAAGGTGTCACGTCACCACTGGTGCTCCGCTGCGCAAAGGCGTCGCAGCTGCTGTCGCCGGAAGCCTCGTCACTGCAGCACCACCTTATAAGGAGAAGGTGTAGTGGGCGCTTCGCCGACGCCTGTTGGCTCAGTCTCACTATGGGTGGCGCGCCACCGCCGTGGAGCGGAAGAGCGGCAGGTAAGGCCTGAATTTTACTAAACATTATGTGCATAGTCAGCAAAGCCAAGCCAAGCAGACCTTTAGCTTGTGATAACTGGGTTCAGAAGTGTTAAACTGGGCCCGTTTTTGACGGAGGTATTGGCGCAAGAGCAGGAAACGAGAAAGCAGCCTACCATAGCGGGACTAGCTTTATGATTAGCAATCAGGATATCTCTTGAGATACAGTACTTTGATTTCTGGTGAGTGAAAAGCTAAGAGTGATGAGTGCAATTTCCCTGCAGACTATATTGAAAATAGACATAACCTAACGACCTTCCTACTAACATTCAGTCCAAAATCCGGTTATTTGCTGTTGATTGCGTTATTTACCACTCTATACGGTGGTATATGGTGGTATAGAATCCTTCCGTTTCTGCTTTGTGATACAGAATTCTATACTATGGTACAGAATCCTTCGATTCTGCAATTCTTCGGTCAGAGTTCCGCCACATTTGAATATATATGGTAAAGTGTATAATGCGCTTGAACATTAACAAAACCGTAGGCATCTCGTCTCAGTGCGAACACTCACACCAAACATTTAAGCACACCATTTCCGGTTCCAAAATTTTTTCTGTAAGCACCTAAATACCTAGGCATCAACCTAACCTCCGAGCTTTCTTGGTCATAGCATATTTTACGTTCCCAATGGTGCCAACCGAGCACTCAATTACACACCATGTAATTTAAAGCTTGTTCTCTCTTCACCAAACATACAAGATTACTTAACACTAGTTTGGCCTGAGATAGAATACGCGTTCGCAATTCGGGACCCCTTTCAATATAATCATGAATGCACACTTGAAGCCGTTGAAAATATTGCGATACATTTATTTACTCAGCCTATTCATATTACACCAGTTTATCTGCCCTTAAACACCGCGTCACCCTTAAAACCCTAGCGTCGCGACGAAAAATCTGTCGCCTATGCCCTTTTCACAAATTCTATCATGCATCGCCTCCTTCATCTAATATCACCTCCGCCCACCGGACGTCATGCCCCACAAGCCATCGCAAGGCAGTATATCACCCAGCAGCCCACACTTCAGCTCATCTGCATTCATTCTTCGTGCCAACAGCCAAAGACCCGAAAAACCTGCTCACCGACGCATGCACCATTCCGACCCGACGAAATTTGAGGGATTCGTCAGTCATCTTTGCAATTAGTGTAACAGCCCACTCCTCGTATGATGCCCCTAAACGTCATTTGAGGTACAATAAAACAAACTAACTTAGAAGCTAACTAACTCACTCATAAATAAATAAACAACTATATAAATAAATTCTTTAATGGGCTAAACACACACCAAGTGAACAGTATTCTAAGTGGCAATCCTGGTATGTAAAGGTTGTTGACGTGCTAGGCTTGATGAAGTGCTATGACCGGAAATAAGACCACAATAAGCAAGAAAAACAGAGATAAAGTCAGCTGAAACAAGGAGGGTAGAGCTAGACGGGGTTAGATGGAGAGCGCACTAGTTAAGAATTACTCTCCAGAACAAATCTGTGCCATTAGCTAGTTAGAGACATAAAAACAGGGAATAAATGTAAAGTACGATCTAACAAGAATAATCAGAGTAACGCACTCAGGAATAGCTAGTTTAGGAGGTGAACCCTAAAAGACTATAGTGGACTATGTCAAAAAATGAGTAAGCTTGTTTGAAAAAAAAAGTTTTTGTATTTTGGGGTACTGCAACCCCCTGAAAGGATTTTAGCAGGGGGTACAAAAAATAGAATTAAGCATATAACAACAGCGAACATACTGAACAATCACTCAAATTTCACATTGTAGGCAGCCATATAACACAAGGAAAACAACGAACTACCGCTTGCGTTCTAGAAATATGAGCAAACCTAACATAATCATACAGTTGAAACAACACTCACTTTTTTCGAAAGGAACACAAAGGAAACACAGAATTAAACTTTTTCTCTTCTATTTGGTGCCTGTGGAAAAGGATGATAAAGATTGTTTTGTGACTTGACGGCTTATTTAAACTCTTCCAATCCTGCGCGGTTTTAGGGAAAACAGAATATTTGGAGCTGTTTTTGCGGGTACGCCCGGAGTTATTGTACGATCATGGCGTTGTCTACTAGGGGTAACCTGAAGAAAATGAAATAATCTTTCCAATATCTGTTTTGTAATACCCATGAATTAATTTTTAGAGATATTTTAATCGTGATATAGGGTTTCTTTCTTAAAGTGAAGGTAAATTAGCTCTGACTAACAGTTCAGTTACCGAGGTTCGTCCATAACTGTAATATATGATGCGAACTGCTCTCCTTTGTGTTGTTTCTAATGTAGGAATTTTAGCTTGAGTAAAAGGATCCCAGATAACAGCATCATATTCAAGTATTGCCAGCATTATCGATTTGCATGCATGAATACGGAGGGATGGAGGCTAAAGTCACAAAGCCCTTCCTAAAAAGAGTAGTTTCTGGTTATCCTGGCAAATTACTTTGTGAATGTGTTTTGTTCAGGTAAGATCGTTTGTTATGTACAAGCCAAAACCTTAGTAGGATTCAACCTAACAACAAATGGCATTATTTGTAGAGTATTGAAAGTTTAATTTGCTTTTCTTATGAAGAATGGACATGTACACAGATTTTGTTTTTAAATTTCGTTGCATTTGCCTAGCCTTGCACCAAAAAACAACGTTGTTTAGAAACTGCTTCGACAAAACGTGGTTCTTCGAGGATTCAATAGCAGAGTAAATAACGCAATCTCCCACATAAAGCGTAATATTTAAGGGGAGAATATTTCCTATGTAGTTAATGAAGAAAATAAATATAGGTGGACCCAGAACCGACCTCTAGGAATGCGAAAGTCAAAGGCATGAATCTCAGGATTTCAAAAAAGAAAGCAAACAATATTGCTCCATGTGTCGAAATCATTTCAGAGGAGCAAGACTACTTACGTTCACAGTAGTTTAATCGAAACAATAAGGAGCCGTAAGAAAACAAAGAACCTTAAAAGCCACTTTGAAGAAGTGGTCTCTTCGTCAAGATACCACAGGATGCATGTGCTTTCACTTAAAGAGCTAACGTAACTGATGCAAGAGCGAATATAACTGGTTGAAAGATTTATAGTGCAGCTGTACACTAGCAATGTCAGGGCAGAAGGCAGCGCCATAAAGAATAACATGGTCCGCGAAGCCCAAGCAGTTGGCGGAGCCGCAACTGCTGCTGAATGCGGCAGCAGCGATTGCAGCGGAAGTGTCTCACTGCTACGCTTTTGTGTCGCTTTTGCAGAAACCTGGCTGCATACACTCAGGACTGAAGTGATGCCTTACAGCATCTCTAGACAGCCCTTCACGTGTCGGTATTTTCTTTCCCGGTGGCGCCGACTGCTTTGATTATAAACAGACGGCTCGGCGGCGTGGGTAACCTGCGTGAACCTCTGTGCAGACATCTGCGCGTCTAGGGTCGGGAAAGGTGAGTGGTTGCTCCAAGAAGGGTGAAGCCACGGCTACAGCGTTCCGCCATCACTCGGGAGCAGCATTTGTGGCGGAAGGCGTACGATGCTCAGCTACTGTGCTGCTTTCGCAAGTTAGTGTAACATCTAGCTATCTTGAATCTCAGGCCTTTTCCGCAACTGCTGCTATGGGTACTTGAATTGCTCTGGTGCATTGCTGTTTGAACTAACCTACATGATGCCTACTGTCCAGGAACTTGCAAAATACATTGAACGGCTATAGGCTAAGTTCGCACCAAATTTAGATATCCTTGTTCAAATGTGCTTGAGAAACTGAAATTAAAGATTCTGTCCTTAGAACCAGTAGAACATTCTCAGCACACAGAATTGGCTGAGTTGGACTCGAGCATAGAAATGCTTAATGGTGTTTTAGAGGAAACACAGACGGAAAACGCCCGTCTTATTGAAGATAACGAGGCGCTGCATGCAAGAAACAAATGCTTGATCAAGAATGTCTCCACACTTGAGCCCTACTCACGACTGAATACCGGTGAGTTGAGGGGGATTCCTTGTACTCGATGGAAACAATGCGACGATATTGTTGGAAAAGAGGCAGCTACGATCGGCTGCTGAGTTGCTGACACAGGCGTTTACGCAGCTGATTCTGTTACTACAAAGTCCCGAGAAAACCAAAATACCATTGTTTCGCCTCAGAGGGACCGAAACCAGATATGTGCAAAGCCGTGAGAGGCTAAGCTTAGTACGAAGGATGTAAGGTTCTCTAGAGCACAGAGCAACCCACATGGCTAACACTTCACTGCTGAAAGCAAGACACCACACCAAAGCCGTCGCTCTAAAAAAGAGAAAGCGTGGCGATTTCCTTTGACCAGCAACTGCCATATTAAGACCAGACAGGCTAAGGACTGCAGGCTATTCTGCATTACGGCTGATCCGTAACTAGCCGTGTTTGGGTAGGCTGGACACATTCTGTGATGTCGCTTCAAAGACCTGTTCACAATGTCTGCATATTTGTCAACCAATCAGCTAGATTTAACATTGAAACATTCATTTCAAGCGGTGATACATTACACCACGCGGAAATCCTCAGAAAACATCAAAAGGAAGAAAAGTCACGTTCATCAATTATAAATCCTAGGTTATCACTCGTCTCCACTTCTGAGACGGCTATCAAATGATGATAAAACCCCTTCGGTATCCCCGTGTTATGCGCCTGGATACTAAAGAGAAACGCAAGTAATCATGCCATTGCTGCAAATTTTGTATGCACGTCTATTACTACAGGCGAAAAATGGACCTAGATCTCGCAGTACCAAATTGTGAATTTCTAGGGTTTAAAATAGACGAGCCATTTCCTTGACGTTATGGCAATAAAGTATTCTATGCACTGTTTATCCATTACCATTAGAATCCGTCTCGGAATCGGGCATTACATTTAACGAGCTCCTTCCCAAAACTATTTTATAAAAAAAACGTAACCGCGATGGGTGAGATCAACAATAACCTTCTAGAGAACATCGTCCCAAGAACCCCTCTAAAGAGGGTGGAATGATTGGGGCTACTGCAGGAGAGTTATAAAGTTGCTCTCTCTCTCTCGCTCTAGAAAGCGAGAACTCTGCCAGTGTCAAGTAACTTAATTCTTTTGTCGTGTCCGTTTTTGAATAATAATCATTGTTTTCTCCTCCAAACTTTTCATCAGGTAACACAAGTACACTTGTTGATCTCGTATTATCTTATTCTGCTCAGTCTCGAAATAGAGGAATTCCGATGAGCGACATGACTATCCGTTATTCCATCATCCTTCGTCTACAGTGTCTCTACTAATAACACCGGTTCGTAATATTAGTCCGCATTACACAAAGATCAATTGACCACACTCGTTGGTTATGCTAAGTGATCGCGTATTGCCCTATATATACTAGCGAAGGCGACGCCGCTGATAGTGAATTCGTTTCTATATTAAAGAAGTTTCAAGGCCTTCCTACAACATAAGTCAAATGTCATAAGAATATCGTGGCTCTACACAACTCTCGGTTAAGAGATAGATTACTGTAATTTATGCATAAATGAGTTGAAAGTTGAAAGTTTATTTCCAGTAAAGCATATACAAATCTTTATCAAGGGAAATCGGGAAAAAGTTGCTCAATTGCAACTTGACGGGCCCAAAAACACTTTCAGCAGCAGGGCAGTGGGCTAACACAATACTCTTACATATAGAAGAGGAGAAAAAAAAAAAGAAGAAGAATAAAAAAAAAGAATTAAAAAAAAGAAACATTGCAAAATTGAAAGGCATAGAGACAGCAACCGGTATCATGCACGGGGTAAAAAATAAAGATACGAGAATACCTTCAAACTGCAGGTCATCCACAAAAAAAAAAAAAAACGCGACAGACACAACGGCAATACAGTCACCGACATCACTGTAGTGAATGGTAGAGCAAGTAAAATATTCAAAGCAACGTACTGGCAATACTAATTGGCAATGGCAGTACTACAAGGCACAGGAACAAAAAGCCGAAAACGAGATAAGAAAAATGTAGAGGGCAAGATTCACAGCGCTCAGACCATTCTAGGAAATAAAGCAATCGTGTAAGCTAGATAAAGAGGTGATATCAACCTGCTTGGCAGCAAGGTTGTTCAGAAGAGTAGGCAATGTGTGGCGAAGCATTTGCATACCGTAATTCGTTCGTGAGCGAGGTACTTGCCAGTATTCTGGTGACCTAGTGCTATACAATTGAACGCGTCGATTTAGGAAGGCTATGTTACATAAACGGTTTTGGCCAGATGTTTGATCCTTTCTATATGCTAAAGCTAATCGATAGTGGAATAAGTGATGAATTTTTAGAACATGTAGTTGTCGAAATAACGGTTCTGTGGGGCATGCGAATGGTGCGTTACATATTAAACGAATTATTTTCTTCTGTAAAAGAAACAACTGATTTAAATTTGAAGCTGATGTCGTGCCCCAAACGAGACAGCAGTAGTTTAAATGACTGAAAAATAAGGCATCGTAGATTATCATTTTTACCTTTAAAGGGAGGTATTTCACACAGAACAGCATTCCTACAACTTTAGAAAGTTTGCCCGCAAGAAAGTTTATGTGGTTAGTCCATGACAGGCACTCATCAAAAATCACACCCAGTGTTTTGACTGAGCTTACAATTTCAATTTTGGAACCAGCTAGCATAATGTCATTTTCCAAGGTAATATTCTTGTTTTTTGCCTGAAACAGAAGGGCTTTCGTTTTATCGACATTTATTTTAAGTCCATTATCAGTGGTCCAGCGGTAAAGTTTTTCTAAAACAACATTTGCCGTAGTTGCAAGGCTGGCAGCACAGTTCGAGGTAAATAACAGAGTTGTATCGTCGGCATAAATCACATATTTGGTGTGGTGATCAACAAGCACTATATCATTGATATAGATATTAAAAAGAAGAGGACCCAGTATGCTTCCCTGTGGAACACCAGCTTTCACTGGTAAACTTTGGGAAGCAGTTTTTATCACAACTAATTGGCTTCGATGTTCCAGATAGGATGTAATCAGGTCTAAGGCGACACCACGGATTCCATAACGACCTAATTTTTGGAGTAGGAGAGCATGATTAATGTGATCAAAAGCCTTGCTGAAGTCTATGAAAACACCAAGCGTGAGCAGGCGTGTTTCTAAATTTTTTAGGATAAATTCTTTTTGTTCAAGAAGGGCGTGTTGTGTGGATGAGTTCTTTCGAAAGGCGTATTGGCATTCAGTAAGTAAACCTTTACTTTCAAAAAATCCGGAGAGACGATTAAATATAATTTTTTCAAGACATTTGGAAAAGACTGGCAGTATTGATATAGGTCTATAATTTGTCATTTTAGTTTTATCTCCTTTTTTGAAAATGGCAATAACTTTTGCTACCTGCATTTTTTGTGGGAAAACACCGGTGGAAAGACAGATTATAAATATGTGCTAGTACCGGAGCGATAATATCTATGCAATATTTTGCAGGTTTAATCTGCAGGCCATCCACGTCACACGCGCTGCTATTGCTCAGCTCAGAGAAAAGACAGATAACTTCGGCTTCATTTGTGGGGCGCAAGTACATAGTTTCCGGGCAGCTAGTTATGGAAAGACATGCATTAAGATTTACCGTTGAAGTTACGATTTTCGTGAAGTAATCATTAAATGCATTGGGTAACGATTCACCCCGAACTTCTGTGCCGTTCTGGACGATTCGTTCGATGGTGTGGTTGTTTTGCGTTCGGTTTAGCAGTAAATTAATTTTTTTCCATAGCTTCCTGCCGTCGTTACCGCAAGTTGAAAATTGCTTTTCGTTGTAGCGAGCTTTTGCACGGCGTAGCTCGTTATTTAAATTATTGCGGAAGCTCTTAAACGTTTTTAAGTCGGCTATTTCACGCGATTTGATAAACTTATTGTACAGATCTTTCTTAATTCTAATTTTCCTGTATAGTAACTCAGTAATCCACGGTTTACGAATTTTAGCAGAGCGCTTTTGGTGAGAGCCAAGGGGAAAATGCTTCTTGTAGCAAGTACTAAAACGAAGAAGGAAAGTTTCATAGGCAATGTCTGGTTCTTGCGTTGTGTAAACATCTCGCCAGTCAAGAAGGCCCAGTTCATCCCGAAAGCTCTCAAGACGAGAAGGTGTGATAAGTTGAGTCATGGGGATTTCATGTGGCACGTGCTTTTGGAAGCTTCGATTTAAACTGAGAAAAATTGGCATGTGGTCACTGATGCTACAGGAAAATACACCTGCCTTGACAGTGGAAGGGTCAACGTTTGTGATGAACAGGTCAAGGCAAGTTTCCGTAGTACAGGTAATTCTGGTAGGCACTGCTATTGTATTCAAACAACCGTATGTACTCAGTAGAATGTTTAACTCACGCTTCATTTGACTATCAGCTAGCGTATCTATGTTAAAGTCACCTCCCCAGACTATACTATACTTTAAATCAGACATTTGCAACAGAAACTGCTCAAGGAACGAGAAAAATGCCTGAACATTTCCATTCGGTGGGCGATAAAAAACAGAAAAGACAATGCGACCATAAAGGACAGATAATACTTCATAGTTGTCAGTTATATGGCAAAAGTCTTCAAGGCGGTTTACATGAATATTATCTTTTACAAGAAGACTGACACCACCCCCACGCGAGGCAGTTCTAGACTCTGTGAAACAGTTATAGCTAGGTAGTTTCCACGGAATTGTGCAGGCATCATACCAAGTTTCTGACAACATAATGAAGTCATATTGAAAATCAAAGGAACCAAAAAATGAATCCAGTACATCGAACTTATTTTTCGCCGACTGACAGTTCAAGTGAATGCATCGGGTAGCGTTTTTGTGCTCAGGACCAACATGCGTAGAATATTTGAACGGATCTACCCAACCTGCGCGTGCCATAATTTAGTGCTATCACTTCTTCCAACTTAGTTCATCATGGGTTCAGTCGCTCAAGGTCGGCCACGCATTTTATCAGATGAGCACGATCGCCTTCCTCCTTTCTAACGAACACCTTTCCGTTTCGGTGCCAGGCAAAGAGAAACTGGTTATCACGAGCCCAATCTTTTGCAGTTTTTAGCAGCGTCCTGTTGTGCGCAGTTAGGTTCTCAGACATATAAAGGCCGGTTTGGATTGTTGCCAAGAGCTTTCTTTTTTCCAGCCACAACTCTTTCACCGATTGACGTGCGAAACGAATGATGACTCCAGGAATCTTATCAGCCTTGCATGGTAGCCTGTGAAGCGCCGTAACGGTGCTCTCTGTTAAAGGCGGAAGTTCTAGTTTTGATGCAAGATGGTTCAGCTCTGTCATGAGGCACTCATCTTTTTTCTCTTTCAGTCCATGTATCTCAATGTTAAGTTTTCGCGTCTGGTATTCGAGGTCGTTCACAGCGGCAGATACCCTTAGGAGTTCAGCATCGGTTCGGGATTGTTCCAGCTTTAGCACTCTAGATTTGATGCTTTTAATCTCACTGCCGTGCTTCGTGACGTCTGCAAGAATCTGGTCGTACTTTTCCGACATGTGTTTCATGGATGCTTCGATCTCGCTGACCGTTTTTGTCAGAGGAAGCAACTCATCAAGTTTCCTGTTCATGTCTAAAAGCAGGGTGGAAAAGCGAGTCTCGTTACATTCTTTTACACCAGGCGTCCCAGATGTCCCCTTTCGGCATTCAGGGCATCTCCAAGCCTTCTTGTAGTCTTCCCCTTTCGACTTAAAGGTGGACTCTGAAACACCTGAGCAAGCGCCTAGATGGTATCGGCTTGAGCAATCACTACATGCCATTGAGCAGGCATCAGGCACAAAGGCCTCACAGCATTTGGCACAACAGGTTGCATCCATAGCACTGACTAGGCGTTCGTGCCTAGGGCGACAAGGTTACAACACCAGTAGCGTATAACAGGGCACAATAGTGTGAAACGGCATTAGAATGAATACAATGCAAGCAGTGGTGGCAGCAACAGCAGTGCAATAAAATCTTTCAACGCTTTAGGCAGGTTCAGGAAGAAGCTGACACTAACCTGCAAGAACGTTTTCACACGTTTAGATCGATGTGTCCGCCACACTGCTGCTGCTGCCAAATGCCGGGGGAGACGTCGTCGGGCTTCCTTTATAGCTGCAGAAGATGCCGTCACCGTTGTGGGCGTGATGGTAATCAAGCCAGTTAAGGCGTGATGCGAGCAGCTCGATCTCGGTTCCGTACATGCGCAGCAGCGCAGGCACAGCCAGGGTCCGGTGATTGCGATTGGCGTACGATGAATCCCGGTGAGGCTCCGTGCAGCAACTGCAAGAACGTTTTCACACGTTTAGATCGATGTGTCCGCCACACTGCTGCTGCTGCCAAATGCCGGGGGAGACGTCGTCGGGCTTCCTTTATAGCTGCAGAAGATGCCGTCACCGTTGTGGGCGTGATGGTAATCAAGCCAGTTAAGGCGTGATGCGAGCAGCTCGATCTCGGTTCCGTACATGCGCAGCAGCGCAGGCACAGCCAGGGTCCGGTGATTGCGATTGGCGTACGATGAATCCCGGTGAGGCTCCGTGCAGCAACTGCAAGAACGTTTTCACACGTTTAGATCGATGTGTCCGCCACACTGCTGCTGCTGCCAAATGCCGGGGGAGACGTCGTCGGGCTTCCTTTATAGCTGCAGAAGATGCCGTCACCGTTGTGGGCGTCGTGATGGTACACCAGCCAGTTAAGGCGTGATGCGGCAGCTCGATCTCGGTTCCGTACAGCGCAGCAGCGCAAGGCACAGCCAGGGTCCGGGTGATTGCGATTGGCGTACGATGATCCCGTGAGGCTCCGTGCAGCAACTGCAAGAACGTTTTCACACGTTTAGATCGATGTGTGTCCGCCACACTGCTGCTGCTGCCAAATGCCGGGGGAGACGTCGTCGGGTTCCTTATAGCTGCAGAAGATGCCGTCAACCGTTGTGGGCGTGATGGTAACCAAGCCGTTAAGGCGTGATGCGAGCAGCTCGATCTCGGTTCCGTACATGCGCAGCAGCGCAGGCACAGCCAGGGTCCGGTGATTGCGATTGGCGTACGATGAATCCCGGTGAGGCTCCGTGCAGCAACTGCAAGAACGTTCTCACACGTTTAGATCGATGTGTCCGCCACACTGCTGCTGCTGCCAAATGCCGGGGGAGACGTCGTCGGGCTTCCTTTATAGCTGCAGAAGATGCCGTCACCGTTGTGGGCGTGATGGTAACCAAGCCAGTTAAGGCGTGATGCGAGCAGCTCGATCTCGGTTCCGTACATGCGCAGCAGCGCAGGCACAGCCAGGGTCCGGTGATTGCGATTGGCGTACGATGAATCCCGGTGAGGCTCCGTGCAGCAACTGCAAGAACGTTCTCACACGTTTAGATCGATGTGTCCGCCACACTGCTGCTGCTGCCAAATGCCAACTGGTATAAAAAATGAAGCCACTTAATTTAAATATTTCTCACAAAAATTGAAACAAAGCCTATAGTCGGGATCTTAACGAGCTACGAAACGAATCCATGCGCCTGCCCTATGAGTCTAAGATTATTGCAGCTGACTGCGATACAAAAGAGCGCTGGCAAATATTAACATGCTTCTCGACAGAGACTATCAGGCTATATTAAAAAGTTGCTTGTGAAATCTGCGTTATGTCTTAGATGTAAGACGCGATAGCGTTCTTCGGCATGGAGGCAGAGGTTTGGATGGAGTTGGGGCATTTACCATTTATGCGTTCCAACCACGGCAGTTTAGCTGCGAGTCCTAGACTAGCCGCAGCAATTTTTAATGACTTCGACACAGGAAATTCTTTCGTGGCTTAAGATCTGGGCGTGAAAGGTTGCAGCTGCGGTGTGTTTGTCAGTTGAGCGAGAAGGTGACAGAGTAAGTGTTTCAAAGTGTTTATTCTCTAGCGTCGTGGCCTGACCGGCATCTTTTTTTATAACACACACACATACACACAGATAGAGAGACCTTTATGGAGTAAGAGCGGATGGTAGTTTGGAAAAAGAGGTAAACAGGAGGTGTACCCCGAGGGCAGAACCTGAAGTTTAGACCACCATTATAAGCTGACGCTTATCTTGAGGTGACAGGCTAGCCAGGACAGCCTCGTTGTGTCGACCTAAGTTTGATATGCAATGTTTGAGGTGTTCACCCCTGATGGTGATATCCTTGTATGTGACCCTATTGCGTAAAGAGATTGCGTGTTTCGCCATATTTAGAACAGCTTAGGTTAATTTCCCACGTTTAGTAGTTAACATCTTCCCCGATCTAGCGTTGTGAATATACGTGTTGGTTTGTATCCTGCGCAGAGGTTGCGATTCTTCAGCGTTGAGGTCCCTGTGTGGCGCGTAGAAGGATGGTGTTCCTAGGCGCAGAATGAGGAGACGTTCGCAATATTAGGAGCGTAGCCCCATAGGGGCTGGTGCTGTTGGCGGCTCCTGCCCTAGCCGTAGTAATCGTCACCGTCGTAATCATCGTCGCATGTACTCACGGTAATAAAACACAGGGACACTCGTTTACGCTTCGCGCTAAAGAGCTTCGGGCTTTAGAGAACAGACGTTTACAGGAAAGCTGCACACTTCTACCACCCAACGGTTTCATCTGGGTTGGCAAAAAAAAATTGGCCCATCTCCCGCGAGGGGGACTCCAGTAAATGCGTCGCTTAGGGGTGGGTGTATTGCGTTAACGTGTAGTGTTTGGGGAGTTGGTGGTAGTGAATGCGTTGTATCAGCAGCTTCTTGACGTAGTTTGAATGAGTCAAGGATATAAGGCGCGTTCGTAGCCTTTGATTCTGTGTTGGTTTTGTGGCGCAGTGGGAAGAGCACCATGTACCTCGAGTTCCGCCCACAGGTAGTGAATGCGTTGTATCAGCAGCTTCTTGACGTAGTTTGAATGAGTCAAGGATATAAGGCGCGTTCGTAGCCTTTGAATCTGTGTCGGCTTTGTGGCGCAGTGGGAGAGCACCATATACCTTGCGTTCCGCCCGCAGGGTCGTGGGATCGAAACCAGGCGCCGGTAAGTGTTATTTTTTTATATAGTGTAGGGGAGGGTGCGGACCTATTGTTGAGAGCGAGGATTGATTGATTGTAGGGTTTAACGCACCGACGCAGCGCAGGCGATGAGGCGCGCCGTAGTGGAGGGCTCCGGATTAATTTCAACCACCTGGAGATCTTTAACGTGCGCCGAAATCTCGTACACACGGGCGTTTTTGCTTTTCGCCTCCATCAGAAAAGCGGCCGCCGCGGTTGAGAGCGAGGAGGGTAGCGTGATGCGGGAGAGGAGGAATGGGGGAGAGGACGCACCTTCGCGCTGAGCTGTTGCGGACGGACGGCGGACGCTACATGTGAGTTAAAGAAATGCTCTGCATTTAAAAAGCCAAGTGCCAAGAACAGTTATACACTGCATCCTTCGCTCCTCTCCAGGTTTCACGTTAGTTGAGGTGGCCCGGGATTTTTTTTTTTTTTGGGGGGGGGGGGGGGGAGGAAGTGTGGTGCGGTCAGAAGAAAGCACGGTATGCCAGTTCCAATGAATTTTCCTCGGCTGCGTCCTTCCCTTCCGGACAGGTATTTTGTCCGGGTGTTGATGTGATGTAAACTATCAGCAATGTGGATTTAAGGATCCTCCTCAAGCTTTTGCCTACAGCCAAGAGAATACTTGCGTTTGAGCATGTGTAACAATGTTTAAGCATATATTTGATAGTTACGCTAGCTGGACCGCCAAGAGGATTTCTGCGTTTCCGTTCCTGTGTGTAAGAGGGTAATGACGTCACAGCGATTGCCACGGTTGTCCCCTGACATGTGTTGCTTTTGTCCTTTCCAATGTCCCGGTGTCGGCATGGACTGCGTCTTCATAGTTTCGGAGCTTTTCTTAACAGAATTTCATCCTAGCTCCTTGTGTAGGTTTGGGGTTATGTTTTTCTGTAGTGGGAGGGATTTTATGGAGAGGCGCAGGGTCGGAAACATATCCATTATGGCGTCCAAACGTTTTCTCTGTGGAGGTGCGGCATATATTCCACAGCATGGCCAGTCCCACGTGTTTCCCCAAAGACTCCTTTTGTACTAGGATAGTAAAAGTGTCACTGTCCTCTGGTATATTCAAAGTTGTTATAAGGCACAATTTAGTACCCGGGACGTGATTACAAAAATTGAGAGGTAGGGCTGCCCTATATGCTGTTTCAATAACGGTGCTTTTCGGCTGTCTTCAGTGCGGGTAAGCTTCTGGTATGCCAGACTGACCGATACCCGGGTCATGATAAGTGCCTACCAAAGTGTCATCGTTTTCTATTTTAATTCTGCTCTTACCGTGTATCATCATTTTGCAATGAGGTTGCGATGTTCAAATATTTTCTGTATTTCGGCAATTGTGTGACCGACTCTGCCACTTCTTGGTTGGGCCTTGCCATTATCCTTACATGGCTGTTTTCTGAGATCCCATGCTGACTTGTTTTGAGGTTTGATAAATTGGCAACGTGGAGCCACTCATCGTTTTCCGCACACAGCTTGCGGTAATTACCTGCCCAGGAAAAATAATCTCGAAACTCTTGTAATTCGAAGCCATATACTCGGTTTAATTTTTATTGGGACGCATGTTGTTTCCGGATTTAATAAAGGTTTTACCAGTTTTAGAAAGCTTGGTATTAACCTTTTGCACCCTTGTGGCACAATATATGGTGGCACCGCCGTTAGCATGGTTTGTAGAGGTGTTTTGGCTGTGGTGCAAAATTACGGGCACGGCTCGTGACCGTGTAAGCCGAGCATGCGACTACCCAAGGCGCGTGGACATGAACGTCATTGTGCAGGCGCGGCGCCTCCTTGAATCGCGTGTCTTTTCTTTCGTCTCGGCCGTAGTGTCATTGTCCTGTCGTTTACAATCTAGTTGCCGCTGCTCTGTCTTCCTGATTCGGGTGAGCCCTTGTATCTGTCTGCTTCAGTTGTAGTTTCCTCTTAGAATCGATGACGTACTTTCATGGACGCTTGATGAGCACGGCTGACAGCGGACGGCTAGCAGGCACGAAAAAACGGAGAAGTGAGCCTAATAACGCTACCGCGTTAAAAACGGCCACCTAAATACCACTGTGCGTCACACGAAACCTGGAGTCACTAGGCGCGGCCACTTGGGGCCGGTGTAGCGCCACTTTTAAATTATCTCTTGTGCAAGTCGGAGGCTGACACTTGGTGAGGACGTTTTCAATGAATGATAGCGAATTTTGGCACTAAATAAAAAAACAATTTTTGGTCGTTTTCGCCCTTCATCCCCCTTTAACAAGCTTACTCTGTTTGGTCCTCGCTGAGATTTTTGTACTGGAAATTCCTCTCGATCACATAATCTGTATGATAAAAAATTGTGTATCCCGTCCTCATACACAGAGACTGGTTGAATCCGCCAGCAGGTAGGTATGTTCGGTTCGTGAGGATGAAGCGGGAGTTGTTCTGGGAGAAAAACTGAAAAGAAATAAAGCGGACTTTATCAGATTTTAGGCTTCCAAGCATTATTATGTAAATTTGCAACGTAATATCATTATTCCCAAAAATTGCAAATGTACCTCACAAATGTGGAAACATCTATTCGTATTTATCATCCAGAAATACACAAGCCACAATTATTATTCAAAAACGTTGCCAGAATTAGAGGTTTTGGCGTCATGCAAAGCAAGAAATTTTTATTTATTAAAGAAATTCCTTTTGCTTGGCAATATGTTATGCAACCACAATTGTTAAGAAATGCAGTTAGGACCTTCTGTCTTATCACCTATGGTCTGCGCAAAGAAGTTAGAAGTATTGAATGTAGAACTCTGCGCGAAACACAGGTATAAGAAAGTTTATATTAGTATGAATGTACGTGTAAGTACAAATAATTTGCCTTCTCAGAAAAAGTAGCATGTGCGGCATGAGAATACCACAATTTTGGCGCAGTCAAATGCTAAAAAACGGAAAGACAGCTTTCGGCTCAATTTTGGTGTGTAAAGTTGGCCACCAATAGCCCTGCCATCTACTTTCTGTCACCTCATCTCGATTTCTCTCCTTTTGTCTCTATTATATATATATATAATATATATATAGTATATATATATATAGATATATATATATATATATATATAGTCTCGCGCGGCGGGCTCTCTCTCCCCTCGCTTCTACGCATGCTTCCCTTTTCGTGTTGTCGCGGTTGACGACGCATCGGTACGCCTTGTTCATCTGTGTTCAACTGTGAGGACTCGACGAGTTCCGCCCCGCCCCCATGTTCAGATGCTCTTCACGCGCTGAGCGTTCTTCGCCGCCACTGCGCGGCAATAGAAGGCTGTGGGCTCAGCTGTTTCGAGTCACTTGACAATGTTGAAAAGTGTGTGCTCAACAATGCTTCGAAATGATGAAGCACAAGAAGATCGGAGACTATTTCTCTGCGCGGTGCGCTAGTGTTGCCCGCGGAGCATCTATCTTGTCAAGTAAACAAAGTTAGTGATGAGGTACGTTCTGTGCATTGTCAAATTCCTCACGATATACGAACTAATGACCGTAAATTGCGAGTTCGATATATCCGGGTTGACTATATATATATATATATATTATATATATATATATCATATGTATATATATATAATATATATTATAAATATATATATATATATACATATATATATATATATCTATATATCTATATATATATATATATATATATATATATATATATATATATACGCGCGCGAAATAAATATAACATCACGTAACGGCGCTCCCACCCGCCCGCATCATAAACCAGTGTCCTCGAAAAGGCGGCTTCTTAGTTAGCCACAATGCAATAAAAAAGACAGAAATACAGAAGAAATCGTGACCCAGTTTGTGCCTTATCTGCCACACGTGCTGCGCGAATCTTGCTGTTGCGGCTGCTTCCATGCATGCCACTATTGAGGTGATGCGCTGTCTTTTCGGGCGTGGCAAAGCAGTTGTTTCAATCACGATATTTCAGCGCGCTGATTTATGAAGTGGGATGGAGCGTCGTAACAGAATATTTTTTGTATTTCGCGGGGTCGCTTTGTCAGTCAGATTAAATGCGTACGCAATTAATACGTAGCTAAGATACCGCAGTTAAATGCCTCTCGTGAATATCTTTAAGTGCCACATTAGCACTTTATCGATGAGGACAGTGCTTATCGGGTTAGACAAATAATTACAACTAAATAGTTAAATCTTATAAACGAAAAGATTACTGGCCGCTACTGTACTGTACTGAAAACATTATGCACTAGGTATTCTTTGATTAACGCCATTGTTTTTTTAATTATGGTGCATCATATCTGATATCTGAGACACCGTGTAGATTGTTGCCGTGTTGAAGAACGCCATACCGATACGTGGTGTCATACGGTTACGTTGACCAGCAGCCACTCACTTGTATAAGGAATGGGACTGTGTGAGCGGATGGATGGCGTGGGCATATATGTACCCTGGCGTCCATTTACCGCTGCGCGACTGGCACTCCGCATGCCTTCTAACTAAATTCTACGTCTATTTATCCCCAGAGGTGCATTTGGTCGCGCTGCTAGACCAGCATCGACCTGGAGGAGCCGAAACCACAGCATTTGCGACGCAGAAGGCACAGGTCCTGTATAACTCCGGGGAAGCCACCATGGCCTCACCGGAACTCAAGATTTAGAACTCATGTGGAAAGGTAAGTGCGTGAGCACAGTAAGAGACCACAGTTTACGTTTATTGGAGCAGAGGGAGAAGTTTTTGGTACCGCCAGCGAGTCAGCATGTACAACTGTTGGGAAGAAATTTTGCAGATCGCTAACGTGGTCTTTGCAGCTGCCGCACAACTGTGATTTGCGAGACATGATGTCGCACTTTGCTACGTGGGACCGTTTCGTAAATGAACTACCGGATTGGCGACAGTTTTCCGTAGGAAGAGCGCAGTGAAGGCTCGTGCAACAGAGAGCTTAACTCCCCGAGCAAAGCTTGCACCATTGCACATTCAAGAAGTCATCAAATTGTGCTTGCTCCTGCATCCCCGATTTAAGTTTAAGACAATCTGGGTCACTTGCTGACAGGTATAGCTCAGGGCGTTTGTGACGTCTTCACAACTAACAAAACTCATAATTCAAGTGTGATGAAATTGTTCATTGTTGGATGTTCGCAACTTTACAGTTACAATGTATTAGACCAGAGTTCGGGTGACTGGGAAACATGATCAGTGTGTCCGGGATGTACGTCGCGAGTACGTTTTCCAAAAGCAATGCTTTATTGGAGCTTTACATAATTAGGAATGAGCTTCCACAGCAATGTGAGTGCCTCGAGGAAAGATTTCGCCAGTGCGATTCTCCTCACCCAATGTTTCACTAATGCGGAGTGCAAACCATCCGGAGTCACTTACGACGCATTGGTTTCGAGAACACAATAGGTACAAGCGCACCGCTTGCAATTAAGATCATGCCAGACGTACAGCATTCAGCCTCCGTTTGGGAGTACAAACATTACTCAAACAAGTATGCGTTAAAGGCACCTGTTTGCTACTCCCGACCACCTCATTCGTTTAGTGAACCGGTTGCATTTTCAAAGAGCGCAGTACAGATAACTTGGGCATCCATTGTCTTATTTCTAGTTTGGCAGGCAAGCTGTATATTGCTAGCCCGCAAGTTTTCTCTCCGCTGAGGGCTTTAATTTGGCACAGCTTCCGTGCTTTTCCTGGCCACAGCGTTCGCTTCTTTCAAAATTTTATACCGTACGCCTCAACCAATGTCCATTTTAAAATTTCCCCAATTGGCTGATAATTGCGCTATGCCGTTATCAGCAGTTGTATCGTTTGTCCCTTCTGGACGGACGGGTTTCGTTAGCTTGGAGGAAGAAGACTGGCCAACGAGGGAGCGTTGCACAGAAGCATAGATGGGCGCAAGAACAACAGCGAGACGCTGCCAGAGAACTTGCAGCCACCGACCGTTGCCACCTGAAGTTCCACCTCGTCGAGTATCTCCAAATCCGCCATTAACTTTTTTTTCTGTATTCCACAATAGCCCCAGGTGCAACTGAAGTGAAATAAAGACGTGAATCGACAACAACTAGCCTGGTGTAAAGTAGCTTATCCGCCTGGAACACTGACGCAAGCTTATAATTCTTATTCAGCAGGAATGACTTTTGGAGCGACATGTTTGCCATTTTCTTTTACGTCTCAGCGCACGTACATCACCTGCTGCCGTTTGTGCGTTCACGGATGATGGGGACGACTTTGGATGCATGCGGAAGTAAGCGTCATGCCCTCCCTGTTGACATATTCGTTGTGCTGATTGGAGGTGTGAACGTGGAGGTCTCACGGCCCAAAGAGACCTGGGTGCTGTAGTACCTGGTCAAGCGGTTTGTATGGGCGTTTCACACAGCCAGTAAGAAGCCTATGACGCGGAAGGGAAATGGACCGCCCCATGTTTGTCCGCTGCACTAAAGGTCGAGCCCTTCCAAGTTTTATTGATTTAATTGGATAAAAATTATCACCATTCTCAAATTACAAACGTGTTTTACTGGTCATCCTTCTTATCAGATTTGAAGGACATTGAATATTTTTCATGGCGCACCGGTACCAGCACAAAGAGACATTTGGACGATATGGATAGTTTATGCGAATGCAACACGCAGCAGCGCGCCGGCTTATGAAAATGAAACGAGCTTCACTCCTTCCTCCACGCGGCGGCCGCATTATGAATCCCCAAGCTGCGAACTCAGTTCACAACCGGTGAGGCAGAGAAGAGTTTACTCCCCGCAGTAGAATTAGCGGGTCGGGGTGGCCGCATGCTCCAGCCTGGCAGCGACTAGCGTAGGCTGGTCAACCAGGGATAGTTGTGCCCCAGGTCAGAGCTACCCAGCAGCTCGTCAGAGGAAATTAGAGGGAACGAGTCATTACAGTAGCCTTACATGGAGTGGACAAAGTAGGGCGTGAGCCACACGTGGGACAATAGGGACAGGGGTAAAGGAAGAGAGAGATGTGGTGGAGTACCGCTCGGCAAGGGAGAGTGTGAGGCTAGAAAAGACTCCATGGGCGTTCCTGTGCGTGCCTGAGTTGAGAATGTGCAGAAGGATAGTTGCCGTGGGCGAGGTGGTAGTGATCGACAAAGTCGTCGTAACTTATCAGTAGGTACCTGGCAGATCTGGCCCCATGGTAGGGAACCAGGCTGGCGGCCGCTCGCATTGTAAGTCCTCGAGTGACACCATGGACTGCCTCATGTCACGCGAGGTCATTTGAAGCTATTCCTTATGACAAAGCAGCGGGGCATTTACGATGCACTCGCAATGCAAAGAGTAATGGGAATTGTCGGTAATTGCATCTGGCGTTACACTCAGGGCCCGAAAGGTAATGAAAACGTGTTTGTCACAACGCGGGACTTTGATTCCACGTCTGAAAAAACGAGTTAAATGGAATCGTTCAGAGTTCAATCGTGGTTTCAACCATGAACCACTTCAACTACCACCCGCAGTATCACCGGGTTTTTCTTAAATGCATTTGTAGTTTCCGCCTCAACTAAGATTTCGCAACTCCCGGGGGAAAGTTTTCGGGCCTAATAAAGTAAACACAGCTATCATGGTAAGTAGCAGGAGGTTTTTGATGACCGAAAACACGCCTTTGGAATCTTCGCATTCTTCTTCGACATAAAAACACAGAGATTCGCTTCGGATTTTTTACCTCTTCTGCAGTCTAACGTCACACGGCATTCCCGTAAAATGTTTATGTCCACTATACCTTGAGAAGGGACGTGAGTTAAAAAAAGTAGAATCCGTGCGAAACTGTCTTTACGAGTGAACTGTTGCTGAACAGATTCCAATCGGAGAAATACGCTCGCCTTTGACTACAGGAAACCTAACGAACAGGTAAACATAACTAATCACAGGAAACAACTTTTGGTTCAAGACGAGTTTTGAAAACGAGCTTATAACTAAAATCGAAGCACCCGTGTGTATTATAGCTGCCCTGTCTATAGCGTCCACGCAAAATGGCTTTCGACATAATGAAGGGCAATGGCACTCGCAAAAAATACCCGCCCATGGTCTAACTCCAATAGACCTCAGCATTTCGTGTTTAACCGGTTTTGTTTGAGGCTATGTGCTCATCTCTCTTAAAGTATTCTTTCTTAAACAATGTCAATCTCTCTTAAACTAGTCAGGCTAATTGTTACGACATCAATTATTATAAGCCTACAATCTCAGCTAGCAAGGTCTCCTCTTTATTCTTAGCTATTCTGGCGCTAAAGCAACTATCTACTATTTACAAAGCGAGCAATCGCCTCAGTGTAAGCAATGCAGCCTACCTCGTACCCAGACCAGTTGGTTGGCTTAGAGCAATAAGCTTCCGGTAGCTTCCCATGGGAAACTTGACCATAAGCTTCCCACGCAAGGAATAACCATGCTAGTATGGTGCCAAGCCCCTTCGACATTTTTTTCAGGTGCTCCGAGGAAAAAAGGTTCACTTTTGCGCGGTAGTCTGCTTTCCGCGGGGCCTTTTATAAAACAAACGCTCAGAGCGGGGTGCATTGCCACAAAAGTCAGGTTTAAAATTCGTGCTCCTTTCTTGCACCTGGATGCCAATCTTCTTGAGGTTAAACTCCTTGAAAGAGTTGCTGTTTTTGCGCGTACGATTTCTCACATCTTTGTTTCTTCTAAATGCTTGCTTAGAAAGCCCAAGCAAACACATTGATAGCAGCCTAAACAGAGGCAAGCGAATGAGATAAAATAGAACACGAGCGCCTATTGTCCTAGCCGAGACAACATTTAGACTGTTGACCTTTTCTGGGAGGAAAAAATACTTATTCGCAAATTTTAGTTTAGAATGTGACTATAAATGGCGTCTTTATAGCAAACAGGTGACAATAACTTATGTATCATCCTTTCCGAGGTCGCTTCGCATCGTGAAGTCAACAATTAAAGATGGAGAGGAATAAAAGTGCAACTCCATATGCAGGGCACTGTCCGTAGTTGTGAATAATACAACAATAGACAATTGCTTTATGCTGCTACTACTCTAATTTTTTGTTCAGGAACATGAACACCTGACTCCGGCATCTACTTTGCCTGGTAGTGGTGAATTTTTTGTCGGATGGGCCCAAATACCAAAAACATAATACCAATTTGCTGTATATTTTAGACCCACATTGTAGCGTGCAAAGGTCGGTTTGCTCTCCTCAGGAAAAAAATCTGTCTCTTCTGCAGAAAAAAATTCAACATGCATTACTAGACGTTTCTGATTCAGAGGACAAGGAATGTTGGGGATTTGGAAATTCGAAATATATACCTTCCCTGAGGTTCAAAAAAAAAAAAAGCAAGACATAAACGTAAATCAGCACTGGTTTGGTGCACAGGTGTGTCATAAGAATGAAAGGTTTGCGGGTTCGATTCGCGGCCGCGGCGGCCGCTTTTCTGATGGAGGCGAAAAGCAGAAACGCCCGTGTGTACTAGATTTCGGCGCACGTTAAAAATCCCCAGGTGGTCAAAATTAATCCGGAGCACTCCACTACGGCGCGCCTCATCGCCTGAGTTTCGTCGGCGCATTAAACTTACAAGCAATGAAATCATAAGAATAGAAATGCTCTAATTTTATTCAGCCACCTACGCCATATGATTGCTTCGAAATGTGACATCACAATTAGTGACGGCACTCCTTGTACAATTACAAAAATGTCAGGAAGAAAAATAATTGCCCAAATTATCGTTGCGGATCACTTATATAAAATTATTTTCTGGATCTCTAAAACTGCTCAGCTTAGGGCAAAAAAGAAAGGCTTTTTTGTGTACTATAATTGTTGGCACTCCTTTAATAGGAATCTGAGAAGCACAAACTGAGACATATTCAAAGCAGGTTGCCTCGTAATTAGGAAAAGAATTAAGCAATGCCGGAACAAAGGAAGAAGTACCATGGTTAAGGTCCACACTGAAAAAACTTTGAAGTTGACCGAGTGCCGTTTGGCACTCAACCATGCGCAGTGCGTCATACACGTAAACTACATTCTGTCTACACTTAAAGGGCTACTGAAGCGCTTTTAAAACCGGGCAAAACTCTGCTTTTTACAATAATTACATTGTTGAGTTCATGCCTGTATAGTTTTTTTCGACAGTTTTTAGCCTGGGAGACAGCGGTATTCATCGTGAAAGTTGACCCTACGCACCGCCCACTGCTCCCTGCCGCATCGCCGGAAGAGCGAGAAACTGAGAGGCAGCGACCGGAAGTAGCGTCATATTCGGAAGACGGCCAGCGACGTGCGCCGCCGCTTCGCTGTGTCCCAGTTTTCTGGGCTAAGTTCAGAATTAAGCAGGCGTGTAATCTGCACTTTATTAATCATCATTGTCTAGAGTTGCTTCCGCGTCAATTTTTAACCGTAATGCTACTGTGTGATTCCCTAAAGCGACTCCTATACCAAAGATTTCGTACCCGAGTGCCCGTGGCTACTACATTGCCTTCACGAGTAGTCGCGGGGCCGGCCGTGTCGTCGGGTGCTCTGCTTCATACGCGAAGCGACGGGCTCAAACAAATACGGAGGTCCCCAAGTTCCTAATCCATTATTATAAGGGAATTAGAAAATTTTTGGGACCACAGCGCTCTGGGCTTCCCGAACTTCTTGGTCGTTTTCCCGATCAACGTTGTTGGCTATGACGACAGCTTAGCTGAATAGCTAGATTTTAAGAAAAAATCAAGCAAGCTGAAAGCATGAAGCGTTTTCTGCGCGCGGAAGCGCTCCGCACACGTTCCGGTCGTGCATTCCCGTACGGCGCACGAAACGGCTCGCACCACGCGTGCCGCGGCAGCGACCGCTCTTCGCTGCCGTCCAGAAACAAGGCCATCGCGAAAAGCAAGGTAAATGTACAAGAGAGGATGATAGTGTGGTGAAAAATTGTGCTAGGGATTGTCATGCAAGGTGATTTCGAAAGAGGTGATCGAATTTGTATCGCGATGCGGCGCGCCGACCGGTCGCGGAGGCTTGTCGACGGCCGCATACGAACCTGCCCGCGGACACGAGATGCGGTGAGAGGCCGATGGATGGCGTTACCTGCGCGCAAGAATGACCACAGCACCGATCGGTAGAATGATTATCAACGTAGGAATAAGGTTTCGCATGCGAGAAAGGGGATGATAGTGTGGTGAAAAACTGTGTTAAGGATGTCCCTTGGTGCTAAGCCTAAAGTATTCCCAGCTGTTGGGGGAGGCGCGACGCGGCGACCGGTGGCGGCCGCACTGCCTGTGCGCATCGCAGGCCGCTGCACGATTTCGCGATTCGCTGCCGCCAGCGAATCGCGAAAGGCAGCCAGGGCTCTCACCGCCCCAGTGGGCAGGGGTCGTTTGTTTTGACGAAAAAAGATGTTTGGGTGTATTTACTCATAAAATAAACATGTTTTTCGAATTCAGCGTCAAGAAAACCATAATGTAATGCCCCCAACAAAATTTTTAGAAAAGCTCTTCACCAGCCCTTTAAGCGTGGGGCGCCTCGGTGATTGTTCAATTGTACGCAAAGGCCAGTATTTTACGATGTACAAAATTGCGGTCTTTCGAACGCAAAGTTGTAGCATTCGAGCAGCTTTGGATTGCAAACACTGCTTTTGAATAAGCTAAACTGTTGATTCGAGTTGGCTGGCCGAAAATTCAGGTCCATCCAGGTATTTCCTTACTGATTTCTGCGTTTAACCTAATGGCTAACAACAAGTTTAGCGGAGTCACCCTTCGCTTTTATTTGGTGGTAATAGGGCGCATTTGCTGACGTTTGACAGATTTAACTCGTGTCGGGGAGCCTACGCGTCAGAAAATAGTCGAAGTTTGTTGCGAGTAATAAAATGCGTGACCTTTATTCAGCAGATCCGGAGGTGCTCGCCTAAAGGAGGAGGTCAGCCAGGATGCATAAAATTATTCTCCTTCAACACAACTGGCAATAAAAACATGCTTCTTTCCCTACTTCTATGTTTAAAAGGCAGCCGTAATGAGTGTTATGCGAGTGTTTTTTAACGAAAACCAGAACTTTAAAAGAACTATTTCGGTCTGAATTTGTTTCTGGTTTTAATACTACCTAGATATACATATTGAATGTCTGTATAATACCGCTATGCACCCGACACATCACTAAAACAATAGAAATTCTACGCACCTAACAATTCCTATCACGAAGTGAATGCAACAACATTAGTTCTGAAACGAGGAAAGAATAGGCTGGTGTTGTGTGCCAACCATGTTTCACATCAGATGTTGTCCTAAACTGTTCGTACTCCACCACCGTATATCAAGCAAGTTTGAAATTTGTTAAACAAATATCGCGTGACAGGTAGCGCGTTCATTCTTTACATCATAACGACGGGATCACACGGAGCCTCAATTGGGTTGTGTGGAGGGGTACTCCTGCGCCTGGTCACTGTAACCATCCTTTATTATTTGCAATGTTATATTTCAATTTTAGTTACCATGACTTAGATATTCTGCCAAACATTCTTCTTAGCACTCCACGTACGCTGTAGCAACAACGTGCTTTGGTGCTCATGTAGAAGTGACAAATGCAATTATATGCTCAAATTTTTATGGTTGTTTTGAGTACGTTGCAAAAATGAACGTTCATTAGTTGAGGGGATCCACCAATTCGCAAGCTTAAAATTTAGTCTGCTTAAATCATCGAATAGTTGTTCTTGTCCAAAGGTTCTAAGTTCGCCTAAGATTTCGGAGGTTGGTGGTTGCCATGTCACCTCGAGCACAATTTCCCTCATTTGTAAATTCACTTTGTTACTTTTTGCACAGAAGGTCCCCTGGGAAAAGGGCCATCATTCTTAGTATAAATTAACTTTTTGATTCGTTGAGCAGTGGGTTATTTGTGTGCCTGCGTTCAGATGCTTTGTGCACCGTCTGCGGATAACTTGGCGTGTCATTACCCATAATTTTTATCTTTGAATTAAAAAGTAATTCATTTGTGAATTGCACGCACTGGTACTGGAACGCAAGCCTAAATAATTTTCAAATAAATACATCTGAAAGAAGAAGACCACTAAATCTGTAATAATAGGAATCTGGATGGGAGATTATATAGTTTGTTGGGCCAATGCAAAAATGGGCATGCTTAGTGGGTACATCCTTCCATAAAAACTATGTTCAAATACTATTTTATTGTAAGAATTTGCGATCAAAATTGATACCAAGAGTATTTGTTATTACACATGACAACTTTTGTGAGTAGTGCGAAGCACAATATTAGAAAGTTTCTTGTTCACTCACAAAGACTTGACTACAACGCTGTGCTTACGAGAAACATAGGCGTGAAATGGTTATTTTTCAAAACTCAGTTTGTTGCACACTTGAGTTCAGGATAGCGTTTGAGTCATTTCTATTGCTGAAACATTTCGTGACTCAGCAGGTCAACCACCGGTATCGCTTCTACAGAAATTGTCCGACCGCGCAAAAAGCATTCGTGCAGTGTCATTGACTTGAAAAAAAAATATTGATTTCAAGAGTACTGCCAGCCTTTTTTAAAAAGGCCTTAGTCAGGAGAGGTCAGAACAAAGAAAAGAATTCGCAAAAATACATATCATAAATGCGCACATCGGATCAACATCAGCAATGCGATTACAACATAGGCGGAAAAGAATACCGCATTGCGTCGCCAACAAATTGAACAGCAGGTATGATAGGTACATGCAAAACAAAATAATCAGCAGTTCTAGCAAAAGAAAACAGCAAACCATGTGGTCCCTAGCCAGACAAATACTTATAGCATAATTAATAATATTTAGGACATGAATGGAAAGAGAAGGAACGGGGCGAATTGTACAATGAGGGCATTGTAACTAGTCAGAGAGCCCTAGAATGTAATATATAAAAACATCCATAGCAGAGCAACATTCTTGTTTTACAATGACATGTCAGTTTCTGCTGTCACAATATTAAGAAAATGGATCCAAGAAGAAGATAAAAAAACTATATAATATGACAACGTCGTTGCCAAAGATTCCTTTGTGCGGCAATCAATGACCTTAGCTGAAAGTCTATGCCATCGGCGAGTTGTTCTCCGGAAAAAATAGTTTTTAACGTGTCTGTCTTACGGCTGAAATCATTTTTTAGAGTGGTGTACTCACGTTGAGCGCTTGCTCACCAGGTCTACAAATCATTCTTGTCTGTTACCAGCTTATCGCGGTTAAGTGAGTACAAAAACCTGAGCCCTTCACGCTGACATCTTTATTGCAATGTATCTAGCTCTGATTTATTCACAAGCGAAGTTACAGGTTCTCGCTAGCGATAGAAATTCTTGTCTGTTACCAGCTTATCGCGGTTAAGTGAGTACAAAAACCTGAGCCCTTCACGCTGACATCTTTATTGCAATGTATCTAGCTCTGATTTATTCAAAGCGAAGTTACAGGTTCTCGCTAGCGATAGAAATTATGAACAAATGTGATGGCTTTCCTTTGAAGAAGTTCCAGCTTAGCAATATTGTTTTCTTATTCGAGACAACTGACGCATAATCGAGGGAGGGCCTAACAAAATTATTGGTAGCTATTAACTTTATTTCCGTGGTTGATTTTTGCAATGACCTTCGATGGTATCCCAGTTTACGCATGGCTTTATTTTTGAATGTACCTAATGTTTTCATTTTATCTGAGGCCTGAAGTAATGATTACGCTTATATATTTGTACCTTTCTACAACGGAACGAGTGTGATTATCTGTAGAATACCGAACGCTGAGTGGATGCCGTTTGCGCGTAATTGACATATCTATTGTTTTATTCTTTTTAACACTGATTCGCCGAGTTGAGCACCAAGCTTGCATTTTCGCTAAAGAAGAATTCAAAAGAACTTGGTCGCAGGGGCTGTGAACTTCATCATAGAGGATGCAGTGATCTGCCAATAGTCTAATTTTAACTAGAATTTCCAGTGCTAGTATTAATACCACTTGAAAAAAGTGGTCCACCACGAACCTTGAGGAATACCGGATATAACAGTATCTGCAAGAGCACGTAGCATAAATTGTTACACATTTTCGCCATAGGTTAAAATAATATCATATCCACGTCAGAAGTGCGGGGCTCTTCAGTATGGGAGTTTTAAAAGTAGCTCTGGCGCGAGACTCGATCGTAACGTTTCCAAATTTGAAAAAATACTGTCGCTTTGACGCTGCCTATTAGTAGCTTTGCGAAACCATGCAATGCTTCTGATAGTTGTGTTACGGTCGGTAGGCCTTTCTGGAAGCCTTGTTTGCCAGGGTCAATAAGTGTGTTTTCATCTAGAAACGTTTTAAGTGTTTAAGATGGATTGTAACTGGCGGACAGCGGATGACCCAACCATGAAGGTGGCGAACAATCTATTTACCATATTTGCATGGCGGCGCCACATAGCCAGCGCAGGTACGCCCACTTCCTCTCCTTGTCGTTGCTGGTTCTTGTAATGGCGCTGCGGGGCATTTCCCACGGCTATGCTCGTGATTCAATATTTAACAATGTTCCCTTGGCTATGTTCCAATATTTTCGCGCGCATGCGCACAAGAGGGTGATAGGTCTTTATGAAGTAACCAAATACGAAGTGTCCCATTTGGTATTGGCGTAACTTTACCAAATTTCGAGTCCCTTGGGATCCCTGATTCGGTTGAAGATACTAATATAAGATGCAAGTATTGCGAGACCATTCATCATGCCTCTGAAAAAGTGATTAAAATAGAGTCATTCCGGGTGTTTTCTTTGCGTCGATTTGAAGCAAAAGAGAAAAAACACCCGCCTGGGATATAGAGATGTTGCTTATTGGGGGATTTTTTTGTACACATTGCTAAAGACGTATTAGTGTCATTTTGGGTGAATACTGAACACGAAATTTATTAAAAGTTGTTGCAATATTGAGTCCTATCAGTGATGGTTTCACCAATACTACAATGCTAGAAAAATTTGCTTCTTTTTTAAGTAAATTATGTACACTTTCAGTGACGGAAGGAAAATGTTTCATGGTTACTTTGTGCTAAACTGAGTTAGCTTTTTTAATTGCATCTCTGGAGGGCGTATGCGCAATTTTTTTACATTAACTGCTGATGGAGATTGTGGATGTTGTTTTCTTATGTTTTTCATACTTCATCCCACCGCAGTATTTCCCTGGTTAGCCTGGATTAACCCGATGGCTGAGAGTTTCCAAATCTGAAAAAAAATGTTCAATGACGAAAAAATAACTAATTAAAAATGACACATGCCGTTCACCGAACACTCGTTTGACCGTAAGGGACTGAACGTAGGAAAGATACACCTAGAGCGCCAATAATGTCCACGTCTTGACCGTGTAAAAAACTGGAACCGCTCGCGTGTTTTTGTTCGTTTTTTGGTGATGCGATTTCCAGATAGACATGAAAACTACTTGATTATCTGATATTCCGTTCATTATTTGTATGTCAAGGCCTCGACTTCCATTCTTTAGCAACAAAAACCAATTTCATGACCGACCTCTTGTCTTTCTGGATGCGTGTGGGTTGTTTAACTAACTGCGTTAATTATGAAATACATCAGGTCTACAATCGGTTTCCGCCGCAGGGACTAGTGCCTCTGGGAAACCATCAGACCAGTCATCGACGGAACATTACATCCGGCTAACAAAACTCCCTTTTGTCACAATTGCTGGAACAAAGGAACTCGTTAAGGTTTTCAAAGAATGTGTTACCGTTGTTAGGAGGGCGATATAATGCCGCTACAGCCTAAACGTAGCTCGTGCAAATGCAGCTTCAAAGAACAAATTCAACGCCCCCCATATCGGTTCGCCTTATCACGTCCATTGATTTCTTAATGATAATGGCAACGCCCCCACCACCTCGTTTCTTATGTCACAATTTACCCAGGTTACTGTGGTTATCAGGGTATAGGGACGGTGTGTCATTAAAATCCTCTCTAAATCTTCCAATTTATTCCTGACGCTACGAGCATTTATGTTCAGGCATACGGGAGGCTTCCCTGCTTCAACTTTATTTCATTTCTTTCATAGTTGGCTACACCCGGTCTTCATTAGGGGAATTGTTTTGTTTTGGACATCATGCCATTCGAAGAGCTTGGAATCAGTTTTAAGTTGTTTGTATTTCAGTGTAGCCTTTCCCGAAGTGCTGCCCCACATTTTCTTTCATTTTTCTCTTGTGGCTAGGGAAAAATGCGGAAACTGGTGTATCAGTACCTTTACCCAAGGCAGTTTTTCAGCACTTCCCCTTTTTCACCATTATCAAAAAATCTTAATATGACCGGCCGATGTTTATTTGCTTGCTTGCGCCCAATGCTCTGCAGTCTTCCCACCGAGCTCAGCTGTACGTCCAGCATTTTCTTAAACACACCTTCAACAACAGTCTTAGTTGAGGCATTCACAGTTTATTTTTTTTCCTCAGGTATAACGAGCAGTATAATAATATTGCGCCTGCTGGAGTCGTCTAAGTCGACCTCTTCGTTTTCCAAATTGCGGGCACTTCTTTCCAGGCTTGACACTATCACATTTACCTTTATAATGACTGAACCCGAAGCTTTTATCTGCTTTAGCTTTGTTTCTATCGCGTCGAGCCTTGTTTGAATGTTCTTCGGGGCTGCGAGGAGTTCATGACGAAGTTTCGCAATAGTACTGCTCGGCTAATACTCAATGTCCCCACGTAGCATCAATAACGACAATGGCAATTATGAACCACCAAACAACTCAAAAAGACATTTTTTGGGCACATCAGGTGAATCAACAACGATTACGGGTTTCGGCAGGGGAATACTTCTTACTGACATGCCCAAACAAGAGAAACGGATTTCTTATGTTGCTCGTAGACCAGCTGACGTGCCCACTGAAGCGGTAGGATTCGGACGGTCTTCTTATATGCAGCTCTGTTGATAGCGATCGCACAGTAAGCGATGTCCACCACCGGTTGCCGTGATGACTAAACGGGGCGCATCTTCGTGTGCGCGGGCCCCCGATAATATGCCGTGGAGTAGGAACTGTTAGAACAAAGAGAAACGGATTTGCATGTTGCTCGCAGACCAGCCGACGTATCCAGTGTTTTAAAGTTAATAGGTCAATGCTTAATAGTTGTAGTTTTAAAGGCTAATCTCTGATGATGCGTGAGCGCTTCTGATACCCAAACCACTTGAATTCCTTATGCGACGACTTCGCCAAAACGATCGCCTGCGATCTTCCGGCAGAACAAGCTGCCGCTCTAAGCAATCTTTTGAGCAACTACCAAGACATTCCCGACTTCGATAATCGTCCTCTCGGTCAGACTACTGCTGTTCGACATCGTATGGACAACGGTGATGCCAGCCCTGTTCACAGCCGCCCATAGCGTGTGTCACATGCTGAACGACTGTTCATTCAGCAGGAAGTACAAAGCATGCTCGCAAGAACATCATGAAACCTTCGTCGAGACCCTGGGCTTCGCCTTT